>CP137671.1:14474375-14823662 GCA_037976565.1 Mesocentrotus franciscanus | reverse complement strand
ATTACATATACATGTTGTTGATACGTCTTGTTTCCAATGTGACGTGATTGTTCGTGATGGAGCTAGTACAACTGCGGATTACGTAGCCGAGCACCCGAAACTTTTTTATTTAATTTTAATGACTTGAAATGATTCTGTTATTCGGAAAGGGGCAAAATGACAAACTAGAACCAGGGATGGTGGCATCTCTCCGATTGATCCATGCGATCAACCCAAGCTAATGCACATGGAATGCGTTGTGCAATATTATATCCAAAATTCTAAGAATTTTCTTTCAAATGAAAAAAAGGAAATTCAAACGGAAATCTATAAGTAAACACACATACCTCTAGTCCTCTCCTAAACTCTGTTTCACCCAAGAAATCGTGTATCATTCTAATGATCGACGCTGCCTGTTGGTGTAAACGAACAAGTGTCTTTATAGATTTTTCTTGAAAGAAGGAAAATCTGAAAACGTTTGTCTTTTTTTCAAATTTATTTTCAGTAACCTCTTCTTCCTCATCGTATTCATCATCATCATCATCATCATCATCATCATCATCCTCATCTTATTATTATTATCCTTTATTATTATCATCATCATCATCATTAGAATTAGTAGTAGAAGTAGAAGTAGTAGTAGTAGTAGTAGTAGTAGTAGTAGTAGTAGTACAATGTAGTAGTAGGTGTAGTAGTAGTAGTAGTAGAGTAGTATAGTAGCAGTAGTAGTAGTAGTAGTAGTAGTAGTAGTAGTAGTAGTACAATGTAGTAGTAGGTGTAGTAGTAGTAGTAGTAGAAGTAGTATAGTAGCAGTAGTAGAATAGTAGTTCCTCCTCCTCCTCCTCTACTTCTTCTGCTACTATTTCTTTTTCTCACTTCTTACTTTTATTTGCTTATCTTTCATTTCGTCCTCCTCACTGCACTTAATTTTGTTCCTTCTCCATCATTATCTCTGTTATCACCTCTCCCTTACTATCCAACTCCCACCCCCCCCCTTCTCTCTCTCTCTCTCTCTCTCTCTCTCTCTTGTTCTTGCCCTTAATTCCTTTCCTCTCTCTCACTCTCTCACTAAAATCCAATTGCACTACATCAAATTTCTGTCTCCCCCATTTCGACAAAAAAGACAGTTCTCTACCTCGAAGCTACAAGGCAATTTCATTAAAGGAATTGCTTTCTCAACCTGAATGTGTTTGTTGTGTCAATACTTTTGTACTTCTGGACGCAACTGAATAAACGGCGAAAGGTCATTTACACCGCTGCACATCGAAATCCCGATAGATTGCAGAGATTTACAGGCTGTTAGAAAAACATGAGTTTCTTTGAAATCAATCTCATGGACACTGTACTGAAAGAAAAGGATAAAGAGCAGTCGTTCCGGAGTCTTCCTTCCTGCTTGCACACGATCTTTAAAATTGAAGGTGATAGTCACACAAAACTGTTCCCCCCCAAAAAAAAACCAAAAAAAAATCATTGTTTAATTATTGCAGATTTTTAATTGTTGCTGTGCCCTCCTCGTGAAATATGTGGTTGGGCAAATACTACCCCCTTCACACACACACACACACACACATACATTTCCCTTAGATTTACACTGCCCACTATACGCTGCTAATGATTCATTTCATTACACCAAACAGAATATACAGATATCGTAGCAAACTTAGGGGAACTTTGAATAACCTATTGTTTTGACGTATAAATCATTGCTGGACTATCTAATATTACATTTTAATGTTCGTAGGTGTCAAAAGAAATTGGAATTGCCTATAAGGTTGATTTCTCGAAATCCTTTTGCGATCGTGTTTACTACCGTCCGAACTGGGCGTGCAAGACTATACCCGTATATTGTGTATCTGGAGAGAATTGGTATCCGGACAGATAATTTCAACCAGTAATTTGAACAAGTTTGAATTTGATGTTCCATACAAATTTTAAAATATATTTTGACAATAATATAAATGAAAAATAAACGCGATGCTTTTTGGTGCCTAGTTTTCCTGAAATCCAAAGGCAAATGAGACGTCTCTATTTTTGTTAAGTGTCCGGACACCAAACCCCATCCTACTGTTGCCAAAAAGGTGGTTGGATACATAACCCTCATATTATATGGACAATAGTTACGCAATTAATTTAAAACGCACCAATGCTGTTCTTCCTGAGGACCCTGCAATACTCCAGCAATTGCCAGGTATCCATTTACACCTGGGTAGAGAGTGACAAATGTGGATTAATGTCTTGTCAAAGGACGTTAGTGCCGGGGTGGGATTCGAACCCTCAACCCTAGGATTGAGCGTCAAGTGAATGAACCACTGTACCACGGCACCTCCAATCACCTTAAGTAAACGATTGCATCATACTATACGATCACCTTATCGTAGACGATAGCATCATACTGTTGGTTGATGTCGTCTGCAGTGAAGACGTCAACGATGATCGGGCGGGAAGATGGAGCGGCGTCCGCTTGGAGAGCGTCGTACAAATTCGTCCCAGCAAACTGGTCTCTCTGCCAAGAAGTGATAGTAGTGATTGTTTGATATTGAATTGTGTCTAAATTGAATCATACTAATTTCAGCCTGTTTTTACCCACTTAATTGATTGTTCTCAGGAAGAACAGCAATGAAGCTGATGAGGCTTCCCTGGGGAAAAAAATTAATTTTTTTCCACCATTATTATTATTATCATTATTATTATTATCATCATAACCTATTGTAGAAAAGTGGAAAATATAACTAGTTCAGACAAAACATTTAGCCATTTTCTTGCTATACATAATTATGGTTGCTTTGAAGAAAACAAAAAAAAACTGCAACTCCTGTAGTTGGGTTTCATGTCGTGTACTAATGTTGACTCCAATTTACATTTGTATAATTATTTTCTGGCTAGTAAATAAAACTATGAAAGTGAAGGATAAAGACAAGTATGACAATAAATAACTGGGGCCCGTATCATGGAAAAGATGTTACCGTATAATTTATGTTAGTAAAACGATGTTAATTGTCATTGCAAATCTAAATTAGGACAAGTCATTGTTTAATGTCTGCGCAAAAAGTTGGCTGCGTTTACGCTAGTTTCAGGCATTTTTAGTTTGTTATGGCAATTAATATTATTTACCTAACATAAGAGGTAGCATCGTTTTCATAATACGACCCCTGAACTGTGTCGTATCTTTCAAAATCCTGCGCTATCCTTTATTGCTAAAGTGTCAAAGATCAATAAAAGTTATGAGAACATATCGAATTTACCAAGAATAAAACCGTAATTATTATTGTCACAATCATGAAAAGAGGTAACATGAAATTATTCCAACTTTATAGGGCCATATTCTGAGAACGATGTTATCTTATAATGTTAGGGAAAACGATGTTAAGTGTCATAACAAAATTAAATTGCGCGGAATCCACACTTATCGTTGGTGTTTGCACAAATATATACATGTATTTTAACTTTACAATCATGAACGCATTCGGTTTTGCGCAGACATTTACCAATGACTTGTCTTAATTTCAACTTGCTATGACAATTAACATCATTTTGCTGACATAAACTTAATCGTTTTCAGAATACCATCCATTAATTGACAACAGTGTATGTCCTTACTCACCATACCCCAGTCGGGTTCTGTAATGTTGGAGCCGATGTTAGCTGCGTAGCTGGCAAAGCCTTCTTTTAACCACAGATCATTCCACCACTCGAATGAAACCAGGTTACCAAACCACTGCAAGAAAACAACACAGTACAGACATTGATTGCTTTAAGAGGCACGGTTAAAACTATTGCCCAAGGTGATCTCGAAAGTGCACTTTGCCCCGAGACTAAGTAGAGGGACACATTACAACAACAAAAAAGTAGTACAGTCACTATTTTTTTATATATACCCACTGTCGATTCTCAATTGTATTTAAAAAACGACCTTTGGGGGTTTTTTTCCTTATAGAATATTTTTAACACTTCCAAGGCCAAGCAATGCTTCACAAAAATATAAGAACATTTTTTTTCGTTATGTTGTTTGGTGTTCGTTTGTGGGGAAGGAGGAGCTGTCAGGTATTTTGGAGGGCTTGACTGACCTGATGGGCCAGCTCGTGGGCCAAAACGTTGTTGATATCCTGGAGGTTGGATTCTGACGACTGTCCAGGGGTGTAGAGGAGATAAGACTCTTTGAACGTCATCAAACCCCAGTTCTCCATTGCACCAACACCATAATCAGGTATGGCAACCGTATCTGAAGAAGATAAAAGAGACAGAGGTGAATCTAAGGGTACATGGGGCACGTCGCCCCCGCAATCCTAATCTGGTATACTTTAAATATATTTGAAGTACAAAATTGTGCCCTTTATTTGTCAGTGACTCCGTCAGCAATATTAGACACCTAAAGGAAAATGTGCTGAACTTTTTCTTATTATTTTTTCTTCTCAAAGAATATTAGAAAGTATAAATTGCACCTATAGTCTAAATATGATGGCCTTTATCTTTTTGCCTCTGTAGCGTTTTTCTCTTTCATTTTTAATGTGCCACAACCCCTTCCCCTCCCTCCCTCTCTACTGGTGAGAGAATAGGGGATCTGCCACTGAGATATTTGTGTTTGGTTTTCAAAAACAATACAAACAAGTTCACAATAAATGGTTCGTCAGATGTTCATATGGGAAATTGCTAATTCAGTAGAGAAGCAATATTCCACTGTCATTCCATGAGGTCATACGTAAAAAGGGAAAGGCCTACATTTATAAAAAAAAAAAATAAAAAAAGAACAAGTATAATTTAGCTCCCCCAAAGAAGAAAAGCCTGTTGATAACATTTTTAAGAGGTATTAATCCTTAAATGTCCATTACAATATTATAATGAAATATGCAAAGAGTGATGACAGGATGAGGAATGCACTGGCAGGAGATAATATAATGGCCACAGCAGGCTATTCCTATCCATATTTTCCAAGGTGATCCGCCTTACCCTTGGAGACTTCGGTGGAAAGCGCTATTATTATTATTATTATTATTATTATTATTATTAATATTATTATTATTATTATTATTATTAATATTATTATTATTATTATTATTATTATTATTATTATTATTATTATTATTATTATTATTATTATTATTATTATTATTACCCATTTTGGGGAGCGGAAACTTGGTACTGAAGTAGAAATCGAAGTAATCCAACATGGCGGCTCCTTTCTGCAAAGCATAGTGCACGGAGGACATCGCTTCTTCTCTTGCCCAGATACTAAACTGAAAAGAGGATAGAAAATACGAATAATTATTGTATTGCTTCATTACATTCATGGCTACAAGTTTAATGTAGATAAAATAAATGCAAATACCTCAAACAATTTCAACGTATTATTTGCCAATAGAATACAAGTTGTAGAATCTGTATTGAAATATTCGATCTCACTCCCTTTCTCTATCTCCACCCCCCTCTCTCTCTCTCTCTCTCTCTCCCTCTCTCCTCCCTCCCCTCCCTCCCTCTCTCTCTCTCTCTCTCTCTCTTCCTTATCCTTATTTTGTGTAGCGGTATTTGACAGTTCACGTCGGCTCGTTCATCTCCAACCTTCGGTCTATTCAAGCTTGTCCGGGTGACTAACAAGAAATTGCTTCATACACTTTCCCTTCCATCTTTTGGTCTTTTGGAAAGTTCAAATATTCAAAGGTCGGAGAGAGGTTACATGTAGACAGATTCTAAACCATCTGTGATTTGAACTTTGCAAAGTATCTTGAAAACAGATGCTCTCAGCAAATGCTGACGATTTTTTTCTCGAGTTGATCCCTAGACAATAGCAAACTTTTAACCCCAAATATCGACTTCGTGATGTTTGACCAAATTATCGCAGTTTCTGTTAAGGTATTTCAAAGTCAAACATAATTATCACCTATATGGTAAAGATGAATACATTATGTTAGGAAAAATTAAGGATCGCTAGACATTTTTTTAAAAAAAATTGGGCAATTTAGCTAGCCTTTAGAGTGCAAAGATGACAACGATCTATGTTAATATACTACTATAATCCGAACATGATTTGTACAGGCAACACAATGTGATAATGACATTCCCCTTTGATCGATTTCGGGAAAGTCTTGGCGATCATGCTAGGGGTGTATAATCTTTTGCTAATACACGCTTGTCGCAACGTACTGGAACAGCCATTTAGAGAACACTGGTGTTATTATAGCGGTGGTGGTGGTTGGGGTAGGGGGGCGTATCTGTCTAACTAGGTGAGTAGATCGCGAGATAGCTAGATCATCGAGGACGGGGGTGAAGGGTCGTCGTCTTAATTTGTTTCAAATTTGCCTATATACCCTCCTGACTAAGTTTTTCGGGGGATAACAGGAGACTTGTAAAAAGGGTTGAGTTCTAGTTCAACTTTGTGGGTTTTCTCATTCTATTTCATTCCTTTGTGAAAGGATATCACAATAGTAATGTTCCAGTAAAAGAATAGCACTCTCAAATTCCAAATATGACTGAAAATAGTTTCAACTGTGTGCAAAATTGAAATAACATCAACCAGTCAGAATAACTTCTAAATAGTTTGCGATGATTTTAGGCACGATCTTGAAATGTTTGCTGGAATCTTAGGACAGAACTTCGTTCGCTTTGTCATGATATCGAAAGGGTCACGGCCAAAGGCGTCTATCTTATTTTTCTCCTACTGCACACACGAAGATCCCAGGGGAGCAAACTTGAGTTGCATAGAGTTATAAGCCGGATGATTTTTTTTTGTTGGGGGTAGGATGGAGGCAGTGGCGTAGCGTCGGTAAAACTGTAGGCAGGGGCACTACCATTCATCATTGGGGGAGGCAATGGTCTTAGAAGGGTACGAATTGCTAATTCAACCAGGCCACCGATTGTATGGAGGTAGTGGAAAGGGGTTCGTTCATCTTCACCTCCCGCCCCCGCCCCCCCCCCATTTCTCCATTTTTTTTCCCCCTCTATTTTTGCCCTTTCAAGAGGGTGGTCAAGGCCCTTGTACCCTCTATAGCTACGCCATCGGGTGCCATGCAGGCTATGAGCGCAAATGAGAAACGAATTGGTATTGACAGGATTGGAATTTGTATCAACATGCGGCCATTCCTATATTGAAGAAAACGAATGCGATAAGCAAGTGCATAAGTTCAAAGAGGGATGGAGAGAGAATTTAATCAGTACGTGAATGTGTACGTTCTTTACTCCAGTGGAAAATAAGAGTATAATCGGCGGAGTACAATATATTAATGGGAAATAGACAGGAAACCGTTTGAGAAAAGGTCGTTGATATGAAAAAGGGGGAAATTATCAAAAAGTTAAGTTACTAAAGATGGGGGAATCAATTAATTTAAACCTCTATAGAGTGAAAATGCATAGAGATTGAGGGAGAGGGTGAAATGAAGGCGAGAAAGAGGTGGTGAAAGAGAGAGGGAAGAAAGAGAGAGGGGAGAAAGAGACAGAGAGAGACAGAGAGAGACAGAGAGAGAGAGAGACAGAGAGAGAGGGAGAGAGGGAGATAAAGGGGTGAAAATAAACCAATGAAGTTGCCCCACCCCTTTCCCCCGGACCTGTGCGCTCAGCTCTCTCGCATTTACTTCATGCTATGCCTCTGACACATACAATACAATGGTGAGAGAAGGGGAGAGAGAGATTAATGCAAATCACAATTTAAAAACTATATTAATAGTTAAAACGAAATTATGTTGACGAATATGACCTGTGAGGATGAGACAACAAAATTACTCTTCGTCAAAGACAGCAGCGGAATACATCATAATAAGCCAGTCATTAAGCGCAGTGGTGGATTCATGATTCGGTGGCCGGGTCGAGGCTGGGGAAAATTCGACAATCTCTGATAAATAACAACAGCAACAAATGTTCAAGTGCCTTTGAAGGTCTAATATTGCCGATGGGGGCATAGTTTGTTGCACTTGGTATGTACTTTATGTAAACAAATTTGGATTTGCCGGGACATATACCCCCTTGCCCCTTCCTCCTTCCCTTAGATTTGCCTCAGAGGCTATACCTCCAAAATCTTTGTCTCAAAATTATGAAACAGACAGCTGTATCCTGTTTCGAAAATTAAAAATAATACAGGGGCCTACGTATGTTGAAAAATTAATTGTTTCCTAGGAAAATTATAGAGCAAACAGAAAAGTCATAATGGTTAAATAGCAACGTAAACAAGAACGCTTTATTTTGTCAAATATAGTCTTCATTAACTTTTTCTCAAAGCATAAAGCAGTACAAGCAAACGTACACAATGAAAAACTAGATTCTAATATTTAAAAAAGTTGGACGTGCCTCAACTATTGCCAAATAAATTAAACTTTTCTTATTGCGTATAGATTGTTTGTTCGACTTCATAATGATATTTCAATATCTTTTGAAAAGATGGAAATCATACAGATCTCTTCAAACATTTAGTTGAAAATACATAATATGTTGCATACAAAATAACGAAATTAAATGAGGAACACTTCCCACCTGGGATGTCAAAGATGAAAATTATTCAATGTTAACTTCATTTCATTTTTGAGGGTACATTTTTCAAGATCTTCTAAAAATCGACGAGTTTAGGAGCATTCCCAAAATATAAGTGTGTAATAGATTCAATATCTTCTGCACAAAACGTACATAAATCAGAATTGGATATACCGACAAGAACGCTTACCTCTATGTTACCGGACGTCAGTACGGTTTCTTTTTTGAAGTCGCAGACGACAAAACAGACGGTATAGCTCGACATCGGTTTCGTCCTCTCGAAGGTCGATCTGACCCATGACCTTTCACCTGCTCCGATCGTCAGGTTCTCCGTCCGCATCAGCGGCATGTTGCTAATGGCAACGTAGCCGGGCTGGTGGAGGATGGTGATGTTGTAGGTAGCCTTCATGGCTGGCTCGTCAAAGCAAGGGAAAGCCATGCGGGCGTTGGTGGGCGCAAAAAAGGTAGCGGCTAGGTATCTAACAATGGACGATAAAAAAAAGATTTCAAGATCATTATTTATCATTAATCATTAATATTTTAGAAAGAGGTACGAAACACATTCATTGACTTGTTCTTCGGTTCCAGCTTGTAGATTTCTCCTAGATCATTTTGAAAAAAACTTTGTCGACAAAATGTTGGCAAGTTTGTCGACATCATGGCAGAATTTTTATCAAGCACAACACTAATGCTACCTAATTAAGATTCGGTGACTAGGCTAAAGTTTAGTCATGCAGCTTAAAACTTTGACGAAAGAAAACTTGAATCAGACGTGTATAATACGTAACCCCTCTCCCACCATAACCACCACTTTTACACACCACCTTTAGCTTTCTGGCGACACTAAGGATCCTTCAAAAGAGAGGTTCTTCACCATTTCATCTTCTCTATCTTCTGTCGGTTCTATGATTTATCCTCTGTTTCATATGTGTTTCTATATTCACCACGTACAGCTTCAATACCATCACGGAGATCTCCGCCAGCTAGGGCCCCATCTTGTAAATTGATCGCAAATCGATTGCATATCCTCCTCCAATTAATCATAACGTTTTGGATCATAATGTATCTCAATGATCTTGTTGCCTTTAATATCAAGTTGAACTTGAGATTGATATTAAAATTAGGTTTTTTAAGACGGGGTATTCCTCGATCTGGTTTTATCCATATCAGAGATGTTTGTCTCTCCCATGCAGCTCGGAAGCTAGTTCAATCAGTTTTGAAAGTTGGCCTTTATTATAGTAGACGATGATCGTGATTAAGATAAAGGATTTATCGCGACCACAGAGTTGACACTGTTTGAACAGGCCGTGCCTGTTGGACATCAAAATAATTGTACTCAGATTTCCTTAGCTCAAATTAAACCGTTGGACACATCCCATTTCAACGTAATGTGGTCGTAAAGATTTCATGAGATATAATGATAAAGACGTACTGTTCTCGGTGTACGATCCTTGAGTTCTTCTTGATTCACGAACAGCACGAGCTTATCATGATGTTTTACGAAATCTTACGTCCTTATTACGCTTAATAAGGATGTATCGAAAATTGAAAATGCTGGAGAATCTGTTTATGCATGTTAGACCAACGATTTTTCTCGCTTACGGTTTGTTATAATATGACTTAAGTAGACATAGCTTTAACTGTTTACGATCGCAAAGACTTTCGAGAAATAAAATCAAGGGAAATTTCATGTCATAGACCGGTGTGTTGGCTCAGTCAGTAGAGCGTCCGCCTCACAACCGGGAGGTCGTGGGTTCGAACCCGGCCGCGTCATACCAATAGACGTTAAAAGATGGGAGTTGCTGCTACCTTGTTTGGCGTTCAACAATAAGGGGATAGAGCAATGTCGATCTGGCGCTGCTCGGTGGCTGCCGGGCTCACGATCAATTGGGCAAAAGGAATTTCCATTCTCGGTTTAATAAAATTTGGAGTGGACTAAAAGATTATTATTATTATTATTATTATTATTATTATTATATAGCTTATCCGATCAAAATCATGTTCGGACAACGTAGTACGCCATTTTACTGGTTGCAAAAAAAATCAATGGGTGACACTGACAGAGTTGTTAAAGTCTTTGCAATTGTATTAAACAGATTGTGGGGTCTAACTTGCTTTGTAGAATTCGCCCAATTCTTTGCATGGTCTCTCAATATTATGCTCTCTGGTGTAGGCTTATGGTTACAATGTTTGTTTACCTGGTTTCTCCCGCTGCCGTTTTGTACGAACTCCTGTAGAGTCCCAGGAGCCCCTGATCTACAAGCTCGGCCCCGTATCCAATAGTAAACCGGTACACCTCTCCTGCAACCAACCGTCCATCCAGCTCCACCACCAGGTACTGATTCTCTGCGTGCGTCCAAGGTTCCTTCAAGAACCCCGGTACCGCGGTACCTTCTCCTGTCACCGCTTCAAGCAAGGCGGAACCCGCGATCATATCTAGCTCTTTCGCGTGCATCAGGATGAGGTTTGTAGCCTTCGTACACCTCATCGTCACCGTCATCGTCCCATTAAACCACTGCTGGTCATCGATGTCGATTCGGATGTCGAGGTCGTAGTGATTAGGTTTGAGGTCCCCGGGGAGGCGGGGTTTGTCCCATGGCGCCAAAGGTGCCGGGCTCGTGGAGGTAGGTGGAGGCATACCCGTTGTCGAGAGATGAGTGGTACTTTCATGTTTCTTGGTGGTTGATTTCGGAGTAGAATGATGAACTGTATGGATTATGTGTGGTGCGTTGGTTACTTCTGAGGTCCTACAAACAGGATAAAACGTTTAAAGGTACTAACTAACGTTTTGGGATTGTATACCACAAAATGTACCACATGCAAGTGCTTTGACACAGCAAATTAACCAAGAAAACAAACTCCGAGAATAACAAGAAAACTTTTCTCTCTCTCTCTCCTTATCTGTATCTCTATCGCTATAATCATTATGTATCTCTCTCATAAACACGATTTTTTTTTTTGTCACAGGCATGGTACATGACTTGTATAAGACTTTTTTTCCATGAGATGATCTACGAAATGCATCGAGCAAACGAAGATACTAGAATTGAAACATTAGTTGAAACTGCCAATTTACTATTTGCGCAAAGTCATCTCATAAGATTACAACAAAATAACTGATTTATTTGATTTGAAGGGGAGAGGGAAAACAGTAACAAAAAACGATAGGCATGTTTTCCAAGCCTGCAATGTTAAAATCAATACTGATAAATATTGTAACCATGCAGGTTCTTTCTGTAGAAGACTCCAATTTGTTCAGTTTTTCCCCAATCAAGTAATCGTCCATGAAACTGAATTAAATGTAATGGACTGGAAATGAAGTACCATGATTCTGAATATAACAATAATATTGCAACGTCTAATTTGAACATCAGACATGTCAAATAAGATCTGGAGAAGTTGTCTGCCGCTGAGTTGAATTGACATTTGACCTTGCTACAGGCTTAGGCAAATACATGAAGTTCATGTTTAGCAGTGTTCAGAGGCAATAGAGTGACGGGATAGAGTGACACTGATACAGCGACACTGATGGAGGGGTATGCCCAGTGGGTTACATCCCACGAGACCACGGGGGTTACACTGTCGGTCCTCTGAAACGTTTATCTGAGAGTTCGCGAGACCTGCGGTCCATGAGACTGCAGACCTGTTGGTCTTGCAAGCCTTGTGACAAATTTTCCTGTGGGGTAATTCGTTTCTACGACTTGTGCTCCAGCGACAAATGCTCAGCGATCAATATCCTATGAAGCCAAATACAGTGAAACCTGTATATAAAGACCGATGAAGGGAAACATGAAAAGTGGTCTTTAAAGGCAGGTGGTCTTTATGTGCAGGTTCCTTTAGTACATGTTTCAATGAGAAACCATTTTCAAGGGAAACAAAAAATGTGGTCTCTGTAGACAGGTGGTATTTCTATAATGCAGGTGGTCGCTAAAGCAGGCTTGACTATAATATATTTAAAATTTCAGACCTGAACTAAGACAGGTGGTATTTCTATAATGCAGGTGGTCGCTAAAGCAGGCTTGACTATAATATATTTAAAATTTCAGACCTGAACTAAACATTATACAGTCAGTGTACCTGAATCTATACCCTATAACCATAACCCTTAACCTATATCTTTGGTAAAATAAACCTAGAGCAATTATTGTCGTCGAAGTAAACGGCGGGGCATCTCAACAGGAAATTATGCCTGAATCTAATTGTAAAAGACAGTCGTCACTAGCCATTATCTTTTCAGGCCTGAAACAGAGGAAACAAAAACCTCTCTTGGAGATCAAAGTCGATAGCTGAAATGCTTCCAACCAGAAAAGAACGTCAATGTTGCAATGTAAATCGATTTTATGCGACCACTCTCCTCCGTCTGCAAAGCAGTCTTAGGCAATAAAGTGCCTCAATAACATGTTTACATCCAGGAGGTATACGATTATTATGATCATTGACATTGAAAGACAGCATTATTGGTGTATGATTACATCGATATTAATAGCTATTGCGTGTATACTTTCTCCAATCTGCAATGTCACGTGGGTATTGGCGTGAACGGACAAATAATTCTTCAAATTCTTCAAGAAAGAATAATAATAAGATATATATTTAGATATATGTGTTTTTTATTCTTTGATATTGGAAAGGGAAGTGGGTGCTTACAAAATTGGCAAAAAAGGCCTTAAACTCCGGGAATAGACACTTTGGCAAGACATTAATCCACATTGCCGCACTCTCCGTAGGTGCAGTGAATGGGTAACGGGGAGGAATGAAAAGTCCTTGAGTTCTGGCTGTAGCCAAATAAATTACATAGCCACGTATGGTTCATTAGACTCAGACTGCATCATTCTTATATATCCCTTGGGAATTATGTGCGCGATATAAATGTACAAACTATTCTTTATTGTCATTAATGTTCGTAGAATAAGAATACCGAGCACTAAAGAACTCGGCAGGGTAATAAACATCGATCATCATACTGCCATGAAATTATGCTGATTTTGTTGTTCACTGAGATATAATTGTGGCAGATATTCGTAACATCATCCCGGCCTGGTTATACCCTTGACGTACGCAAATTTACGACCACTTTTTTCTTTATAATTTCCATCTCGATCATGCTGTTTTGTATACTGTAGGCTCTCTCTCTCTCTCTCACACCCTCTCTCTTTCTTTCCCGTATTCCTTTCTATAATGTTCAATGTCTCTTTGTATGGTCTTTTCTTTCATTCTCTCCCTCTTTCTCTATCTTTCGTTTTCTACCATCGTTTTTCTTCTCCCCCAACCGCTTCCCCTTCCCTCTCTATCTCTCTCTCTTTCCTTCATCATTTTTCTCCTTTTCTTTCTCACTTCTATGTCTCTTTCTCTCTCGTTCTACATTTCTCATTCGACTCGTTTTCAGGTTTCACACTGATCGCACAGGATGGTACATTATGAGGCCTCGTATTGATTACAGATAAATTCATGAATAAACTCCTGCATAAAGCTGGGCCTTCTTTCCTTCATATATTCTATCACTATTAATTTGTTCTTAGTAATTATGCCATGTGCACCTCATTTGAAAAAGTCTCTACAATGTCGAAAAAGATATAAATTTTACCATCATGATTATTACAGTAAAAGAAATCAGTATAATACTGCTCATATTCAAAACATGTCAAATTAGTAATAATAATTAGTAACTATTATGATCGAAAGATTTTTTTTTTTTCCAAAAAATTATCAATTTTCCGGAATTCTATGAATTAATGATTATCAAATTAAACTTTACCTCGAATGGCATGGCTTCCTTTTCGCCAGGAACCCGCACAGCAATCCCACGACAATGGTGGCGAGGATGAACAGGACAACGACAACGATCGCCCTGGTCTTCGACACGTACCGCTTCGCTGGTCGGTACTGTTCGTCTGGAAGCCTGTCGTTCTCAAGGAAGTCAAATTTCAGCATATTTACAGACAACCGCTCTGCGCAGGTGGATATAAACGGTGGAAGTCGCTGTGTGGGGGTGGGATGTTTATATATGCCACTGCATGATTCCAGCAATTGATGAATACAATAGGATTAAATTGATCAAGGACCTCTTCGCATTGATCCAGTGAAAGGCAGATGATAGACTCACTGCATGGGCGCACATCCTTCTCCTACTTCCACACCGCGACGGCGTAATGACAGCTAAACAGCCGACCGTATACCGCCGGGAATTGGATACGGAAAATCGCGGATTTTGTACGCTTTCGCATTCGTAATGAGATTCGCCTCGCAATGAGCAAGACGATTTTCACGACCTTGTTTCCTTTTCTTATTCCTCTCTCTCCGTCTCTCTCGTTTGGATTCTCACGTTTTGTGTGTGTGTCTGTCTTTCCCTTGCTCTGTGCACGATGTGTGTGTATGTGTGGCGTCGAGGAGATCGAACGTCACAGTGACGTAGATGATCGTCGTACTCATTGTCTGCGCATCGTCGGTTTTTGATACTGTCCAATATTTATTCAGTCGACGGTATAAGTACGCCCGCTGTGCGCACATTTACAGATACAGGCAGATACAAGGATCATTTCTCCGACATTGAATCCATTTATGAAAAGGTAAATTAAGAATAATGTCTATAATTATAACTCTCGATCGAAAAAATATTAAATAATAGGTGCATGGATTCAGGTATCCTAATTATATCGGATTTATGATTTTATTTTGATGATTCATTTAGAAATCCATGATCAAGTTTGAATTGTTTATTAGGGGCCCCGGAAGAAAGGGTTCATGCATCATGTGCATGCTAAACTTTGTGAATAATGGTAGTGGCGTCTCAAGAATTGGAAGAAGTGGTAGATAATACATCGCATTAAATGTAAGCCTGCTATACATCATGGCATTTCAGGGGTCCTCAGCCCAATAGAAGACATTCTCTCTCTCTCTCTCTCTCTCTCTGTTTCTCTATTCTAACTCTCCCTCCAACACACATACACACACACATACACATTTTCTCTCTCTCTCTCTCTCTCTCTGAGACCCTAATACTTTCTTTCTCTATATCTAGTATATTATCTCCCCTCCCCCATCCCACCGTTCTTTATCTTCTAATTTATCTCCCCACCCCCCCCCTCTCTCTCTCTCTCTCTCTCTCTCTCTCTCTCTCTCTCGACCTCTCTCTCTCTCTCTCTCTCTCTCTCTTTCTTTCTGGTCTTGACTAGAGGTCTATTATATTTACATATTTTTCGTTACTCAATGATTTTAATCATTGTCAGCCCAGCAGAAAAACGATCACATGGGTGTATACAAAATTACTGACAACATTATTTTGAAATGTCACACTTCCGTAATAGCGGCTATAGTGGCTCCCATCCATGGAGTTAATTGTAATCACGATCGCAACTACTTAAAAAATCAACTTATAGGGCAATTTCAATCAGCCTTGTCAATCACCTTTAGAAATGCGCGCTGACATTACAATGACGTGTATACGTAATCTGAACATAAATTCTATATTGGGTATTGAAATTGTCCTTGAGTTGATGAGACACATGCATACAGGCTCCAGTCGATTTGGGAATGTGATTGATATTGAACATGCAATTAATTCACCTAATGGATGGAGCTATGAAAAGAGGATGTTGTAAAGGTGAAATTAGAAATCGATTAGAAATAGAAAGCCTTTACTCTTTAGGCCCCTATCCCTGTATTTCCAGCGATTTTCATGATTTCGCTGTTCAGGTGAACGGATCTATACCGTCTGTGTATGGTGAACTTGACGAACTACCTACTAATTATACCTCTGATGTTAAATACAATCATTATGAAATGTTGTACTCATGAGCTTACATTAATCTATTTGATAAATCAAAATGTGTAAACTTGATTGTAGCACATAATTCTATGATGAATCAGATTCTACAGTTTCTTTGACTGTGTGTACATTATTTATACCAGTTATCTATCTGGGTTTTTTTTAATAGTATTTGAATTCCGACCTCAAGTTTTGGTTGCAATAAATGAAATAATAATTTTAAAAAAGAACTTCGTCTTTACTACCTGATTCCCCATACCAGACTGTTATTTCCGACTGTACCGTTGTATAGTGGCCTAAAGTACATTGCCAAAGGTCACGATAAGTACTTTTGTGTTACATTTTTTTGAAACTTTCCATCACTGATAGCATGCTGGACACCGTTTTATATCACGTAGTAACTCATGAAAACTTAGTTTTTTTTTTTTGGGGGTGAAGCATTTTGGTCTCCAATTGGGTGACCATGGCTTGTCAATAGAGGGATATAAATGAGGACATGTTTTTGGAAAATTTAGTCCGGCACTCGCTCACATAAAGATTTGAGCGATGCCCTTCACTGTCACCCATTTTTTTTTTTTTTTTTTTTTTTTTGGGGGGGGGTTATTTTGTTAGTTTGTTTGATTTTTTTTTTTTTATAATAGTGGATTTAAAAAATTAAGAATAAAACAACTCAAAGTGAAAGGTAAATACCGTTTGAAATATTAATTACATGTATTTCATCTTTTATATGATTTCAAACCTTCTCAAGGCTACGGTCTGTGATTTCCTATCATGATGATTCAAAAGAAATTAGAAAATTAAAGCGCACACAGAATCTTTTTGGTAAATATATGATTTGAAGTCGTTCAAAACATATCACTTTTATTAAAGTAAATGTTCAGATCGAAATGTAATATATACAAATATGCCCTAAACGTTTACATGTATTTACCAATAGAGTGGCCATTTGTGTTTCGAAGTCTATTTGGGGTCATGCATAATTGCATATAGAGGATAAGAGGATTACAAAAGCAAAATCCATACGGAGAGAGCTAGCGAGAGACACAGCTCAGTAGTACAGCACTATACCCCCAATGTAATTTTGCGCATGCGCGTTACGTTGACAACGGACGCTACTTTTCCACAAAAATGGCAGGGATAATGCAGTTCCAATTGACTGTTATTGGTCTTTTACCCAATGAAACATTCCACATTGCCAGATGTTGTGCAGAGGTATTGTTTTATTTTAATTTGATAATATACCTGAATCTTATTGTTTAATAAAGTGACGATTTTAAGAGGTTTTGTATCGCTCTAACATTATAACACAGTCCCCATACGCTGAATAATATGTTGGTTTGTAAAGAGGGATTATGATGCACTCGATCCTACCTAGAACTTAGAATTAGCCTAGAGTCCTAGACTAGTCCTACAATAATAAAAACAAATATTATGCATGAAGTCTAACCGTAAACGGGATGGAGTTGTGTGTCCGGACGCTTAAGACTTGTTAAGTTAACAAAAATAAAGCCGTCACTTTTGCCTTAGTTAGTATTTTTAGAAAAGAGTAGATTCTAGATCTAGGCCTAGATCTAGACTAGATCTAGACTCTATGCATCAATTAATTAACACTAATAATAGATATAGACATCTACTGTCACTATAACCATGCATCATAAATATTGACATTGATCTTTTAGTTTTAGTTTATAATATTATTTAATATTGTCTAACATGATATTGATAAAGTTAAAAGATCTATAGGTCTAGATCTACAAATACAATATTTGGATGTAAACTTCTTTTACCTTTACCTTTACCACAAATACTGGAAGAATGCTGAGACAGCAGTCGAGCTTCCAGGTCTATCTTCTTGGTCTATCTATATTAAAATATAATAATTTAATATAGTCTAGACCTATTATTACTATTACTAAATATCAACTGTCCAGATCGATAAACAACCTGACCGGACACTATACGTCTGGGACTGGTCACCGGACCGGGTATACAACTCTGCCATTCTTGCTTGTCTACACCCACTCCTACAATGCATGAGGTCTAACCGTAAACGGTATCAACCTCATACATGCATTAAGCGATGCCGAGGACAAAGTCAAAGGCACTTTGCAGACAACAATAGGCATTCTAGCCAAAATATTAGAAGTAACTAAATGAGAGCTCCAGAGTCGCATTCTACTATCCATCACAACCATTATACAAATAACTAATATATAATATTCCATGAATGATTATATTACCGGTATTACCAATCATCATAAGTCCTAGTAAACCGTCCCTATTTCTTTTCTTTCGTTCAGGCACTATACCAAAATAACCCTGAGAAGTTCAAAACACCTGACATCCGAGGTGTACTGGAGTTTGAATGGGAGGAGTATGTGGAAGAACAAAGGAAAGCCTTACGAGATGAGACATGGGTCTTTGCTGAAAAGGCAATGACTTATGTCAATGGAGAATTCCTTGGTAAGTAAAATATAGTCTGTTTTCATACCTGTAAACAAGGCCTCAACAACAACAAAATTTTAGTGTACCGGTAGATCCGATTTTTTTTTTTTAAGTCTCTGTACATAGAGCCTCAGTTTAAATTCCAAAATTTTAGGGGGCCCATCCCCAATGTCATTCATAGCATCAGCTCCTGCTCTGTGGAGTTTTTTACCCTTAGCAATTAGGAATATATCTTGATTTTTAAAAGAAAGCCCTGGGCCTCGTCTTATAAAGAGTTGTGATTGATTCAAATCAATCTCAAATCCTCCAATCAATAGCAAGTCACTGAGTGTCACTGAGTGACGCATATGAGCAATATATAGGCCTACCGGGTAAGTGGCCATTATTATTATTGCTCTGTTCCTGGAGTTGTCTTAACATACCACAGTATTCGGTTGAGGGCAGTAACATGCAATTTCATCTCTTTCTTTTCCCATGGTTACAATACAGGAGGTCCCCAGGCACTGAAGCAGTGGTCGGAGCAGCACTTCAACTACGTGGAATACAAGCCCCTCCCACTCTACATGGCTTTAGCAGAGGAAGCCTATAAGGAACATATTCTTGCCACAAAGGTAAGACAAAAACTCAATTTGACCATGCATTCACCCTTTCAGGACAGGATTTATTTTTAGGCCTAATTTTATCACATATTTTTTTTTCTTTCAAATAGGCAACAGTAATACATTTCTTTCATTGCTACATTGCTAGAATGAACTGTAATGTCTCAGAAAACAATATAAATGGGAGACAATGTTATCAAAAAATCCCTTTTTTCTTTCCCGGAAAGTGTGAATTTTGTTAGAATATGTCTTTTTCTACTTTTCTATGAAGTCACCAACCATGTTATCAAATTTTTCTCTCCTCAGCATACATTTGTGTACTTTGACGTAACAGTTGATGGAGAAAAAATTGGCAGATTGCTGTTTGAGGTAAGAACTTCAGGTCATTCCTTTACCTGTTGGTTTTTTTCCCTCGCAATATATGTGCATTTTCAAGGAGTTTAAAGGGGGGAGGGGGGGTCCACTCTGATATTTAAATGGTTTTAATGAAAGCAGAAATATGATTGAAACAGATAAGTGAAAGTGTTAGTGAAATCTGATTAGACTTTATAAAAGAATGTATGTGAGGAGTATACTAATTTTGTCAGAACTTCGCTTCGAAACTCCTGTGACCTGTTCACAAGCTTTTCCAATCCCATTGCAAGCACTCCTACTTTTCCTTTTCCACTTCCATTCATGACCCCCCCCCCCATTGCTGAATTGCTGAATGAACTTTCATTTCATCCTCCCAATGCCTTATACAAAGATTATTTTGATAAAAGGATTTCTCAACAGCCCTTTCAGTAATCCTAGCACATGATCGTACTAAAAGCTTTCAATTACGTGTTGTGTATAAAATTACATATACATGTATTCAACCTAAATTATTTTATCCTTTAACGGATGTACAACACTTGCTCCTGCAACAATTGTGCCACGATCATTTCCTACACTAACCAAATTCCCTGGACCCAACACTAAACCTAACCCTAAATCTAACCCTTAACCTAGCTTACTCGATCTAAAGTCTAAACCTAACCTAAATCCTAATTGGAACTCTAACCCTATACTTTTGATGTAATAAAGCCTGTATAGTAAATGCCGCTGGAGCAAATGCCACTAGAGCAAATGTCGGAGCACCGATTGAACAGTTTGGCTTACGAGATATTTTTAACATGAATTTTTGTTTTCTTTTATAGCTCTTCACTGACCAATGCCCCAAGACGTGTGAGAACTTCCGAGCCCTCTGCACGGGGGAGAAGGGACAGAAAACAGATGATACTCTGATGAAGTACCACTACCTTGATTCCTTGTTTCACAGGATTGTACCCAACGGATGGGTACAGGGTGGAGGTAAGGTCCGCTGATGTAGCCACAGGCACGGGGGTCACAGGGAGGGGGGCACATTCATGCCCTCAATTGAATGGCAGAAAAATGAAGACATATATAGGGAAAGAAAGGAGAGTGGGAAAATAAACATGACATGGAGATGATAGGACCATCTCTTATACTTCCCAGGGAGTGGAGCGTGTGCACTGTCATGTGCGAATTAGAAATTGAATTCTTTCAATAACTGGGGTGATAATAATTTCAATTCAAAGCGCTTAGAAATGTAGCATAAAGCGCTATACAAATGCGACTATTATCATTATTGTTATTATTATTATTATTATGATTATTATTATTGTTATTATTATTATTATTAGGGATTGTTGAATACCAATGAATCAGAAATTGGGACTGGGATTATCAATAATTATTTACATTGTTGCTGTTGTCATCATCGTCATTGTCGTCATTGCCATTATAATTCCTTTGAATTTTTCTCTACAGATATCTTGTATGGAAGAGGAGATGGAGGTGAATCGATTCATGGACCAGTATTTGAAGGTACATACGTCTCATTTTTAATCAGGCATCGATGTTGGTTTTCATAAAAAGCAATGTACTTCTCTCACTCTTCTCGATTGTGCCACTGTAAGTCTGTATGAAAGGCATGATGAATAATATGGATATATGGAATTGACCTCCAATATAAATTGATATTGGTAGAACAAATAAAATTAAGATTCTGTACCTTAGAAAATGATTGTAAAAAGTCTACCTCTTTGAAAGTCTTCTCGCTGATTATTCATAAAAAATCTCTTCTACAATGTTTGAAATCTTTAAGTAAACTGATTACAATTTGGGGTGTTACAACAGGATTTGTTCTCCTTTGTTTTGCACGTCTTTATGGAGAACACACATCAAATGGGCAAACATAAGGCTAAAATATTACCTTGATTGTGTGCATTCTTTTATTAAGGAGTTAAGTTCACGCTGTTTTACATTTTATTTACAGGAGCTGCACTGATTTCAAATGTGCAAATGCATGTAACTTTCTAAGAATACAAGGAAAGTAGTCTTTAAAGACAAATTTTCATCGTACAGTTTTCCTTTTATGTGGGTTTCAATGTGAAACACGGTTAAAGGCAGTGCCAGATCCAGTAAATTTGCAATTCAGGGTGTTGGGGGACAAGTTTGAAAAATGTATTTTTTTTTATTTTTTAGTATCTGGGAGCACACAATCAACCTACATTTAAAGTTATGGCAGTTTGGTTTTGCCAGTGGCCCATGCCGCCCCTAACTATAGCTGAATCTGCCCTTGAAAGGATAACAGTTTTCTTTTCTTTTCTTTTTATAATTTTTTGTTTAAACCATGACTTTCACTAGCTGGCTTCCTTCACTTTACCCCTGACGACGGACGGCCCTAGTAAAAAATAAATAGGAAAAAAATAGAAAAAAAATAGGGAAAAAATAAATGCAAAAATATATTTTTTTCCTATTTTTCTCGTCCCAAAAAAATATATTTCAAATAGCATAGTTTTGGAACAAAAAATAGGAAAAAATAAAGCCACAAATAGTTTTAAATATATTTTTTTCCTATTTTTCTCGTCCCCCCAAAAATATATTTTAAATAGCATAGTTTTGGAACAAAAAATAGGAAAAAAATAAAGCCACAAATAGTTTTGAAATATATTTTTTTCCTATTTTTTTTGTTCCAAATCTATGCTATTTGAAATATATTTTTTGGACAAGAAAATAGGAAAAAAATATATTTTTTCCCTATTTTTTCTTCTATTTTCTTTGAATTATATTTTAAACATATATATTTCAAACATATTTCTTATTAAGAACTACAAGCCAAATATATTTAAAGCTATTTAAATTTTGTTGGAATACTATCATTTGATTTCATTTAATTTGTTGATGATAAATGATTGCTGTACTATATTGTTTGGTAGCAATAAAAGCTCTGTCAAATTCTATTTTGTAGCACATTGTTGTACAATATACACAATTACACATGTACAGTAGGTGTCATGCATGCATGTAAAAAAGTATTGGAAAAAAATCTAATGATCGAATCCCCATCCACATACTGTCCCCTATCTTCCCTACCCTAGTAAAAAAAAGAAGAAGTAGGAATAACATAGGAAAAATAGGGGGAAAGTACATTTCTATCCTATTTTTCTGCTGCCAGATGTACAGTACAAGATAAATAAAATGCATACAAATTTTGATTACAGTTTGAAATGTTCGAACACTTTAATATTACGTTAAAAAATATCAAATGCAATGAACATGTACACCCATATGGTGAATTAGAGCACCAAACAAACAAAAAGCCTACAAAACTTCTAAAACATACATACTAAGATTACTAACAAAACTTTGCTAGCATTTTATTTAGATAATATTTGATTCAAAGGTAATACCGGTACATGTATCAGTAACTATTATATACATGAATATATATATCTCTGTCTAAATGCTGGCTGGCAAACTGATTGGCATATATACATGTATATATGTACCCGTCTTTTAAATGATACAAA
The DNA here is from genome assembly GCA_037976565.1 of Mesocentrotus franciscanus. NCBI lineage: Eukaryota > Metazoa > Echinodermata > Echinoidea > Camarodonta > Strongylocentrotidae > Mesocentrotus > Mesocentrotus franciscanus. The sequence continues at coordinate 14,800,569 of CP137671.1, read as the reverse complement.
TATTATGCAAATATAGTACTAATTTGTAGGTCTAAATGTAAGACATAACACAAGAAAGGAAATTTTTTTTTTCTTCCATTAAATTGCTAATCAATGGTAAAATTTGCAGATAAATGTGGTTCACATGAATACCTCAATATTAAAAAGGAATGTACAATGCTAGCAAATCGATTGGCACATATACATGTACCCCTTTTATACAAATATATTGTAAATCTTAATCTGAATGCAAGACAAATACACACAAAAAAATATTTATAATATATAATATACATTTTTTGCTAATAAAATACTTGTAAAACTGGCAGATAAATATGAACAAATATTGAACAGCTTATACATGACAATAAGTGTGACATAATACCAGTAGCAAGGCTATCTGGCAAGTTTCAATGAGATGACATGACAAACATAAACAGTCTTTTAAAAAAAATTCTTTAAAAATGTCTATAAATGCATTAGCCTAAAATGAATACATGTGAAGGCAAAAGGTATACATAAATAAGTTCACATCTACTATAACAATGTAATACATGTAAGTGTTAATAGCACTGGCAACTAGGTATATCTGCCAAACATGAATAGTCTTCAGATGTGTTTAAAACATTAAATGAATACTTAGACAAAGCTATATTACTGTTACATGAATACACATCTATAAAATGTTACATAAAACTGGCATCATGCAACTACATAGTACATGTATACCAACAAGTGTCAATGAGCTGTCATGGCAAAAAGTGTAGAGAAACAAAGTTATACAAAAATATTCACACGCAGATACAGGATATATTAATTACGCTGTGAGGTAATTCAATTTGTGTTCGTTGAGATTGCCCTGGTAAAAAGCTGTGTATTGTAGATTACTAGATTTATATCTCAGATTCATTCCAACCTAACACATGTTTGATTGTGGCAGGGCGAGGCGACCTGGAAGTACTTGCTGAATGTTTGTTGGTCGGCATTCTGTTCTGGTCCGGATCCGAGGAGGATATAAATGACCAATAAGAACGTTATCGCCGAGAGAGAGTGTTTGTTGCATCTAGAACATTTTGGAATTGAGTCCCATCACATTGCAGTTGTGGGGAGGGACTATGCTTATATTACCCCTTTGGATTGCTTCCCAGAGTCTGGTTTTGAAGGTTTCAACCGAGTTGCAGGCAATGATGCTGGGGGAATAAATACCAGGCCCGAATGGTTCTTGGAAAGAAGGTGAGTCGATAGATATCCGTTTTGCATCTTATGTTAGAGAAGGAGATATTATGATGTCCCTTGAGTATCTTCTGGGGTTGAGTGATGTATTCAGGTCTGGGTATGGCTACTTGGTCTTTGATGGATTTGTAGAAGGCATTGTTCATTTGTTGGCATTTTGAAATGCTTTCCATTACAGATGAACAATAACCCAGTATGGGTCTCACACTCTCACCCATGTCTTGCATTTCCTTGATGTGTGTTGGACAGTTCAGTCTTACAAATTATGACTGCATGTACACTAGAATACAACGGTGCCATGCAGTGCCACACAGTCCAAGTTGATGACTTTCCAGCAGCCGAAGCTAAGATACCCTGAAAAAATTAAAATTAAAAATTAAAAAAATAAGCAGGTTCTGGTTGTAGTATTCTATTATGCTTTCAAATCAAATCAACTATTAAGAATCAACTTTGCCATTCCATTTCCGTTAAAAATATGCAAGAAAATCTTACATTTATGATTAAGGATGATTTATTGGCTTAGTTTATGAAATATCTACCTGTAAAATGCCTAAAAAGTGCAAAGAATTGCAAATCATTAAAAATGGGTGCAAGTCCTGTGTATGAATGGAGATGCTATTGCCACATGCGTTCACATGTCTGTACCAACTACCATGCGGCCAGTCCGCGCATGTGGCAGAATCTAGTCTACACTGCACTGCCTTAATTTGGTCAAACATATTTGTGAACGAGTAGGCCTACTCTAGTAGTATCTAGTAGTAGTAATTCCATTCTCTAATTAGATTCTAGACCGAAATTTCTGTCTCTTTCGTTCGTTAGCCTCTGATTTGGGTAGGGTTGGCTCCTCTCTTTACTAGAGACAGAAGCCGACCATAGGCGCTCCTGTGCAAACTCGGTGGTACGGATCTGGCCACCAAATTCGGCCAAACTTTTGGACTAAAATTTCACTTTAGCGGATTCATATCCGATGCATTTATTTTTGAAAATTAGGTCTAGGCTAATATACATCTGTTCCAATTGTTACTGCGCATGCGCTGCAAAAATTTCAACACGAAGCGGAGTTCAATTTCGACGAAGAAAACCAGGAAAAAGACCCTTAAATGCATCATACAGTAAATCTGGTAAGTGGAACCGATGTAGGCTATATTAATTAGCCTAGACCTAATTTTCAAAAATAAATGCATCGGATATGAATCCGCTAAAGTGAAATTTTAGTCCAAAAGTTTGGCCGAATTTGGTGGCCAGATCCGTACCACCGAGTTTGCACAGAAGGACGCCTACGGTAGGCTTCTGTCTCTAAAGAGAGGAGCCGACCCTACCCAAATCAGAGGCTAACGAACGAAAGAGACAGAAATTTTCGGTCTAATTAGATTCATGTTATGATTTTTCACTTCCAATTCCAATGAAAAGCCTTAGGTACGCAGATATAGGTGACTATAGTGCCGTATATGTAGACTTACTGTCATAGATGCAGTACAGTAGGGAATATAATCTACGATCTTCATCAATTGTGATGGTTTGGATTTTTTCATGAACCAAATAAATTTACAAAATCAAGATTACTTAACCAATTTCCTAATTTGTAATTGTAGATCTACAGAAAGCAAACTCAATGTTGTATTGAATTATGTGTTATTTATTTACTCACCTTCTGGACAAAATGAAGATCTTTAAAGTAGCTCCAATCCAGCAGCTAGCAGTCCAGTGTAAAGCAAAGTTGATCGTTTTCTGCAGACCGACTATTATTAATTCCCAACACAAGAGTGCGTGTGTGGGACTGCTGTCTGAGCTGAATTCGATCCTTACTCATTTTGTTAAATTCTTGCTCTGGAATACTCTTAAATTCTTCATTCCTGGTGCAAATCTAACTCTTATCCCCATACTGTGGGTTTTAAAGGAATTAAGACAAATCTGGCGAAATGGCAATGTAGTTATTGGAATACGCCGTTGAGCCGATCTGAATGTGTTGTAATTATTTGAATTTGAAAATAAAGTATTCACTTTGTACCACTAGATGGCAGCAAACATACATTGAGTGAAAGCTAAGTTTCTAAAGCTGTCATTCGTTATGATTTAATTTTTTTGGAGAATTAGTCAAAAACAAAATAAATGTATTTATTTTTGGGAAATTGTTACAATTCCATCCAATTGGATCAGTTCTAGTCATTAAAACGACAGAGTATTTTTTTTTTTTTGGTGCTAATTAGGTACTTTTTTAATTGAAATATTCAAAATAATAAACAGATAGATCATTAAGTTAAAGATAAAATTAAAACATTCTTAATTCTTGATTAAATGTCCATACAATATAATTGAGCTCCATTAAAAGGGAAAGTTGAGTTCTGAGGAGGGCCAGTAATTTGTCCGAATCATCTTTGAATCTATTTTTCGTTTACTTTAAAAGACAAAATATCTCAAAATTATTTTTAACATTATAGACTTATATTTTGAAATATGTTTTGAATTGTGCAAATATATATTTGTAAATTGTAAGTTAGTTTCAAGAACCTTGCAATCAAATATCGGCCTACATTAAAAGCAAATAGGTGACAAAATTCATTAATTTTGTAAAACATAGTACAATATTGAAAAAATAGAACAAAAAATGGAGATAAAAAATTTAAGTTCAGAAACATAGTAAAAAAATAGGAAGAAAATGAGTGAGAAAAATGTAAGTCCAGAAACATAGTAAAAAAAAGGAAGAAAATGGGTGAGAAAAATCTAAGTCTAGAAACATAGTAAAAAAATAGGACAAAAATGGGTGAAAAAAATCTAAGTCCAGAAACATAGTAAAAAAATAGGAAGAAAATGGGTGAGAAAAATCTAAGTCCAGAAACATAGTAAAAAAATAGGAAGAAAATGGGTGAGAAAAATGTAAGTCCAGAAACATAGTAAAAAAATAGGAAGAAAATGGGTGAAAAAATCTAAGTCTAGAAACATAGTAAAAAATAGGACAAAATGGGTGAAAAAATCTAAGTCCAGAAACATAGTAAAAAAATAGGAAGAAAATGAGTGAGAAAAATGTAAGTCCAGAAACATAGTAAAAAAAAGGAAGAAAATGGGTGAGAAAAATTTAAGTCTAGAAACATAGTAAAAAAATAGGACAAAAATGGGTGAAAAAAATCTAAGTCTAGAAACATAGTAAAAAAATAGGAAGAAAATGGGTGAGAAAAATCAAAGTCCAGAAACATAGTAAAAAAATAGGACGAAATTGGGTGACAAAAAATCTAAGTCGAAAAGAATAGGGAAAAATAGCAAGAAATAGGTAAAAATAGTTATCAAACCACCTATTTGTAGAAAATAGAAAAAAATAGGCAGTCATATGCTATTTTAAATCTATTTTTAATAAAAAATAGTGTTTAAATAGGGTAAATTCACAAAAAATAGGAAATAAATAGTAAAAAATAGCAAAAAAATATATTTTTCCAGAGCCCATTTTGACTAGGGGGTTAACCTGTCCAAAACGTCAAGTCTGTATTAATTCTCGGTCCTTTTCAAGACTTAATAATCAACACAAAAGAATACAAACAGTCCTCTTAATAGGACTATCCACACGGTTGTGTACCGCAAATCTACTCTCTAAGTTATCTTCTCGCCATGCAAACCGGCCTGTACTTTCCAACAGCATTACGTTTGTTATTTCACAGATCATTGCTTGATTGCAGACTCTAGATTCAATATTGTTTATCTTTTTTCGTTTGTTTATTCAGATGAGAACTTCTCGGTGAAGCACAATGCCAGGGGTATACTGGGAATGGGCAACAAAGGAAGACATACCAACGGATCTCAGTTCTACATCACGTGTCAACCCGCTCCGTGGATGGACACCAAATATGTAGCCTTCGGGTGAGTATATGAACATGAAGATGTTGTCAAAGACTAATCAGCTTTCCTTCCCCAAATTGGCAATTAACAGCTGCGATAGTTTTGTTCAGTGATGTAGGTCATGGACATCAGATACATAGCCTATAGTTGAGGGAAGGTGTAACAATTTAAGTACATGTATTTTTAACAAAAACAGATTTTCAAAGACTATATTTAAATTTTGTTTTGATTTTCCCATGGAAATTTGCTTTGCCCACATTTAAATACAACTTTACATTACATACTATACATAGATTTCACAGCAAATATAGATATCATGGCATAATATTATAACATAATGAATATAATATATACGCAATAGGTCATTTATACATCAAATATCTAGCCTTTGTGTGAGTAAAACATGAAAGAATTTAGACTAAAGGATTATGAACGGTACAGGCTCGTTCACACTGCCATAGTTAAATGTGGCAGATTTGTGTGCGCTAAATGCATGGCAAGTGAGGATGAAAAATGGCACTCATTGCACAATGATTGTTCTTTAAAAAAATCCTTACTTAAATTGTTTGTCAGATTTCTTTCAAACATTCACCAATCTGTTTCTCTTATTTTTCTGCTTAAATTCATATAGCAACAATTCGATAGCAAATTAAGTTAGATTTCCACTTGATGCGATTGATGTGATTGTTTGTCCTCATTCGTAGAAAACTTGTTGAAGGCACCGAAGTTCTGAAGACCCTAGAAGGCCAGGAGACGTACAATGAGAGACCGAAGAAGGACTGTAAGATCGCTGCCTGTGGAGTCTTTGTCCCAGAAGACTAGACCATTGCCAAGACCAATCAAGACCAGCTTTTAGACCAGCTTTTGGACCAGTTTTGGGGCCTGATTTTCAGACCACGAAGATATTCTCATCACATCAAGGTTTTCTGTTTTCAGATCACTACAAGCGAAACCTGTATAGAAAGACCACCTATTTACACAGACCGCATCTTCTTTTCCCACAAACAGAATTTCTCATGGAGACCTGGTCTAAAAATGATCAGTTTCTCAATTTCTATTTTTATGATGTACAGAATGCAAGGTTAATGATATCTATTGACAAAAAAGTGCCTATAAAGTGTCAGAAATGATTACTAGTTTTCATTTACCACATTTTGTTTGGACCTACATGTATTCATCGTATTGGAGATATTGAACTTTCCCATGTGATCTAACCAACTACCGGTATAGAAATACATAGTTTTGATTTCTCCCAAAGTGCTGTGTGGTAGTTTCAGTTATGAACTGAATGCCGGTAATTAATCCTTTCGATCAGTAAGATATTACTATTGTTTCAAATACTGGTGCACAAGTCATGTAGTGTAACCCTTTTATTTTAATATACATAGCTATATGGAAAACAGTGCTAATTAACCTTTCGTAGTGCAGCATAACCTCTGGAGGGATTTTTTGTTTGTTTTTAATGAAATATGTCAAGTATTTGCTCATGTTATTTTGTGTATCAAAAGCCACATATGCAAAGAGTTTTACATTCTGTCCATGCAATTCCAATTAATTCGAGTGTTAGCATCTAAAAGAAATACATGTATGCGAACGATAAAGATTACTGCAGGTTCCTTTGAGTCACATCCACTGATTTTAATGGGCATGCAGGGATTTGCACGGTGAATATCTAAAAACTTGTAAAATAGCCAAAATATTGTTTTACAAATCATTATTGAAAGCTTTCCTAAAAGCATGGTGGCAAAATATTCATTATTAGCAAAATTACAGTCGCATTTCTTTTCAAATTTGAATTTTGCAACTGGCAGTGTTTCATTCACTCCATTTGTTGGGTACTAAATGAGGGCTTCAATTTTCACTCTTAGAGAGAAAACCACAGTCTTTTGATCTGACTCATCTTGCTGCTACTGATAAACTTTGAGATAAGTTTTAGAGGGCTTGCAAATCCCTGATATGGGCTTGCCTATGGTATTTTATACTTCTAGCTTTACCAAGTATTAGACCCTTCCAGTAGCTGGTACAGTAGTTCCATTTATGGGGATCACTTTCTCTGTAATTGTTGATGTACATTATATATTCAATTGTACAAAATATTAGAGGTACTGGTTGTATATGTATTAAATTCTTGATTAGATATTTGCTTTGATTTGATTGTATTATATTGTAATATATTCATTGAAATATAAATTTCTACAGAAATTGGTTTTGTTTTGTTGCATTTTCCTGTGTGACAGCTAGTGTACATTTGGGTGCTTATTAGTACCTTGTTTTACTGTGGGCACATTGTCTCTCTTTTTCTCTCTTCCTCTCCCTTTCTCTCTCTCTCTCTCTCTCTTCCTCTCTTCCTCTCTATCTTGTGCTCCCTTCTCCACCCTTTGTCTCTCATGTATTCCTCTCTCTCTCTCTCTCTCTCTTCATCTCCCTCTCTCTTCCTCTCTCTCTCTCTTCCTCTCCCTCTCTTTCTCTCTTCCTCTCTCTCTCTCTTCCTCTCTACCTTGTGCTCCCTTCTCCACCCTTTGTCTCTCATGTCTTCCTCTCTCTCTCTCTCTCTCTCTCTCTCATCTCCCTCTCTCTTCCTCTCTCTCTCTTTCTCTCTTCCTCTCTCTCTTGTGCTCCCTTCTCCACCCTTTGTCTCTCTCGTCTTCCTCTCTCTCTATATCTCTCTTCCTCTCTATCTTGTGCTCCCTTCTCCACCCTTTGTCTCTCATGTCTTCCTCTCTCTCTCTCTCTCTCTCTCTCTCTCTCTCTTCCTCTCTCTCTTTCTCTCTTCCTCTCTCTCTTGTGCTCCCTTCTCCACCCTTTGTCTCTCTCATGTCTTCATCTCTCTCTCTCTTTCTCTCTTCCTCTCTCTTGTGCTCCCTTCTCCACCCTTTGTCTCTCTGTCTTCCTCCCTCTCTCTTCCTCTCTCTCTCTTTCTCTCTTCCTCTCTCTTGTGCTCCCTTCTCCACCCTTTATGTCTCTCTCTCTTTCTCTTGTGCTACCTTCTCCACCCTTCGTCTCTCTCATATCTTCCTCACCTTCTCCTCTTCTCTCTCTCTCTCTCTCTACCTCCCTCTCTCTCTTCCTCCTCTCCACTCCCCATCTCTTCCACAACTTCTCCCTCTCCCTCTCTTTCACTCCCTATCCTGATCCCCTCCCCCTCTTCTTTCTCTCTACCTCACAACTTTCTATCACCTTTTCTCTCCCTCCCTCCCACTTCTTTCTTTCTCTTCCAACTGCCATTTCCATCTACACAACAACTCAATACACATACAAGTTATAGTCTGATTTTTAACATCTTTATTCATTAATACTACACGTATGCAACCCTGCCAGAATGCCACAAATAATGAAGTTTTTTGTTAAAAAGACAAAACAGAAATTTCAGGTGAAGCATTCTATTCAACAAAGTTAACAAAATGAGTCGATGCTTACGGACAAGACTTGTAATCAATTTTATCAGAGGTGTGCAGGATTAAAAATAACAGCAGACTGACAGATACAATGGTACAAAATATGAAATGGGACTAGTTCTGTTTGATCATATGATACACTGATATGTCTAATGGAGTGTATTGTAATATCGCACTGCCCCCAGTGCACAACCACCGATGCAAGCATCAACAATAATAATCATCACTTTCAATACACTTCATATTATGATTCGAAAATGTGATGTCTTTTAAAATCCCAAAACCTAGTATAATGATGTACCTATATAATTATGTATGTTTTGAAATGGCAGGAGCAGCACGAAATGATGGGCTTCAAAAAAACAAAAAAAACATCCCTAATTCTTATACACAGACTTACAAGTACATCATATATAATATATTTTTAAAAAGAAAATGGATATCATATTGGAACTTTTTCAAGAAACATATTGTTTATTCCTTTTAACCCTTAATCCCCTTTCAATTAATTTAAGAAGCAAATTATTACAAAACTACAAAAAGGAAATATATAGGACCAATACAAGATAAATACTAGAATAGCATGACTTTCTAACACATGAGCATAGTATGAAGTTTAAAAAAAAAACTTTATATTTTATGCTGCTATTTCTTTTTTTCCGAGAGTGAAATCAAATGAAAGAAGCCGGTACAGGAATATAAAACAAATAAGACGGGCATATCAATATTCTATTATGCTACAATTCATTTCGATTAACCATCGCACATATCTTTAAAATCCAAATTTGAATGGGTCACATTATATACCGCATGTGAAGATTGTAGGCCGCTTGACTGGTCTCAACTGCAGGCATGAACTTCGGTAACGACTGCTGGGCAGTAGAGCAAAAAGTATTGACCGGGCGTAATTCTACTTGCGCGTACATTGCAAGGTCGCAATGATTGCACATGAAGTCAACAATGGATACAAGCAATGGGACATGTGCGATGCTCTTAGTCAAGTAAATTTCCTAGGATTCTACAAATAAAGACACTTTAACAGGCATATTATGTTAAAATGTCCCCGTTTGAGAATTGACACTGGGGATGCGGTATATAAAACAAATACCTACTGCTCATTTTTCGGGTCCCTCTTAAAACAACAGCTCCTCGGGGATCTCACGACTGCACTATGCCCTCTATTTCGTCTCAGGACACGATACAGTTTCGAGATCACCTTGGGCAATAGTTTTAACCGTGCCCCTCGAAGCGGTCAATATTTGTATACAATACAAGAGACTAAAAACCAACTGCTTTCCACTTGTCTTTGCAATTTCACTGCCTCCACAATTACACATACGAATGTAGAAATGTAAGAGTGCAGTATGTATGTACACCTTCCAAGCTAAATAGAAATCGCTATGTGCTGTTTAAATTCATACTCGGTGTTGTAAGGTGTTAGTGTTAAGGTGCTTTTAATGGCCTTTGCACTCATCTGTGTTCAAATTTCAACACCTCTTACATAGCACTTTAGTGTCAAAAGTGCTCACCCACACATCTGAACTACTGTAAACTGGATATTGATTTCACGCCAACACCAGCAATGGGCGCTAATACCAATATGAAATCCAATTAGTTTTGTTCATCGTGCATGTACATGTATGCATTCCATACCTAAATGAAAATATTCAGATAGTGATAGTGATTCAGATAGATTTCCAGGGAAAATAAGCAGAGAATTTGAAGACATACTTGTATACTGACCACAAAACACAACAAAACTATACATTTTTAGAGAAAAATAACACCATTTCATAATCATTACACACAGATATATAAACACTATTATGCATAATTATCTTTTTATACATTGTTCATAACCTTTCATTTGTACATTATGTGTGAATCTGCTCTAGATTATGTGTAAATCTGCTTTAATACAACAACTGAGTGCTTGAATTATAGGCAAAAGAATTCATGCAAGCTGATGTAAGTGCTATCATACAAAAATAAGTTCCTTTTCTACATGTATTTCACTGATGCCAGATTATCAGAAAACAAATCAAATTACAGAATAAATACAATCAGGAATAGCTGACTACTGTACTCTAGAGAATCGTAAGCCGGGTATGTGCAGGAGTATAAAAAAAAAATTTTAAAAGCAGATGAATCTTATGAGACATATACATTTGTACATGTACTTGGGGAATCACGATACAGTTTGCAGACAGAATTCTCTCCTACCGTTATCCTATTTTTGTAATTCAATCTTCTCTGACAATTAGAGACGATATTCTGCTTCTAGCCGTACTACACCCCCATCCCATCTATAATACAAAATATTCCATTAACATATATTATAATCACATGAGTACACTGTGTATATATATATGTATGTCCATAACCACTGCCCAAATCTTCCATGTGCATTTTTTTTTTTTTTAAAGCCCCACTGCACTACTTGTAGCTACTTGCGCCCTCTATATAGTAAACAATGCCTAAGCGGTGACCGTTGGTCCCCTATGGTCCCCTTTTTCTTATGTTAATTGAGAGCTGAGTTGATGAGATAACCACCTGTCAGTGACCAGCAGGGTGGTCTAATCCCTCCTGGCCAAACTAGTGCAGACGGGCTTTAAAGTGTTAAAGCAACAATTACAGCATCCCTTCATACATGCATTCAAACAGATAAATGGGGAAAATGTAAATACAGGTTCCACACAGATACATGGTGAAAATATATATTTTTCTTGAAGTTGGCAGACCTTCTTGTGACAGTGGTCTTTTGGATATCTCACAGAGTACATATGCCCACTAACGATTTTCTAAGGTCTTAACGTGCCAAAAGTAATTGACAAAAATTTTTGGAGTGTTTGGTTGGTTGACAACTTGAGTATAAGGTACCTCAGAAGAGTAATATACATGTACATGTACCTTAGAATATGTACAACTGTAGTTCATTTTAGGAAAAGTGCATATCATTTAATTCGAACTTGGAATTATGTTGCATTATTCACAATACATATCATCAATTTTTTTTTCTTCTAAAAGGCAACTACCCCCGCACAAAACAGGTAAGTACCCATTTACTTTCCTTCTCCATGCAAGCAAACTGATTCTCATAGCCACATTATCAATGTACATGTACTTTGTGTTCCCTAATGGTTGTGTGAGTGTGGCTGTGTCAACGTAATGTATATCAGTGGAAACAGCCCCTGGTTTTATATTGCAGACCTTTCAAAACAAAGATCAAAAGATTGCTTCCTTGAGTGAATCAAACATCCTTCTGAAATTGAATTAAAGGCCATGTATACAGTAGCAATGGTTAGAGTCTCCATAATAACAGCCTTTTCACACACGGTTAAAATTCAACGTATCTAGAGCTGATTAGTAGCTGTTTAACTAAACAGCTTTAAAGTCAATTTTCCCTGTGTGAACATCGTTTATACAATGTTCGGACAGATACGAAGTCGCAATCTATACGCCGGTCAAAGCAGGCTAGAGAGCAAGGCATTTTGTGTGTGAACGGATATACGTCCTTAACTGGGCGGGCACTGCTCTTTAAACGCTCAGTAGGGCCATTGCGCATTTACGAGCAGTGACAGAGCAGTGCATCTCGAACAACAGCACCAAAATTTTCTGTGTGTAAATGATGTTGTATCTATTAAAAGCTGATTAGTTAAAAGCTCTTTAAACTAATCAGCTTTAAAGAATTTTACACGTGTGTGAAAAGGCTGTAAGACGACACATGATGATGGTCATCATTTAAAAGTTTTGAACACACATGTACATACGATCTGCAAATTTGAACAAGAGGTCGTTTTGAATCTGGTGCATTCAAAATTCATGAGGCATACAGACGTAAACAGAGAGAAATCAGAGAAAAAGAGAGAATTATAACTATTTCCCACTGGTACATACATGTATATTCATCAAAATTATCCATTAAAAAAAGGAAGGTCATCAGCAAAGCTTAGAATGTGGAATATTGCTCTACATCGACTAAAATATAAGAAATCAAATACAAGTACTCTTTAAAGTGGGGGGCAGGGAGGGTGGCAGAGCACAATTTTAAAAAACGGATAGGGGGCCGCCGAGGTGGTCGCAGTCTCGTGTCTACTTGTCAGAGTCGCATCTTCATGTTCTAGATGTCTCCTTGCATGAATTACAGGTGGAGTTTGGTTCTGTGTGTGGTGTGTATAATGTGCATGTGGTTGGTCAGTTTTCTTGGGGGTTACGTATTCCGCACCTTGCCTGGCACGTAGTTCTTGTCCAGAACCTTATCCTGGAGAAACATGTGAAGGCTCTTCTCGTTCTGGGCGAGCGGATGCCCCGCAATTCTAATAAAGACAAATGATAAAAAATATTCAGAATATTAATAACAAAGTAATAGCAAGCTACAGCAAGCTCAAACTGAAGACGGCATGTAAAAACATGGACCAATAGGCAATAGGCCATTTTCATAACGTTGGTCAGTTTTCTTTGGGGTTACGTATTCCGCACTTTGCCTGGCACGTAGTTCTTGTCCAGAACCTTATCCTGGATAAAAAGAACCTTATCCTGGAGAAACATGTGAGGCTCTTCTCGTTCTGGGCGAGCGGATGCCCCTCAATTCTAATAAAGACAAACGATAAAAAATATTCAGAATATTGATAACAAAGTAATAGCAAGCTACAGCAAGCTCAAACTGAAGACGGCATGTAAAAACATGGACCAATAGGCAATAGGCAATTTTCATGATGTAACCAAAGTTTAATAATGCATACGTTTTTGTGAAGTGCCTTGATACAAATTATTTCATTCCCCTCTTTCAAATAACTGTATTTCAATAGTCAGTATGCAAATTGCATATACATATATTACATAGTGTTAGGTAGGGACCCGTAGGGGAAGTAATTTTGTTTGTCCTACCTAGCAACAACTAATGTATGCAATTCGCATTCTGACTATTGAAATACAATTATCCGTAACTGGTGAATGAAACAATTTGCATAAAGACACTTCACAAAGACATATGCATTAAATTTGGTTACATTAAGAAAATGGCCTATTACACAGGGTAACCTGTACTGGTAAGAGTGGTACCAGTGTCGATTTTAGTAAAAGATAAAAGTAAGCAACATTTCAGCTTCCACAACATGTGAAGGCCCCTCTCATTCTGAGAAAGCGGAAGCCCTGCAATTCTATTCAACACTAACAACAACAACAACAACAAAAATGAATGAATAAATAAATGAAATTGTTATAATCTTAATAAGATAATAGCAAGTTCAAAGTTCAAAATCTAATTACAAATTGAATTCGAACTTTCAGAAACATGTGAAGGCTCTTCTCATTCTGGGCCCTGTTTCATAAAACTTGTTATCAATAAGAAATGCTAAGTTTCTATGACGAATTTACTCTCAGCCAATCAAATGCAACGATTTCAGTAGCTATGTTGTTACTGATAACAAAGTTTATGAAACAGGGTCCTGTGCAAGGAGATGCCCCAAAATCCTACCCATATATGTATAATGTTTTTTTCTATGATAAACACAAGCTACATTCAAGATTCCAGAAAGATGTGAAGACTGTTTTTGCTCAGGGCAAGTGAATGCCTGCAACCCTACTAAATACAAGCAAAAACAACAACAACAAAGAAAAAAAAGAAGCATTTTCTCCTTCCTTATATGAAGATAAAAGCAAAATAAAATAAACATTCAATGTTCCAGAAAAATTAAAAAATTAAGGCTCTTCTGCAAGGATGTGCAAGTAGATGTCCTGCAATCATGTGAACACAAGAAGTTTTATTTATAATAATAATAATAATTCTCTTGGGAAGGAGATGCACACAAAAAAAAAGCTATGAGGTCAAATTTCCAGTTCAAATTACTAAGTGATAGTGGAGCTTTGAGAAATGTGTGAAGGCTCCTCTACATGTAGCTCTGTCTAAGCAAATGCCCAGATTTTATGCCCTGTATAAAAATATAAATATAAACAACTTAGATAAGAATTTTACTTCTGAAAATGAAAGCAAGCCCAAAGTCTGCTCTTCTCAATGTTTGCAAGCACACGTCCTACAATCCTAATAACTGCACATAGAACTTGGGGTGCATTTATTATCCCTTTTCTGGCCTAGATTCAGCGTTTTCAAACTTGTTTCAGGCAGATTTGCATGGTGATGAACGCAAGCCTGTTTTCAAACTTCTTTAGATATGGGTATATTGAAAATGCCCCCCCCCCAAAAAAAAAAAATTGCGTTTTGAATGTGAGAATGAGCCAGAATCAAGTTTCTGAGAGATGATAAACGCAAAGCTGTTTTGAAACACACATACATATCCGACCTTCCCAAGCTAATTTCCGGTTCTGAGAAATAGCGCCATGTGTCATGTTGTTGTACAAGCATGCCTCTGCTCGTCCAATGTTCATTGCATTGTTCATTGCATTGTTCATTGTTTACGTATTATGCGATTATGTGCTTTAACTATTGTATTGTCATCGCGTGCACATGCTAACGTACTACTCCAAGAAGAAGAAAAAAGCGCGCCTAGTTGACCTCCGAGCAACTCTCTGCTTCCCAGGTCAAACGGCGCAAAGCAGTTGCGCAGAGACAAGGCCTTTATTTTGAATCGTAAAGAGTTGATAAACGCGACATCCCGCAAAACACGTTCGTATAGTGGGGTTCGATATGTATGTATAGAAATGCTGTTTCTGAGTGGCGAAAGATGATAAACGCATTCTTAGAGTAACAAGGGGTGAAGGGGATACCCCTGGTTTAAGAGTTATACATTCATTTGCAGTCCATGAAAATCTCTACTATTTGTGAAAATACAACTTGAGTTTGAATATTTTCTTTCTAAGTCGCTTGAACATCCATAATTTTTTTGTACCAAAATACACTCTAAATAAACACAATTCTACATCTGCCCTTAATTTCACAGGCGTACGATTTCAGAACTTACTTATTGATAAACTCCTCCAGGGCCGTCATCCTCTGTTCAATAAACTCGTCCTCAAATATACCGTCTCCTTTCTTCAGAAATGGAAGCTGTCGACCCAGAGCTTTGCCAGGTAATGCAGGTACAACAATCTACAGATATAAACATGATGGGAACATGATCGCAAGAGCTTTTAGAAATCAACCTTAATGAATGTGGTTTGTGGTGCAATCCAGACACCGTAGATGATTGCTCAGCTTGCCAAATTCAACTTTCTGTGGTCAATTAGTTGACGTTTATAGTAAACTGCAGACGAAATCACATGAAATGATAACTGAGGACTTTAGTTGCCACTAAGGCAACAAAAACAGGCTTCAGGTGACAATGGAGGATTTCAGGTGGTCAATGGCACCCATGCAAATTTCACACCATGCAAGTTATTTTGTACCATATGTTACCAACTGCAGAGTGGTCCACAAGGAGTATAAACATGAAACAGCGACGGGTTTGAATCTTTATTCTACAGATTTGAAAATCAGCAAAAGGTTATTATTCATTCTCAACCAAAATTCATGAAGTATTAGTCATAACATTTGCTTGAAAATGTTTCAATACGCGGCTCAGATTGCACCAGAGTGCATCCAAGAATCTTAAAGCCCTTAAGAAAGCCCGGAGCCCGCCAAAGGGACTTTGAGCTTTGCATATGTCAGTTCATACTCCTTCCACGTTCTAATTTTACATGTTTAAATATTTGTTTGCGGACAACCCTGCAACTGATCACAGATTTTAATACGGTGACTGTATGAAATTTATATCCTCTACTAGAGTCTGGATCTGAATACACTTTCTCTGTCAAGAACATTCATTATTCCTGTTATTGCATAATAATTGGGAACATATAGGACACAACATGATCAGATAGTATACCTACTTATTCCCCATTTATACAAGAAATATTTGCAATCACAAAATTATCAATAACAATCACACAAAAATTCATGATCAGGAAAAAAAAAAAATTCAAGAAAAATATTTCACTCTGATTATAAAAAGGTAAATTATGTCTGTGGGCTAATTCTCTTGAGATTTCAGTTTTGATATACTGTAGGGTACTTTTTTCTTCATGTTCAATGTTCAGTTCTTCCTAACCACATGATTACCGCTTCAGTTTGGTTCATAGATTCTTTTACTGATTGCAAATGCTACTCAAGGGGCCATTTTAGCCTTGCTCGATGCTATCAGTATTATATATCTCTCATAGTTATGTTTTGATTTTTATGTCCCTCTGACTGGCATACATGACCTGCCCATAAAACCCACAACATTCCATTCCTCCTATTAACAAATATTTCATGGTAAACAACAAACCATACAGAAATGGTGTAAAATTTTAGTTTCCATGTATATGGAAGTTCTTTAATTATATTATGTTCATTTCAACCTAAAATGTCTTCAATTTTTTCATTGATTTGCCATATTCCTACTCAAATGACACACAATTTGAAGACTTGCTGCAACTTACACGTGTAATTATTTACTTACTTTACTATCTCTTTCTAACTCTTGTTTGAGAAACTCGAAGTCACTGTATCTCCGCCGTACTGTTGATTCTTTGTTCTTGAAGACTGGTAAATTCGTCTGTAATCATCAAGATAAAATTTACATGTAAGTTAAAGTAATATACATGTACACATCTTATCTTTCTGCAAATGAAAACAAAGAAGACATTCTGATTATTACTGTATGTTATTTTATTTTTATCTCCAAACAAATGAAGAATTCACAGTTGACAGTAACAATGCATTCCTATCACGAATGTTTTACTTTTAAAAGATTAAGCTTCAATTTTTTTTTCCGAACTCACCGTGTTTGGCAGACTATAGAATCATGTAAAATTGTTGTTATCCGAAAAAAGGCTGATATTGCCTTGCCAATTTAATGACTTTATAAAAATAGCGATTCATTGTAGTATAATAGGCACGGAAGGTGTAGCTGAATGTGGACCCACTGATATTAAGCTAGCCACTGTGGTGCTAGTGTGTCATTTTTCCTTGGAAAAATAAATGTATTTTGGATATGCAACACATAAATGTATACTGGTTTACCAAAGCATATATATCCAAACAATATCATTTTCGAAAATAATATCGCTAGTGATATTCGTTTGTCTCGCAATGTGGTCAATAAGGGATCTAAAAGATCACAACGTTTCGTGTGCCGCTGCAACACTTCGTCAGGTGATAAAAACTAATGTAAGCAAGCGTGTTTTTAGACAGAAATAACCGTCTGCTTTGGGTCATTCTTTAATAAAACTGATATTTGCAAGCTATCGTAAGTCAAAGTAGATCTTTCTGTGTTATTTTTAATTTTTAATAAAATTCAGTGTAAAATTGCAGCCAAAGTGGATATATGAAGACGTAAAGAGTGAAAAACTCGTTGCATATCTCATTCATCGCGGTCCGCCGAACCGAACCATTCGCCCCACACTACCGCATAGCCGTACCTCAGTCTATGTATAGAGGCGGTCAGAGCACTCAAAGGAGCCAGATGCAATCTCAGCGGAACAACCGTCGATATCAGAGACTGAAGCTTTCGGTCTAGCGTGTTTTATACTCTACGGGAGGACCGGCGGTCAATTAATGCGATCAATAATTGGAACAATAACGCACAAGGCCTATTGGCCGACGCACACGGTGCTCGACCAATCAGCAGGCCCATCGTATGGGTTAGTTAGGGGAGGTTTTGCAATACAATTTTTTCAAGAAAACGGGCAGATTAGCTGAAAGTAAGTCGCTGTATTTTGATGTTTGACAATTATTTTCGATTTGAAAAGTAGATATAGTCGGTAGTCCTTTTTCCTTTCCAAATTCCAATCATATTTTTAAAATATCAAACTGTTAACTTAACTTAGTTAAGTCTAGACTCTAGATCTACAAGTACATGTGGATAAAGAAAAAATGAGAGGAAATTTTTCACTGGATTCTGGCGAAAATCGCTAGTATTCTCCCCCCTTATTAGGAATACCGTCTGTAATAAACAGGTGTATGCCCTAGGCTATGGGGAAGGCTGACAAATGTCGGTTTTATTAAAGAATACCCCATACCAGACGGTTATTTCTATTTATATACATGTACATATGCATACGATACATCATAGTTTTTCATACAACTACAACTAGTACACGACATGTCTCGCACACACAACTAACGTTTGAACTCTACAGCTAGCTACAGTGATCACGCCTCCTTCAGTTCAGTCATCAGTACTCACACACACTGTGTCACTGACAAATATGAAATAGACTCCGGACTCACCTTCATTCTGACTTCGTAATCTGTATATCTTTTGTTTCCGATGCCATGAGTTTGATGATTACAGACATCTATTTCAAGAAAATTAGCAGGAGCAGCATAAGCATCATCAAGAGTTTGCCTCTTGGAGTCCAAACGACTTGTATCGATATCAGCAGCAGGTTTTGTGGATCCGTCTTCCGCCATGTTTCGTTTTCTTTCTAGCTATATCGCGAGGCTACAAAGACAGCTTAGTGACACGACACTTTACTGTGAGTTACTTCCGTAGTCGGTGCGCGGTTTCTGTTAATTTGAGCTGAGTTGATTTCATTGACTCTTCTTTCGACACGGCCCTTTCGGGGTATGAGCCCGCGGGGTATATATGAGAGTACAATCAAACACATAAACATGCTAATTAGGTGGAAATGTGAATAAGACGTGAAAAGCAATAGGTAATAGAATTAGGTAATGAATAGTTTGTTTATAAATTACGTTAGATAAACAGTACTATAATAAATATATATATATATATAACATTATAATTAACAAGTTAAAAGTGTTGTATGAAAGTTAATATATAAACATATAATTGATACTAAAATATACATGTATACATACAAATCAAGTTATAATCATACAAAAATTGATACTGAACTCCCGGGACTAAACTATTATGTAGAACATATTTACAAGTCAAGTCGTGAAGGTGGCTTATCACTGAATAATACTTCCTTACATACATATACATATCAGATTATAATAGTCATAAGCTCGAAAAGTTGCGGAAGCCATAGGTTTTGTGAAAACTTTTGATCTTATTTGATGTTTTTTATATATCTTTTGAAACCCCATCTATCACCTTCCTTGGCACTAGTATTAGTAATGAGACCACATTTAGTATAAAAATAGACTATATCACGATTCTGCTAGGTAAAAAAAAAACAGCAACAAAAATACAGAAAAAAATATTAAAAACGTCTTGATAAAGACTATGGCCTTGATTTCTTTCCTACAATATGCTTGCGTGCTATATTTCGGGAGTGACCACTCTTCGCTAATAATACTCTCTGATGTGGAAACAATAATGGGTTCGGGGTGGTCGTGATATCTCCGAAGGGGGTGGTTCCCCCACCCTTTTTGTTAACATAGATTTTTATAAAGTCAGGGATGGTTCCATAATTCTGTTGCAGGGAGAAGGGGAACAAACACATTTTCATGTGCCTAACCTCTAGAATTTATTTTGAAGGGCACACTATTTTTCTGTGTTGTTAACTAGTATGTATACATAATTATATAGGATATTCTAAATTGTGTTTTGCCAGAGGGGCCATACGCCCCCCCCCCCCATGTGACAGACTAGAATTTTCCAGAGTTGGGAAATATGGGAATATCGTGGGTTTGATCCCCGGCATTTAATGTAATTCACAAAATTAATTGGCAAGTATATAATTATGTAGGTCTCTTGTCTGACTCTCTCTCTCTCTCTCTCTCTCTCTCTCTCTCTCTCTCCAGAATGCATGGACACTCAAGGGATATAGGATGAATAACATCATCGTAGTTTAGACAACCTTTGAACGCAAACTTAATAGAAAAGAGACAAATCAGAGAAGTAGCTAAAGTTTGAACGAAATCGAAAGCGAAAGAAGAAAATCATGAATTATTAAAATTGTCTGAAATAGTAAAATCATTGTGACGTATTGTGCCATTCGTCCCAACGTGCACACGTACAATGAATAAAGTATCGATATTAATTATATTTTTGTACGGCGAAAAACGGGAGGGTTGTCCGTGTATTATCATAATCCACTAGCCAAATTACCAAATTGAAATTTGCATTGATACACTTTAGTGATCTCATTTTTCAAACACTCATAATTTTTTGTATTATTTCCAATTTGCATCAAACTTTCGCCATTCTGTTTCTCTTATTTTTCTGCTTTCATACAAAATAATGAACTCATTATACAAAGGTTGCATGAATTGCCCTTTAAAGCCCAAGTCCACTCCAAAAATAACTTACTTTTAATAAAAGCAGAAAATCAGACAAACCAATCAAAAAAAGTTTGAGCAAAATCGGATTACTAGTAAGAAAGTTATGACTTTTTGAAAAACTATGTAAAACTATGGAACAATGAGAATCACAACACAAATTGCCAAGATGGTTATCAGTTTGTGACGTCATGTCCTCACAACTTATCAAGTGCTTTATATAGTTTAATCCCATTAATTTCCCTTTTTATCCCCCAAAACTTGATTTCCCCATGCCTAGGCCCAGGTTATATGATTTGTATCATATTGCGTGTATGCCATTTCCCAAAAACTTTTATGAATTTTGAAGAATTGATACTATTTTCTGAATATTGTATTTTCATAATTATTGATTTTTATATAAAATTTAGTTTATCAAAATTCAATTTTTTCATGATTTAACTGGACAAAATTACTCTATATTTGTGAATCCACACAAAAACATATTACTAACAATCTAACTTGGATGCTGGTGTGTTGAAATAAGATTCTTAGGGGGAAATAGGAAATTTATATTATCAATATAAAGAAAATAATTAGTGGGTAGTGAGGACCATACGTCACAGACTCATGAGTGAGTTGCCAATAAAAAATATTCGTGTAGTGATTTTCAAAGTTTTTCATGTCATTAAAAATTCATAACTTTCTTATTAGTAATTATCCGATTTTGCTCAAACTTTTTTTGATTGGTTTGTCTGATTTTTCTGGTTCTATTGAAAGTAAGTTATTTTTGGAGTGGACTTGGCCTTTAAAGGTACTATGTCCCATTTGCAGGCCATAAAAATGAAAAGGTTAAATTCCAACGGCATTTGAAAGACAATACTAATTTAGAACTTCCCCCCCCCCCCAAAAAAAAGGGGGCTTGAAAATGTCTTTATTTTGGGAAAATAACGACTATTAGTTGTCGAATCGACTTAGGAGCTATAGAGCCAGTAAGTAAATAGTCTGATTTTCAGACCATTGTACCGAATGGTCGTACGTTTTATGCTACGCAAAGATTCAATCAATTTAATTTAAACGGGTTTCCTTGCATAATTTGAATATTAGGACACTGCTAACGTTTAAATTTCACAGATAGGACATACATGACATATTCATAATTTCCTGCAAAGTTATACGGAATTCGATGTTGGCTGCAAAAGGGACATGGTATCTTTAATGCACGCCTGTAAAATGGCATCCACCTTCAACATAATATTCGTATGTTTCGTCAGGGTCTGACATTGTGTTGCCGAATAGCTGACCAACTTCTCAGTTTATGCAGTAGTATTACAAATTAAAAATAAATCCTGTTATTATACATGCGGGGTAACAATTTCATTTTGTCATCAAAATGTACAATATAAGATATGAAATAAACTGCTTCGCTGCCCTATAATAATATGAGGTGGAGGTTCCCGAATATTGGAAAAATGGCATCCACCTTCAACATAATATTCGTACGTTTCGTCAGGGTCTGACATTGTGTTGCCGAATAGCTGACCAACTTCTCAGTTTATGCAGTAGTATTACAAATTAAAAATAAATCCTGTTATTATACATGCGGGGTAACAATTTCAGTTTGTCATCAAAATGTACAATATAAGATATGAAATAAACTGCTTCGCTGCCCTATAATAATATGAGGTGGAGGTTGCCGAATATAGGTAAAATGGCATCCACCTTCAACATAATATTCGTACGTTTCGTCAGGGTCTGACATTGTGTTGCCGAATAGCTGACCAACTTTTAAGTTTAATGCAGTAGTATTACAAATTAATAATAAATCCTGTTATTATACATGCGGAATAACAATTTCATTTTGTCATCAAAATTTACAATATAAGATATAAAATAAACTGCTTCGCTGCCCTATAATAATATGAGGTGGAGGTTGCCGAATATTGGTAAATTTCTAAATATCTCACGGGGTTGGCAAAATACCAGTATACCTCGATCAGCCGGCGGCTTAATCGTACGCCTTTGGGTTTGAATATACAGCAAGGCCTATACAGCGTAGGGGCTGGGGGAAATGACTGGCGTATGGTAATGAAATAAAGAGATTTCGTTGCTATTTTTCGATGGTGAAATATCAATTCACGAAAACGGTCATAGACATAATTAAAAGCGTTTCATTTTGTATGCAATATCCAAATCATATTTGACAACTGTGCCGAAATATTTTCATCCGGCCAACCGGCTCACCCTGACTCTCCAACTCAAATAGTTATTCTGATTTATCTGGCATATAAAATAGAGTTCATTGGAGTAATATTCTTATTTTATCAACAGCAGTTCACAAAATACAAATAAGCAACAAAACGGGGGAAACAAAGGAGACGCCTTGCTCTAAAATTTGATATTGTTGACAGCATTGACATTGACAATAGTGCTTGAATATCAACATGTATAAGTATAGGATGGGTTTCCTCTAGCATCTCTGACTATAAGTCTAAGGGCGCCATCTTTTGATGGACATTGTGCACGTTATGCTTTGATGAATATAAATCACTGAACTCCAACAGAGTTAGAGTTCAGTGATATCAATTGATATCAGTGTCTTAGCGCCCCCCCCCCCCACTCAGTGTTAAGTTAGGGTACGCGTATCGGCGTATGCTTATTCCCTCCCTTTGAATTCCCCCTATCTCAGGACTGCCAACATTTCTGAATCCCCCTTTTGCAGGCTTTTCCTGCCCTTGGAGACCCCTAAATCCGGAACACTGCTCAATGTACCCCACCCCCTATCTATGATATTCAAGATATTTTATAACCCCTTTTTTTTTATTTCTCCGGAGTCCAAAGAGAGAGAGAGAGAGAGAGAAGGAAACAAAAACACCCTTTCTGATATTTTATTACCCCCTTTTTAAATTTCTCCGGAATCCAAAGAGAGAGAGAAAAAGAACACCCCCTTTTTAAAGAAATCTCCGGGTAAAAAGTCAAATACACCCCCTTTTTTTTTTACAATTCTCGGGCCGACGGACTTTGTCGCGCGAAAAGTACCCCTTTACCGGAGATTTTGGGAACACGAATGCGGTCCCTCTGATCCCGAAGTGGGGGGTGTTGGAGGGGGCAGGCTTAGCGCTGGTCATTGAAGGGAAACTGGTTGATGGAGGCGCAAAGTGGGGAGGGGTGGGGTACCGTTCTTGTTACTAGGTGAATGAAATAGCTAGGTCGAGCACTAAGGAAATATCTAGGAAGGGTCGTATCCTTTCCTTTCACTTGCCTTACATTTTCATTCTCGATTTTGATTCTCGACCTCTGTGCCATTTAATTAGTATATGGGGGCACATGCCCCCCCCCCTCCAATGATCACAAATCTAGGCCTATGATACCGGTAAATATTTACCCCAACACATTTTTATCTACCGGAAATCTTTTTCCCAATACCTATGGGAATGTACCTTCGGAAAAAAATTAATACTTCTTTTATACGCAATAATTAAGTATATTAGCTTTTCAAAATTCTGTTCCAAGAATTTATAGTGTAGTTAGGCCTTCTAAGCTGCATGATTTGAAATTTGATATTGTGTTCTTCTCCTTCCAAAATATATATTAGCAATGAACGAAAAGGTAAATAATTCAATAAGTCAACGAACCAGGAAATCCATTAATAAGTATACCAAACAACTAAGTGATTGCTGAAAATCAGGTAATCGGATCAATTAATCAATCAACAAAATCAATCAAGCAGCCACCCAATTGCAATCAACATTAAGGTCAGTTATTCAATCAACCAACCAACCAACCAAAGTGGTCCATCGATCAGTAGAATTACAGCCAATTAAAAAATTGATTACAATTAAACAATTAAATCAGCAAAATTAATTCAGCGAGCAACCAATGCATGGAAATAAACGAAAAGGTCAATTATTTAATCAACCAACCAACCAACCAAAGTGGTTAATTCATCAGTATATATACCAGCCAATTGAGTGACTGATGAAAATCAATTAATAATCACTTAATTGAATCAATCAGTCCTTCAACAAACTAATCAAACAAATAACCACTGGATATCAACGAAAAGATCAACCAACCTACCTAACCAACCAACAAGTCAGTTACTGTACATAAATAAATAAAGAATTATTAATATATTCTCTTAGCCGCGCAAGAAGTCAACCACTAACATTAATTCATTCATGTAATAGATCAACCAATTACTTCAAGAAGCCAAACAAAGATCCATCCATCCATTCAATCAATTAAATTAATCAATCATAAAACAAATGATCAAATTACTCATGTAGTGAAGAACATTGATCAATCAATAAAGAAATCAACCAGTCAAATCAATCAATCAATCAAAATAATCGATCAACCAATCAATCAGTCAACCGACCAATCAATCAATCAATCAGGCAACCAACCAATCAATTTATCAAGCAATCAATCAGTCAACCAACCAACCAACCAATCAATCAATCAGTCGACCAACCAATCAATCAATCAATCAGGCAACCAACCAATCAATTTATCAAGCAATCAATCAGTCAACCAGCCAACCAACCAACCAACAAGCCAATCAATAAATAAATCAATCAACCAACCAACCAATCAATCAGTCAACTTATCAATCAATCAATCAACCAACCAACCAACCAATCAATTAAATTAATCAATCATAAAACAAATGATCAAATTACTTATGTAGTGAAGAACATTGATCAATCAATAAAGAAATCAACCAGTCAAATCAATCAAATGATCGATCAACCAATCTGTCAACCGACCAATCAATCAATCAATCAGGTAACCAACCAATCAATTTATTTAGCAATCAATCAGTCAACCAACCAACCAATCAATCAGTCAACCAACCAATCAATCAGACAATCAATCAACCAACCAACCAATCAATCAATCAACCAACAAACCAATCATTCAATCAATCAGTCAACCAAATAATCAATCAGTTAACCAACCAACCAATCAACCAATCAATCAACCAGTCAGTCAATCAACCAACCAACCAATCAATCAGTCAACCAAACAATCAATCAGTTAACCAACCAACCAATCAATCAATCAACCAGTCAGTCAACCAACCAACCAACCAATCAATCAATCAGTCAACCAACCAATCAATCAACCAACCAACCTATCAAACAATCAATCAGTTAACCAACCAATCAATAGCCTATTTATTCAATAACGTAGTCAAACAACTACCAACAGCCGTTTAATCAATAAACAAATGAATGATTTGGAACCAACCATTCTGTCATGCAATCACTCCTTCAATTGACAAGGGCGTAGTTTCACGAAACCGTCATAAATGTGTGTGTAATGATGTTAAGACACATTTCAATGCGATGTTGGTGAATTTATACTTAAGACAGTTTCTTGAAACTTATCACTCAGCCAGTCATTCAATCAGTCACATAATCTAACCACTCCATTCGTCATTTGGTTAATGTATGAGAACAGAAACAATAATAAAATTTTTTAACTTGGCTTTAATTGCTCAACAATATACCTCTTTTTCATATTTTAAAGAATACAAAGTATCTACATGTACATCAAAGAAAAATGCTGAAACTCTCAAAAATAATTTATTTAAACTTCATTACATTGTAAGGAATGTTCTATTTGATTTGTCTAAATCAGGAGCATTTCAGGTCAACCAATTGATTTCCTAAGTCGATACTGATATGTACAAAATCATAATTCTAACCTTTGGGAAGAGAATGGAAGGGGAGGGGAGCTGGGGTGGTCTCTGGAGTCCCAAGTCCTAAGTAATAATCCTACCGTTTATCTGGACTGGGGTTTAAAGGGAAATCCAACTTTGATGGGAAACTACTCTTAAGGAAAGGAGAAAAATCAGAGAAGACAGGTGAAAGTTTGAATGAAATCGGACCAAAAAATGAGAAAGTTGTGATTTTTTAAGTTGTAATCACTCTAGGTATGAGCTCTTCAAATTGGCTGAATCAATAATGTCTCTGCGATGTAGTGGCAGAAAAATTTCCCATTCGTTTCAACACACGAAATGACTGAAATTTTATTATCAAAATGTATGACGGGTCGATTTTAAGAGGACCTATAATATATTTTGAGTAGTGCTCCAAGGAGAAGGCACTTGGGAGAAAAACAGATATTAATGACATAATTGTACACGACAAACTCGAGTTATATGCACTGACCAAACTGCCAACTTGAGATTCACATAGACTTAGTGATCTCATATTTCAAACATTCATAACTTTCTTATTATTGGTCCGATATATTTCATACTTTCACCATACTGTTACTCTTATTTTTCTGCTTTCATACAAATGAACTTATTACAAGGGTTGGATTGCCCTCTAACGCCTGTTTGGGGAGAGACAACTGTGCAAAAATGCCTTGTCTATGGACATACATACTGGTAAGAACTTTCGAGGGGTAGGTATATGTTTTCATCTCAGCAATGAAAAGTAGGATTATCGGGGGTAATCCAAAGAAAATTTGTGTATAGTTAGAGACCAAAGATCAATGTATCACCATATACAGTCAAACCTGTGTTAGTGGCCACCTCTCTTTAAAGGCCACCTGTCTATAGTGGCCAATTTTTATGTTTCCCTTGTGTGGCCTTTAATAATTCATAGGTTTAACTATACAAAATAATACATTCTATGAACTTGAAGGCAAGTTTCTTTGCAATTGCAGAAATATCTCATAAATCATCTATATACAAACAATATTTACAAAATATGTTTTTTGTCAATTAACTAATCTATAATTTATTGTCACATACTATAATGTACATAATATTTAACAAATTTTAACGAACACTTGACAAAGATATTTTGTGAAAATAAAAAACGGAAAGAATTTCTATCTTCCCTTCGCAGGCACCATACACCCAACTTGAAAGCCCAATAAGTTGATAATTTACATATGGCAGAAAAACATAGAATACTCTTTAACCTCAACATTCACAAATACTCTTTCAAATTATTTTCAAAGTATTTACAAATTATTTTTCAAAATTGAAAACCATATTCTTACAAGTAGTATCAAGATGCTAATGAACATAATATTGCACTAAAGTTCTTATTATGCAGGCACACATTGGCATTCGTATATATTTCATGTGTATATTTCTTGATTTTTTTTTTACAGGTACAATTTCAAAACGATGAGACACATTATTAAGCTTGGGCAGCAAGGCAACCAGGAAATACAAATACAAACTTGGAATGACAACAACAAAAAATATATAGATATCTGGAGGTAAATTCATGCCTACGTGCATTTCCCAGAGTATAGATAGAGAGCAAATTCCAATGTTTATAATGAGCAAAATAATTCCCAGTATTTTGCAATAGATTTTTTATGAGTCGTTGTCTATATAAATTAGAAAGTAGCTATGCTAGATACTTATCATTTTATTCAGATTTTAAAACCCCCCCCTTTTTTTTCTCAGTCTCTCTTTCTCTTTGCTTTTTCTCTTTCAATGACTGTAGTTTTTTTTGTTTTCAACAAAGCAAGAAATAACTTGTGAACAGATCATTAAACAAATTGTATTGTTGAGGAATCATAATGCCACACAACTAAATAACAAATAGATAGAAGAGAAGTGATCATTCAAGGAAAATACACAGATTCTGCCACTAAAACGACAGCTTTGTACAGCAATATGAGATCATATTTCCAACTGAATCTGAATACTGAAAATCCTTAATGTATTGAAAACACTACTGCAAGGTCTGGAAATTTTCTTCCAAATTCAAACTCTCTAGTGTAATATGTAATATGGCAATAATAAGGCAATAATAGGCCAAAAATATTGATTGTATCTGCATTGTATGTACCACAATTCTACATCTGTACGACGAAGCCTCATCCATCTGCTATGAATCCCCAAACACTGACTACAGACTTATCATTTTCACTCTGAACCCATAAGCACCGATATATTTTGCATATGGTAGTTGACAAGCAACAAAAAGAAATAGAGGATTATGAAAGTAACAAGCATTGAGCGATACTACTAGTGGTTTGGGCAGAGAAATGAGTTGTAGGAGAGAAAGCTGGAGGTGCATTTGGTGCTAAAGGGTTCAGAGTAAAACATTAAGTTTGTTTTAAAATATTATGTATGCCACACCAGGAAACGATTATAACTTTCTGCAAAGCAAGCATGGACCTAAGGATTATGATTCCAGAGGATCAACGATGCATCCGGGTCTTGGACACCCCATACACCTGCAGTTCATCCTGTAGCTAGTCCTGGAGCTCTGTTGCCTTCGAGTTTGTCTGGACACTGCACACCAGGGCCCTGTTTCATAAAACTTGCTGTGAACAACAAATGCGACAATTCTGTAACAAATTCGCTCTCAGACGACCAATTTCAATGATTTCAAAAGCTAATATCAATTGTTGTAGCTTATCATTGATAACCCTGTTTGATGAAAAAGGGCCCAGAAAGGCTTGAAGCAGATGACTCTGTTTCTGTGTCAGATCAGCCTGAAGAACCGAAAACCTCACCATTACAATAGCAAATCATCGGCATCACTGTGAAGGGTACTGTTGATTGAAGTTTCACTCATGGTTTTGTTACTATTGTTGTTATTGGCATTGTCTTCATTGTTTTTAACTTCCTTTTGTGCAGATTGCGATACATCTTGGCCATCTTGCTCAACTTCCCCGTGCACTCGTCACTGTTGCTGTTGTTCGCGTTGCTGACACTACTCACAGGCATCTTGATCCCCGCCGTCGGGGACATCACCTGCTTGTTGCGCGGTGTCCTACCTGGGCTGATGGCTCGATTTTTGCCTGAAGGTCCAGGGCTGGTGCCTCGCTTGGTCGGACCGGGGCTAGTGCCCCGTTTTGTTGGGCCTGGACTTGTGCCTCGCTTGTTGGTCCTGCCTGGGCTGGTGCCACGTTTGTTTGGACCAGGGCTGGTAGCTCTTTTGGCTGCAGCCGAAGCGGTCGAAGAAGAGCTGGATGAGGACGAGGAACTCCTGGAGGAGCCATTCATGCTGAGGTTCTGGGTGGAGGTGCTGTGCTTGATAGGGAGCTTGGAGGATCCACCTCCAGGAGGGGAGATCCTGCTGGAGCCTGGAGACATCAAACGGGAGTGCTTGTTGCTGTTAGCCTGTGATCCAGCTGAACCTCTCCGCTGCTTGGTGGGAGTACTACCATCTAGTCACAAAGAAACAAGAATTTTTTTTTTTTTTTTAAATGCATATATGATACACTTTGGCAAACAACTACATGCCATGAAAAACAAATTTTTCACTCATACTTGTCTGGCTTTTTTTTACCAGGGGGCCATCTAGTCTTCAAGAACAAAACAAGAAGCCCTAATTATTTTTTAATTCACATAATTTAAAGATGTCCCCACATCCTCTAGCATTTATTTTTTCAATGATACAGGAGGGGACAGAAGCCTCCGAATGATGAAAAATGAGGACTCCATGGATTACTTAAAATTCAGCATCAATGTAGTAGAGCAAACAACAGATTCGATAAAGTTACGTCAAAAGGAGACACGTCCACACAAGTGTATATAATAAGTTTAATAATAGCCTAGCTCTTGTCAGGTACTAACGAAGGCCGAGAGGATGACTGTATACAAGCACAACTAGTACATGAGCAATAATTTGCACAATACAAGTGTGCCACGCCAAGGCACCCCATGATAGTGTGAGTGACATGATCAGGGCATGTCTCCCAGACAACACTATGGTTCACTATAATTAGATTTCTTCTAGCAAAATTTAATGCAGGAGTATAGTTCTTTCTTTATTTTTATACATAATTCTTTGTTGTTAACTTGCTGTCTGTAACAGTTCATATCATCTGTTTGGAGCCTGAAGTGTGTTTTGAATTTTAACATACTTCAATATACTGATATACCCTGATTGCATCTCCAGTTCATCATCCTGCACATCGTCTGATTGGTGCCATAAAGGCGTTAACTCCTATACCTTAAAGTGAGTGGATCGTCAGTTTCCATGTGCAGAAGGCCATAATTCGCTGACACCAGACTTGGTGGAAATAACATTAATGGGAGTACAAATCTGCACACAGCAAACCCGTAGGCCAGTCAAGAATTACCCCTAATCTCTCAGAGGTCTAGCTTCGGATCCCGCTTCGGATTGGGTGAGGGAAAAGCAAGGCATTACATAAGGTCTAATGGTCATAAAACTGAAGGCTAACCCTAGTGATTGACAACACCTGTTACTGGGTAAACACCCGAACGGTGTCGAATTCCCCATGAGAGCTGACTTCTATGTGTCTTTAACACAGAGTTAACCCCCCTTCTGGTTCTGACCAGACGTTATCATGTTGTGATGCTCCGACTTTTCCTCCTGCGACAATTGCTTCAGGCTTTATCTCGTCTAATGTTTAGGGTTAAGGTTGCAAATGGGATTTAGGTTAGGTTTAGGGTTAGGATTAGTGTTATGTTTAGTGTTTGGTCTGGGGTTGGAGTTCTGAATTCAGCTGGTGTAGCAAATTACCGCAGAGCTATTGTCGCAAGATCAAGTGTTATGTACAACCCTTGTTAGAGCTAAAGAACCCACCTGCTTCAGACTGCATCTCCAGCTCATCCTCCGCTTCTAGCTGCTTCTGGAGGTAGAGGTTCGGCTCCGACCCGCTTCGCTTGATCTGCGGTACCTTGCTGCCCTTTTTCCCGGCCTTGATGCGCCCCTTGCAGGCACTCTGCCCCCCTCCGCTGGGGCTGGAGAGGGTGCTTCCGCCACTCTTGGAGCGGGACCTGGCAAAGAGAGGATGCTGGTGCTGGCTGTCAGTGGATGGGGATTCAGGCTTCGTCTTATTCTGTAAGGAAGATAAAGGTCATGCAGAGATGGTAATGAAGTACATGTATAGATTGATATCATCACACTAGAAATTACTTCTTGTCAAATAATAGCAGAGTGATTTCTGTTGCACATTCGCATTCTATCAACAAACAACTTGTTAACATGTTTCATATTATTGCATGCAGATTTAGATGGCTAAAATATACTTATCCTTACTTTTATCACCGATTTATAATTTCCCCATTGATTTATCCATTCCTTCTTTCTTTCCCTTGTTTTCCTTCCTTAATTCATTCACTCATTACATCTCTTATTCTGTCATTTAATTCATTCGCTCACTCGCTCATTCATTCATTCATTCAATCATTCATCATTAATTCATTCATAGGAATCCTTGCAATGGATGGACAGTTTCTGGTTTCACAGCAATCCCTTAATCCATAGCAGTTCAGAGTTTTCTACAGGTCTAAAGAAATCAGCTTTTCTTCCTCAAATTGGCAACAATTAGGCATATTTTGCACTCTTTCATAGTTTGCAAAAATTAAAATGTATGTCAAATTAACCAATGGGGTGGAAAATTTCAAAAAGTCGACACGAAACTGCCAATATCAAAGTAGTGATATGTTACTCCTCGTTGCCAATTTAGAGACAATAGTGATTATTTTCAATTAAATCACCCATATTCATGGAAAATTTAATGGCACAATGTACTGCACCAGAAATAGACTCAATTTTCCAGCAATATATGCACTTTCTGCTCATGTGTAATTTGTAATTCAGAGCATTCTGGATCAAAACATCACTAAAAGGAGAGACTAAATGGGTTTATATCTCCCAGATAACCATTACTGCACCTAGGTGAGCGAAGTAATGGTTCTGGTTATGTATATTTTGTTTACATACTTTTCCAATTTTAAGCAACTGTAATATGTATCTGGAAATCCAAATAAATCCAAGATTCTGTGACTCTCAAGAGGCATACAATGTATTTTGTATTCCATTCATATTTTCTTTCTTAACACAAAATGCAGGCATTCACACCTAAAGTGCAATCAGAGATATTACCAAACCTTTGTTAGATGAGTGTTTCGAACGTGCGAAATGAAAACAAAATCAATTAGAATAACCCGGAGGAGAGGAAGTGATTCTGTTGTATATATACACCTGTTGTGTTTCATTTCTATTCAGCTTTCGGATGGAAAACCTCCGAATTTATATAGTATGAGATATTATATAGATACAGTATTTGACATCACCTGCATGTGCCTGGGAGGTGAAAAGCAAAATGAATCATTGCAACCCTCAGGTCTCTCCTCCTGGTATAACTGATTGGGGGTGTAATGGTGGACCACTACACAGGATACAAATGGTGCAGTGGGTTCTTAACGTGCAAAGGTGTACACTCTTCTCTACAAGGGGCCTCCATTTTACATCCTATCCGAAAAGAGTGTTTTCCACAGCATTGGTCTGCATCTATGAAACGGGAGATGTTCACACACAATGCAGGCTTCGGTCTTCGGCCTGAATTGGATTCGAACCCTACTATCCTTGTTCACATGTTCACACTGTAATTGTTGCTAGAAAAATAAAGTCTTATTGATTTTGCTGGGGGGAAAATTACCCCAGAGACCTTGGAATGGCAGAGGTTGCGCAGATGTTCACACGTCATGGCGCTAATCTGACGTAATTCAGCTCAAATGTATATCGTAAAAATTCCCACTTTGGTATGATCAATCTAAAATTTTACAAATGTCTATCAAACTTGAAATTATGGTTTTATTATCTATTCAGAATTTTTCTATTTCGCTCTATCAAGCCCTTTTTTAATCTCTCTCTCTCTCTCTCTGTTCTTCGTTTTTTTTCCAGCAATCTCTTTCACATTCTCTTCTTCCTGCAACTATTTGCTTTTTATTCAATCTATCTTCAGAACATTCTAGCTCTTGATTAAATACCTATGTCTTATCATATATCCTTTTGAAAGAAGACCAAGAGCAGTGGGCTTCTCTCCCGGAAGTTCACAGCTTGCACCAATAAGGCACGGGACAAGCGACAAAATGAGACAGATTGTAGGATTATCACAGTATATACTCTCTGGCTGGAAGCCTCAAGGTCACTAATCTCGCACCTAAGCAAACAAAGTGGTAAAAATCAATCTCGAAAGCATCCCCTTCCAAAAATAATCAATACAAATTCTATGAGTAGTCATAAATATACTGTATAGGAAACGTCTACCCATGCTTGTTCTATTGCCGTATTATTTACATTTGCTTCATCTGCTACAAGCTAAGGATTTACTTTGTTTGATTGTGTTGTCGAGTCGGAACTATTCATAGCAAAGAAGGTTTAACAAGTTCTTTTGTGTGTGTTTCCTGTTGGGAGATGCAGGTGTAACAATGTGTAACATCATTAGGTAGCTTCTCATTGCAACCAGAACTTCTAGAAAGCAAACTGTTCGGCATAGGAGAGGTCGAGAGGGGAAAGTTAGAAGGAGTGGAGGGGTGGAGGAGGCTGCGATGGAGAGCAAGGACTTGGGAATCATCCTTGTGCTCGTTCTGTCCATCTGCCATGGAAGGGGACTGCGGGGGGTGGTGGGGGATGATAGCAGGACCTTTGGAAAGAGTAATTTCTTCCAGGATAAGTTCTGTGATCACTTCTGCCCGAAGATGGCAGTCAGCCGAGGCTCACGTTGACGGATGAACAGATACAGACCATTCTGAACAGTGAGGAGGTAGGGTGCCCTTACACAAGGTGTCTTATCCCTTTCAAGATGGGATTTACTTTAAGGACTATAAAAATTGATCACATGTTGTTCTTCAAATTGGCAACAATCACATTTTTCTTTTATAGCTACATTGGCCTAATAAAAGTTAATGTCTCTAAAAGCAACATCAATGTGTAGGGACTTGGTCAAAAAGTTTTTAAAATTACCAATTTTGATAGAAAAGAATGATTTTGAACCTCTAAACGTGTTGCCGAATTAAGGATTTTAAAGCATATTTTCCTTTTTTTTTAAAGGGCTATGGTTAAAAACCCCAGTGTGGAATGATTGTCCCAAAAAGATTATCTAAAGGCTCATTCATAGATGCAACCAAGGCAGAAAAAATTACATTTAAATAATAGGCAGGTGGGGAATTAGAAGAAAGTATCGGCGCATAACAAAACCCCCTTATCAGAAAAGTTCACTTGTATTGGTTATCTCATTTAGAAAATCTTTACCTCTACTTGTAGGAGTAAAAGGAAAGCTAACGTTTCAGCAGTGCGTTGCTAATCAAAGATTATAAAGTGTTTTAGTCCATTGAAATTTCCTGACAATCGACAGTGACGGTAAAATGTTGTACAAAAATATTGTTAAAAAGTATCTCATCATTGCTTCTATTTTCACTGACGTGTCTAAATTTATTTATATTCTTGTCATTTATTTCTCTAAAAATAAATGACGTCTCTGTGCATTTTCAGATGAAGTCGACAATTCCAGAAGGCATTTGGTATACATTAACTAATGTATTTCTGTTCGATGGCAGATGCTGTGGTCAAGCCGCTATACTAACAGAATTTTTGACCTCAACTGTGGCCTCAAAATTACACCTACATGTATTATAACCCTAACCCTAAAACTGTACATACATCTTTGACAAAATATAGCCAAGGGAATATGTCACCTATTTAATATCACCCCACTCATTTTTGTCCCAGATCTTAAAAATGCTGGAGGGCAACCCGGACCTACTGCATGACAAGAAAGCCCTGGACACGGCATGTCTGATACAATTCAACGAGGACCAGAGGGACTCCATACTCGCCCAGTACGGGGGCTTCTTCTCTACCCAGAAAGAGTTGGAGTTACTTGAGGAATCTGCACGTAGCATTAATTTTGCAGACAATGTTGAATCGGACAACGTGGATTGGGACATGTTGGACAAGTTCTTGGAAACAAACAATCCCGCAAGGAGCACAGAAAATACAGGTGAGGAGCAACTCAATGTTCATAATACAGTCAAACCTGTCTATAGCGACCGCCCAAGGAAACACAAAAAGTGGTCTTTGTAGACAGGTGGTCTTTGTAGACAGGTTCCTTTAGTACATGTTTCAATGAGAAACTATTTACAAGGGAAACAAAAAATTTGGTCTTTGTAGACAGGTGGTCACTAAAGCAGGTTTGACTGTAGTACATAAAACAATGACACATTATAAAAATCACAAATACCAAGAGTAAAGTAAAAAGAAAAGAATTATTATCGTATGAGGTGTTGTAGTTCAGCGGATAAGTCCCCACACTGTGGATCAAAAGGTAAAGGGATAGGGTCCCTGCTAACGCCCTTGGTAAGACATTTGCAACACTTAGCCGGTCCCAGGTGAGGTAAATGAGTACCTGACAGGATTATTCCTTAAATGCAGACAATGATTTCCACAGCTTCAAGTGTATAAGTACAGCTTTATAATTGAATTTCATTTTGTTGAATTCCGTGATGCTTTTACTTTTCATCTTCACCAGAACCTACTGCTGGCGATGAAGGCAAAAGCCACTCCAATGAGCAGAAGGAGCAAGAAACTCAAACAGAGAGCACCCACAACAATATCTGGGACTACAGGTCTTATTACAAAGATAGCAGTAGCAGCAGCAGTAGTAGCAGCAGCAGCAGTGGCAGCAGCAGCAGTGGCAGCAGCAGTGGCAGCAGCAGTGGCAGCAGCAGTGGCAGCAGCAGTGGCAGCAGCAGTGGCAGCAGCAGTGGCAGTAGCAGTGGCAGCAGAAGTGGAAGCCAGGAATGGAATAGTTATTACGGCTCTTCCAGGAGCAGTGCCAGCGGAAGCGGAAGCAATGGATGGAATGGTTATTACGGCTCTTCCGGGAGCAGTGGCAGCGATTCGAGACGGCGAAGAAAGAGACGGGAACTGGTGATGGCATCTTGCGGGATGCCCAGAGAATGCACCATGGGCGGTCTCCGGAGGAAAGACAGAAACTGCTTGAAGACTTCATCCAGAAAAATTCAATAAGGTAGGGATGGTTACCATTAATGGCTTCCTTGAACAATTAATATTCAAGATCTCAATCAGTCAATCCTCATTTTGACTATATAAAGGCAGGTGAGTTTTCTTGATTAGAGTTCAAGTTCTTTCTTCCATCAATTACAAGTACCTACCTCCCAGTGATTTTATCCAGTCTTTGTTGTTAAAAAAAAGAAAATACATTATTGAATTTTTTTTTTTTTAAAGACACTTCATATGGGAAATTATTAATGATTTTGGTTTTTACAATGTGGTACTAATTTAAAGGCCTTCAAGTGTACCAATCACCAATGCAGGTTTTGCTCTTGATGTATTAAAGGGTTCCATGTGCCTGTACTGAAGTCAAACTATGAGCTTCAAATAATTATTCTGCAAAGATATATTGCAGTTTAAATACACTCCCAGTGAACTTTTAAAATGCCTTGTAGTGTGCATGCATACACACCCTATATAAAAGGGTTTACAATATCCTTTATTTTTCTTCATACTCCTTAACAGTTTACCTTAAGAATGCCAGGTGAATTTTTTAAAGTTTATTTTTATACATTTTACCTATACACAAATATTTTTTCTTCAGGTTAAATACTTATGGACATTCTTTTGTAATTCCTGCTATAAAATTTCATAGGATAATACAACAAAAAATACTAGTAAGCATAGGTTGTATGAAGACATACTGCAAACCGTTTTCCTTTTCAATTTCTTTTCATTTCGAAAATTTTGTTGTGCATTTGTCAGGTTTGTATCTGACTCTGAGTATTACTTGGTTTTGTATAGTTAGTCTTTTTTATACTCTGTTTCCATGAATTGTTTTCTATTTCTATATGTTTTGTTTTCTTATTCTGTATCTTTATCATA
The DNA here is from genome assembly GCA_037976565.1 of Mesocentrotus franciscanus. Lineage (NCBI taxonomy): Eukaryota > Metazoa > Echinodermata > Echinoidea > Camarodonta > Strongylocentrotidae > Mesocentrotus > Mesocentrotus franciscanus. The sequence continues at coordinate 14,763,334 of CP137671.1, read as the reverse complement.
ATGTATAATGTATATAATATCATTTTGCATTTTCTGTTCATGCATCTGGTATGTTTTTTCATTGAAACACTTTTTTTTTGGTTCAAATATATAGTCATGTCATTTCTTGATCTTTTCAGAAAAAGATCCCCGAGGATGAAATCCCGGTCAAATCGGGCTGCTCGAGTCAAGAGAGAATCGGACCTCATTCCACTGTGCCAAGCTGTGGTCAGCGTAGAGGCCATCCAACTAGCATTGACAGTCACTGGAGTGTTGGTGCAAGTTCCTCAGGTAAATAAAATCAACACCAGACCTACCAACCTCCGGCGTTCAAAAATTGTATTTAAAAAAAATACGGATCAATGCCTCTTACAGTTCCTACATACAGGAAGAATTTTTTTATGGAGCATTGGTTGAATATGCATGATTTCGTCATGACTGGTGTGTTCGATGAACCAATGAACATCCCCAAATTGCCGATGTGAGATGCTTGTAGGATACTTTACAGGACAGAATGGGCATTTTGCCATTGAAAATGGGGGTTGGAAAATCGTACTGTCGTATTTACTTCAAAAAATCGTACAAAATACAATTAAATCGTACTGGTTGGCAGGTCTGCAACAGCACATTCCTTATGTCGCAAGAGAACATAGTGTAATTGCTCAAATGTTTTGAAAGTGTTAACTTTCCTGTGATTTTGTGAGTGGTCGAGTCGCCAAAAGTTATATTGAATCACAACATGAAATTCTTGTAATTTCAAAAGTTTCTTGTTGCAGAAATGACTTTTCTTCAAAAGAAATCATTTAATAATTTTGTTCTCTGTTGACCCAGAGTGAACCATGTGCCTGTTTTGAAGATACATTTTTCTAGCTTTCCCATGATTTTTGTTTTGATCAGTTTCCAGAAACCGAACTGTACCAGTGGTTTGTTAAGGAAACCTGTTTATATGATACTTCATCTGTCCTGGAAGGAGTCAGCTGCAACAGGACAAGTCGTAGTGAGAAGGCCATCGTGATGAACCTGGATGGCCTCGAGGGCGGCACACCTCTCTTCGAAGGCTTCATCGTGGTAGAGAGCTGTTCGGCTTTCATTTCTGCATCAGGAGCAGAGGCGGCAAAAGTGGTACAAGTGGTAACTGAAGGTCCTTTGGAAGAGGCGGCACAAATGGTAACTGAAGGTCCTTCGGAAGAGGCGGCACAAGTGGTAACCGAGGGTCCTTCGGAAGAGACACCCACTTAAGCATCAACTCCTCCAGATTCCCCTGCCTGTCACTGTGCAGGACTACAGAGACAACTGATCAAAAGCCACAATGGATTCGCAACTCATAACAATGGAATAATACTGGAAATAACAATTGGGAAACAGCAGTCCTTCAAGAGAGGCACTCTGCCAGCTACATGTATTAGAGATCCATCTACTCCTGCACTAACTCTTTCAACATCCCCTGTGCAGGACCACAGAGACATCTGCTCAAGAGCTACAATGGATTCACAAGTCACAACACTGGAATAATACTGTAAATACTATTGGCAAACAGTAAGCATAAGTATTCTGCCATCCACCTACTTCTGAACTAAGTCCTGTATCAACTTCTTTGCAACAAGTCCTGTATCAACTCCTGCATATTTCTAAAGATACGAATGCAAGGGGAAAAGGGATTCACAACAATGGGACAATATTGGGAATAACACTTGGAAACTGCAGTCCTTTAGGTGAAGCACTCTGTTAATTACCTACTACAGGCAGATCAACTCCTGCACAAAGTCCTGCATCATCCTCTCTGTACAAACACAGAGATAACCATGGCATTACACAGGAAATTACAAACTATATGTGACTGGGCACCACATAACCAGCAAAAAGTAGCCAGATATGATTTTCTAGTTAAGTTCTGATTCTAAAAGGGGACTATCTCAGCTTTGAAAGGATACATAACTCATCACAATTTAATTTTCCTAACACAATGCAACCAAAGAAAAATGTTTGTGGTCTATTTAAGCACATTGACTACCAAGTTATTGTGCAAAGTGACAGGGATCAGAACTCTACTAAAAAATTCTGGGAAGGGATTATTGGATTGTCCTACAAGTTGGCACACTAATTAAGGATAACCTGTTCTTAATTTTGTCCAAGTATCAAGGCAACAGATTAATCTATTTTAAAGTTATAAGAAATCAAAGTGAGAGCAGTAGCCAGGGTTGTAAGTGAAATTAAGATTACTACAACAGACTCAAGATCAGACAAACATAGGTCGACAAAACACGACCAAAACCTCACTGTTGGGTAGTTTGGTGCTTTGAAATTACATAGGAGTAAGAATAGTCTTTCAGGAAATGCTAAAAATAAAAAATATGACCAATCTGACCAAATGCAACTTCATTGAGCTCTAACTGAGAATCACATCATGCGACTTTTGGGTGTTTTGTTGTGCCTGGTCGTATATTAAGAACAAAAGCCAGTTTTCTGGAAAGTGGACTAATCTAAGTTCATGTATATGGATGAGAGACTCTACTCATGAATCGAGCAATCGAGCATCAAGCATTAAACGATAGGCTACAGTTTTAAAAATAAATAAAAGAAGAGAGAAGAAAACAATATGGCACTATGTGACTTCTTCCAATAGCATGAATAAGGCTAACAGATATTTTGTTCTATAGATGGTTTGTACATGTATAACTTAGAGATTAAAAAGTGGTTTCAACAAAAATTTGTAGGAAATATTGCAGCGTTTTTGAGGATATTTCTAGTATTTGAGCTCAACAGATAAGCCACTTTGGAGATGGTACTTTAATATACAAATGACCTCCTAACATCCACAGATCTTTTACTCATGGAGATGTCCCAACTTGCATTTTAGAACAATCGCTGCGAAAGTGGTGGAGGTGCGTCATGAATACCTTTTGTTTGCCCTCTTGAAAAGAATACTTTCACCTGTGTATCACAGAATGTTCTGATGGTGCATGACTGAATAATAATTACATATTAACTTTCATGAACACGTATCCAGCATTTGTCTCAATGAATGGATCTTACAGGTTTGTACAAACAACCTTTATCTGCCCATGCGCAGATAGTAACTCCGAAGTGGCTTATTGAAGAGGGTTAACAGTTTAATTAGTTTGAAAATCTGGAAGGTTCAGAAAATTTGAAGAGGGTAAACGCTTAATTATTTGGAAAATTTGGAATTTGGAATTTGGGTTTCGTTATGTGACAATAACATGTGTTCATGAATAAAAACATGCACAGTGGCTTTGGAAGGGAAATTAGTGGAGTGTGTTGTGTCATCATTACATTTACATGTAGGCTGTGGCCAATTGCATTTCTCGGAGGGTGTCTAATGGTTGGATTAGAAAAGTGTACATGAAGACAGCAAATATTACTGTATCTTCTCCAGATGATCTTCTTCTGAAGATATTGCTTTACATGCTAAAAGACTTCAGTCTGTATACAAATGAACAGATGATCTTCTCCAGCTAATCTTCTTCTGAAGATATTGCTTTACATGCTAAAAGACTTCAGTCTGTATAAAAATGAACAGATTATCTTCTCCAGATAATCTTCTTCTGGGGATATTGCTTTACATGTTAAAAGACTTCAGTCTGTATACAAATGAACAGATTATCTTCTCCAGATAATCTTCTTCTGGGGATATTGCTTTACATGCTAAAAGACTTCAGTCTGTATACAAATGAACAGATGATCTTCTCCAGATAATCTTCTTCTGGGGATATTGCTTTACATGCTAAAAGACTTCAGTCTGTATAAAAATGAACAGATGATCTTCTCCAGATGATCTTCTTCTGAAGATCTTCTTCTGGGGATATTGCTTTACATTCAGATTCTAAAACACTTCAGTCCGTATAAAAATGAACAGATGATCTTCTCCAGATGATCTTCTTCTGGAGATATCGCTTTACATGCTAAAAGACTTCAGTCTGTATAAAAATGAACAGATTATCTTCTCCAGACGATCTCCTTCTGGAGATATCGCTTTACGTGCTAAAAGACTTCAGTCTGTATACAAATGAACAGATGATCTTCTCCAGATAATCTTCTTCTGGGGATATTGCTTTACATGCTAAAAGACTTCAGTCTGTATAAAAATGAACAGATGATCTTCTCCAGATGATCTTCTTCTGAAGATCTTCTTCTGGGGATATTGCTTTACATTCAGATTCTAAAAGACTTCAGTCTGTATAAAAATGAACAGATGATCTTCTCCAGATGATCTTCTTCTGGAGATATCGCTTTACCGTACATGCTAAAAGACTTCAGTCTGTACAAAAATGAACAGATTATCTTCTCCTGATGATCTTCTTCTGGAGATATTGCTTTACATTCTAAAATATATCTAAATGGGATTAGTGCAATACTTATTCATGCCATACCACAAGAGCATCATTCCCATTAGAGAGCTTGCCATGCAACGGAATGGTGGTTTCCTAGGCTCCATGGGGACTAATCACTATCCTATCCTTCTCTGCTACATTGTACATCCATGTAATTTGATACACTGGAGAATGATCATTCAACATGCATGTCATTGGGTTCCAGGCTTAGCCATTAACCCAGTACAGTGTCTCCTTTTCAGTGGTGACATTTTTGCATTTTCTTTTGATCCAGAATGCTAGGAATTACACATTTTTACACATGAGCAAAAAGAGCAAAAAATACAAAGTATTTTGAGTCTATTTCTAAGGCAATATATTGTGCCCTTCTTAAATTAGAGTGATTTAATTGTAATTAATCATTTAAGTCTTTAAATTGGTAGCACGGCGTAAAATATGAAATCACTATTTTCGTGTACAATTGGCAATTTTTTTGTAAAATTTCTGAGTTTTTCTTTCACATTGGTTCATTCAATAATTTTTTTTTCTTCAAACTATGAAGGAGTGGGAAATAATATTAATTGTTGCCAATTTGAGGAGGGAAAACGATAAATTTAGAAAATAAGAAAAGTGTCAACTGCTATGGGTTACCTCTTCTCCGGCATTGGTTGACCTACAGATCATGCAAGGGGACACTACAGTCATCTTTGCCACATGTGCCATGCCCATGTCCATGGAACAAACAATGAGTTAATGGCTCAAGTTCGCACTAAATACAAGTAGACTGGTCTTCATGCAAGATGCTTTGGGTGGATCATTCCATTTTGTGTGACTTGATCATGCCTTCATGACGTTACCTGGCCATTGCCGTTTCCGTTTGATCCGTTACCTCCAGGACTCTTTAGTGTCTCCAGGGATGGGGTACTGGTGGTGCGGTGGACACCGCCACCCAGCCTCAAGAAACCTGTCTTGGTAGGAGAGGGTACCCGTACCATCGGAATCCCGGACCCACCGATGTTCCTTGACCTCTGCTGGACCATAGGGGAGTTTAATGGGCTGAGGATGGTCTTGATGTTGGAAGGCCGGGTGGCTCTGCTTGGCCTTTCATCAGATTTGCTCTGTTCTGTGCCATCTCCTGCTTTGATGCGGTTGTTCATCTTGGCTTCCTCGCCATGCTTGGCAGATGCAGAGGCTTCTTTGGGTTTAGGTTTGCTGGGCTTCGGAGCCAGACAGAATGAGACAATCTGCTTGGAAGAGAATTTGTTGGAGGAAGCACCGTGGTCGCTAGGAGATGCCTCATCTGAGGACATTCTGCTGTCTTCGAGGCTGGATGAACTCACCACCCTTTTGGCTTTGCCCTCACCAGACCTCAAGTTAATTGTCCTGTCCTCACTATCGTCACAATCACTCACAGGTAAGGACTCTTCAAAGTCCACCGAGAAAGGATCATGCCCTACACTCACCCTATGCGACTCGTCCATTTCACTTATCTCACCCATTGAACTCGCAGCACTACTGCTGGATGGTTTGGAAGTGAAGTTAGCTGCAAGTTTTGACAATCGCGGGCTAGGTTTGGGCTTTGGGCTTTGACAGGGGCATCCTTCTGCTCGGACACACCTAACAGTTTACCTGAGGCGGCCATGTCTTCTATTCCTGTTGGAGATTGAGGGTAAGGAATCCCTCCCTGGAAGTCAAAATTGAAGACAGTTTCCTCATTTGCTTTCATGGCAGGCTGTTGAACAGCTCCGCCACCAACCTTTTCAGCAGCTTCAATAACACTTCCTGTGCTCTGCTTTGGCTCCAACCCTTCTCCTCCTGATTCAGTCTGTGGAGCATTTTCTTTCATTTGTTGTTCTGAGTTGGAAGGAGAATTAGTGATATCATTGTTCTTATCAAAACCTACAGATTCTTTGTCACCACTACCATGTGACTCCCCATTGCACAAAGGGCTCATGTTTGAGGTATTTTTTAAACCCTGAACACCATTACACTTGCTCGCTTCATTTACATTTTCATTTGCTACACTTTCATCACAACCATTACCTTTCTGCTGACACTCACCCAACCCCTCTACCACTTTTTTACACATATTCTGCACATTATTTGTTTTCTCACCAATATGTCCTTCTACTTCACTCCTTTGGTCAGCCACTTGTGGACCTTCCTTTTGAGAGGACACTTCAAGTTGTTGAACAGGAACAACTTCAATTGCTCCACCACCTCCATTCTTCTTCTCTTCCTCAATAGCATTGGTTCCTTCCAAATCAGGACCAACATCAATGAGAGCGATGATGGCCATCTGGATAGCAGTGTCAATGATATTTTGACTCATCTCTACACCAACAGACTTGGCTATGGCAACTTTCAAACCGTCCTCCAGGTCCACCACGGAGGGTTCAGCATCAATGTCCGTCTCTCTTCTTGATTTCGCTGGAATAGATTGTGCTTTTCCCTGCTTTCCACTCCCTGCTTTTGGCTGCTCTCGTGCCGTCTTGGCATCATTCTTGGCATTCTGGCTGCCGACGTTGGACTTGTCCTTCAGAGCGTCACCTTTGCTTGCAGAACCACTGGATTTCTTGCTCAGAGACTTCGTTGGAGAATCTTTGGAAGCTTCTGAGGATGTCTTTGAGCTGGACTTCTTCTGGTTCTCCTTGCTGCTTCTTGGGCTGGCCACTGGACGTTGTTTTGCAGGGCTTGTCTTCTGTGCTTCAGCCGGAGATGCCTTCTTGGCCGGTGGGGATTGGGGCAAAGTCACCTGGTCTGTATTTGAATCATCAGACTCGGTGTTAGGTCCAACTCCTCTCACAGTAAATCTAGAATTGAAACAGCATCAAGACAGACACTTCAGAGACTGTGGTAATAATATGACACCGAACTATACAAAATTCACATCTCATATGTCACTTTGTAAGAAATAGATGTGTCACCCACAGAATAGAAGAAAGAGAAAGAGACATAGGAATTCATCAAAGATTAGAGAAAAAACCTAAAGACTGAAAAATCAAATAAGTTTTATGTGCAAGCATTCACAAAGGCCTGTTACTAATTTGCTTTGACCCAATGCACAAATTCTAAAATTACATTTCGCTATCTTTTAAACAAACAACAAGAAAATTAATGTGGTCTGTCACTTGCTTCAATTTCGTGGACCCAATGTACAAATTCTAAAAGTAAATACTGCTGTCTTTCAAACAACAACAGCAAAATGAATGTGGTCTGTCACTTGCTTCCTCTTTGTGGGCCCTATGCATGGACCACCGTGTGCTCTTTACCTGTAAGTTCCTGGAGTAAGGCCTCCTAGGATGGCCTGTGGGTAGGGCACATCCATCACTTCTCTATGACTCTCTCCCAGCTGGATGAAGAGCTTGTACCCCTTGATGGGACTGATGAGCTGCCTTGAAGCACCCTCCTTCTCACCGGGTATGGACGACGGCCTCCACTTCAAGGCGATGCTGGTGTCCGAGCGAGCCGTGGCGACAAGCTCAGCGGGGGCTGTGGGCTGCATAGGAGCGGAGAAACGGTTACTCAAGGCACAGTACTAGCATCGATTATTATCTATAGCTTCTATCAGTGGGTCCACAAACAAAAAACAAATAAATTGGAACGTGGAAGGAGTATGAATCAATGTATTCGAAGCACGAAGTCCCTTATGGCCAGGCTTCAGGGATTGCTTAAGGGCTCTAAGGTTCTTAGACGTACTCTGATGAGCCAGGTTTAGAAGCATTTTCAAACAAATTTAATGACTGACATTTCATAAATAATTTCAGTAGGGAATGAATATGAACCTATTGCTGATTTTCAAACCTGTACAATCTAAATTCAAACCTGTCACTGTTACATGTTTAAACCCCTTGTGGACCACCTTGACTTCTAGAGGTAGAGGTGTCGTGGTCGAGTGGATACGTCACGGACTATCGATCACAAGGTCCGCGGTTCGAGTCCCGCCGCGGCACTAATGTCCTTTGGCAAGACATTGATCTACATTTGCCACACTCCACCCAGGTGAAGTAAATGGGGACCTGGTAGGAATTTATTCCTTGAAATGCAGAGGGCATGACAGCTGCACTGCTAAAGCCAGGGTAATTATGCTGCATTATTGTAGAGCGCTTAGAGACTTCTGATAAAGTAAGTGTTAGGCGCTATATAAGCAAATATAATTATTATTATGATAATTCCTTTCATGGAAAGAGTATAATTACTCAATGACTATTCATATTATCATTTATACCAGGGACAATACAAATTAGGTAAAAAAATTGTAACTGTTGTCGGCTCATGATGTAAACAAGTTAAACATAATTTTCTTGACCTACAGCTCAGATTATAGGGCAGACAGTAATAACATAAGAATAATGATAATAATAAAAATATTCTGGGTTTATATGGCCCTAAATATATCAACAATGTCTCTAAGGGCTTTAGAGAAACGTCAACCCATCGTAGATAGTTTCATTGTCTTTTAACATGCCTTTCCAGTAGTTTGAGTTTTAATTATCTAGAGCTTGGTTCTCAACAGATTAGTAAGATATCAACAGTGTGATAATAATAACCTTTGGCTCAGCATCCTCGTGTTCCTTCTCGTCTGGTAGAAAGTGTCCTGCCTGGATGACTGAAGGAGTAGCTTGAGTAGCCTGGCTGAATGCTTTTGTGTTGACTCCTCCTCCTCCTCCTGCTCCTGTTCCTCCCCCGTTCCCTGAGATTCCTGCCTGCTCTGACATCCACTTTGCTGCACTGATGAGGAGCTGTTGGACATCCAGGGGATGCAGTCCCTCTGGAAGGTTGTTCAGGGCCTGGTTGATCATGGCTCCCTCCCACGGTGCTGGCAAGGTGATCCCTTGAGACGATGGAACACCACCCGTTGTGGCAGTTGGTGCTGCGTTGTTGGTGTTGGTGTTTCCTGGTGGGCTCTTCTTTCCATCCTGGACCGTCGGGGAAGTGACCCGAGACAGACTTGCTTTTGATGTCAACATGGACTGGTCTTTGGATGCAGACTGGGTGAGTGGTTGGTCTTTTGCAGGAAGAGGGGTGGCAGGGAAAGGTGCTGATGGAGTCGAAGGGTTGGTGACGTATCCAGAGGTGATGAAGGTTGTGATGCCGTTGATTGATTCTTGCAGGCGACCAACCTGTCTCAAGAACACAAAAGAACTTTCAATTAATCGTATTCTCCATGTGATTTCATAAATCATAATTAAAATAACGTCACTTACATGTACTCCAAATACACATTGAATTAACTAAGTATCCACATTAATATGACTCTTCTTCGATATATTAAGTATTGAAGGAGTTTATAGAGGCTCAGAGATTATAGCAGTAACACATGATTAGAACAAATTCCCATGGACTGCACTTTGCCTTCAACACCAACCCAGCACTTACAGTATACAAACATTTCTCAGTACATCATATTGTCGGATAAACAAGTACACAAACATTCAAGTCCAAATGAATCACTGAACAAGAGGTCTATTTAGCAATTATGGACCTCTCACTTCACTTGTTTCTCTTTACCCTCATCATACAAGTTTCTCTAAACGAACTTTTGTCATACAAACTGTACTCTCCCTTGCACTTACCGTAAATCTCTGCATACCCCGATTTTTAAGACAAAAAAAACACCGTAGGCAGCAAGCCAGGTCCGTACGTTCGAAAACCCAAGCGAGGAAGGACCTTCATTTTGCTATGAGGCGAAGGCGCCGATTTTGTGCTTGTGAACTTGTCACAAATAATAGTAACAATGTTGTTTTTCGCTACTGCAAGGTGAAGTTGCATAAATTGAGACTTCAAAAAAAAAAAACTCTCTTCCCTTTAAATTAGAAAACATAGGTTAACTTCAAATAGTAGATCCTATTCTTTATTTGCATTATGTTATTTATAAATGTTGAGACACAGAGATGGTCGAAAATCACTAAAAAGTACCATTTTGAGGACTCAAAATATCCTTTACCTGTCTATAAGACACACCCCGACTTTTGTATTTTTCTGGCGGAAAAAAAAGTGCGTCTTATACACGGAGATTTACGGTATATTTGACCATACCTGCTTCTGCAAGCTACTGCACGTCTTCTCCAGCTGGACCTCCCTCACAGTGGAGACGGGTGTCCCAGAGAGAGCCTTGGCATCCTTGGATGCTGCAGACCCTGTCCCCTTGGGGTCACTCTGGAAGTGGGAGGGGGTGATGGAGGGTGGGGAAGGGGGTACGGGGAGGGGTCCACCAGGGGGAGGTGCATCCCTCCCGTCCACGTCCTGCTTCCACTCCTGCAGGGTCTTCACCTGCACAAAATGAATTGGAATAATATTGAATCGAATGCAATTGGAACATAATGGAATACAAGGGAAAGAAAAAAGAATGCAATGAACTGCACTGAAATTAAAGGAGAGTGGAATGAAACTGAACTGAATTAAATGGGAATAGAATGAAACTGAACTGAATGAAATTGGAATAGAATTTGAGTGCATGTTAATAAAATGGAGTTAAAAAAAAAATAATAATAATAAATGAACAAACAAATTTTAAAAAATGGAAATGAACAAATATCAATTCTATTATAAGTAAAGAAATGACATGCAATTTATAGATAAGTGATATACATTAAATGAGATAGAATTAAGTTTAAAGAATTTAAAAAAAGAAACAATGAAAGCAAACGAAAAGAAAGAAATATAACTTTTTACAGTGGTATTGGGTGAAACAGGACATTAAAATTCAAATGAGATTGGATTTTTGAAAAAGTGCAATCCATCAAATTAAATTGATATGAGGTAAGTTATATCAAACTTAGGATTTGGAATGTCTAACACTAAAATCCATCGCACTGAATTAAATAAGTTATGTTGTAATCTAAAAATAACTTCATGAATCAAATTCAATATATATGTATCTACTGTATTACAATGATAATTGCTATCAAAAACATTATTCATGGGCAGAGTCAAAAACCCCAAACCAAACTATTTTTGGGGGTTCTCTTTAAGAGATTTAAAAGCAGTATATAAAACACAGTATATAAAACACAGAGACACATGTTTTTCAAAGCATGGTGTAATGACCAATTTCACTTCAAAACACTACATCGAATGTAAATAATCGTGATGAACTCCACGTGCACCATAAGAATCAAGACAAAATTGTAGTTCCTCTAACTTGATATCACAAGACGTTCGAGGAACAAGGGTACTATATCTAGGTCTAGGTGGGTCCTTGGGGAGTTATTTAAAGGTCACGGGAGCCTAATAAGATTATATCTGCCAGAAATTATAATTAGAGATTGATTATTTATAGATGGACGCAGCCTGAAGGAGCAGTAAAAATGTTTACGGCCATTTCCCCCCTGAGAGTGAAGGCATTTCCTGAGCGAGAGTCAGCAGTTTTGGTTTAGCACTCAACTCTCTCTCTATCTCTCTTTCTCTCTCTCTCCACCTTTCTAAAATTTCTCTCTCTCTCTCTCCACCTTTCTCTTTTTCTCTCTCTCTCTCTCTCTTCACATATCTCTCTCTCTCTCCATCTCTCTCTCCCTACACCTTTCTCTCTCTCTCTCTCTCCCTCCCTACACCTTTCTCTCTCTCTCTCTCCCTCCCTACACCTTTCTCTCTCTCCCTACACCTTTCTTTCTCTCTCTCTCTCTCCACTTTTCTCCCTCTATCTCCACCTTCCTCTTTTTCTCTCTTCACCTCTCTCTCTCTCTCTCTCTCTCCACCTTCCTCTTCTCTCTCCACTACACTTCTTGCTCTTTCTCCCTGTCACATCAAGATTGCACAGAAAAGGGGACAAAAGTTTACTAGAGTTTGTAATGTCAATATGTGATCAAGCATTTTTGTAGTACATTTCATGATAAAATCAGAGCATTAAATAGAGCTACAGTACTATGATTCAAATTATTTTGATCCTCTCTTCTTTTTTCGCTCTCTCTCTCTCTCTCACTCTCTCTCTCTCTCTCACTCTCTTTCCATCTTTCTCTCCTAGTAGCATCCAGATTGTATCAAGAAATACCAGGTAGGCAAAAACTGACTTGACACTGTAGAGTTAATTTGCAAGATCAAGCTTTTTCATAGTAGATGTAGTAAATTATGCATCAGCCAACAGAATGAGAATAGGTCCATGGTTTGATTTTAGAACACACGCAAATGAAAATCATGTAAATGAGAGACTTACCTGGTTCCATAGAAGCTTCAGGGCCTCCATTTGCAGTTCTCTCAGGTGTTTCTCTTGCTCGTACATCTGACGTGTCCTATACATGAAACAAATTGAGGGTAAGTTATAGGTGTTCCTTTTTCCCCCCTTTGATAGGAGACTCCCCCAACAGAAAAAAAACATGAACATTGTGTGTGTTTAAAAATGATATTCAATTCCTGATATTCACAATACGGTATGCTACCTATCGGATGCCACATCGCCAACACCCTTTTTACAACCTGTCATCCCTTTCAATCAATCACCCATGGCAATTTTACCTGTCAAGCTCCATATTGAGGTACTTGATGTGTTCCTCCACCCTCTGCTCCTGCATCTGTTTCTGGGCACGGCCGCCCTTCTCCTCCCCCTTGCGGGCGTGGTGCCCCCTCCAGTTGGCCTGTATGGTGCTGGCGGCCCCATCCTTGCTCTCTTCTTTACCCCCGCCTGCCCAGGCCTCCTGAGCGGTCATTTGCTCCGCTTCAGGTCTGCTGGGAAGATTGAAATCAATTGGAACTGATAATTATACAATTCCTTGACAGCCATGTGTGAAGCCTCCTTCACACAAGGCACAGTAACAAGAAATCTGCCCAAAAAATATTATCAAAGTGCGCTTCACGTTTCTGTATCTTGTACATGTATCTTGTAAGACAGAGACTTAATCTTACGGAACTTTGTTGGGCACAGTGTTTTTCACCCTCGCTTGCCTTTCATTCATTTACATGAAAAATAGTTATTCTTCTGTGATGTATCATATCATATGTATCATATGTGGACATGGCTTAAGGTGTGGATTGCAGATTTTCTACAACAGAGATCCAATATAAAAGTGGGAATAATATTTCAGGAATAATGGTATAGTTTCCAAAGAACAATCTTTGAAAGATCACTACAATCCATCCAGTTTTTATGGTACGTTAAGCATTTTAGGAACTAACTGAATATACCACACCATAAATCCTTTCAAAATGACAATAAACTGTTGCAAAATCGTAGAGAATGCTGCAATAACAATAAAATGTGGCATAAAGTATGATATCCCAAAGAATAGATATCTTTAGTTTATATAGACAAGGTGCTTCTGGGAATAATGGTTATTAATATTAGGGAGTCACCTTAAGAATATTACAAAAATAAAAATGGCATCATGCTGAATGGTTTATAAGAAACCATTGGTATAATTCTGGTGAATTTAGACTTTTAAACTGTCATTTGCACCACTCACAGCCCTGCAATGTAGAGTTCTAAAAGTAATAATATATCACACAGATTGAAAAAATAATGACCGATGTCTCCTTCCCCCTCCCCTCGAAAAGGAGACTGTTATTTCAAACCGAACAAACAGTCGTCATGTTATCACAATGCCTTGTTCTCTCATCACCCATATCTTGCCAAAGGAACGAGGCGATTAGAGGCCGCAAACATCCCGCCAGCCAACAACAACATGGCTCTCGAAGGCATCCTCCCTGCACCATAATCAGGATATCCATGGGTTTCCAGTATGGCCAGAGGCAAGGTGGGAGCTATCTTCCCTTCCCAGACCTTAAAATATCACACACTCATCTCATCGCTTTTTGCTGCCAATGTACAGGGTTAAACATGCATGAGGAACGATCTCTTGTTCTCTGAAATAATGCATATTTGGTTGTATCCATTGATACCTTATACATCTATTGTAGACACTTGATTTACAAGAACAGTCTTATCCTAAAATTTGTGAAATTACTACGATTCATGAATTATTTGTATTCCTCCATAGCGGCAGTGATATATGTATGTCATGCATTCTATAAATAAATCTTCTTCGCTCTGAAATAATGCAAATTTGGCTACCTTCAACAACAAAAAAATAAAAAATAAACCATCCCTGTCCTAAAATTGAAGAAATTACTGATTCATGATATATGTTATTTTCTTCCACCATACGGGTAGGGTCAATAGATACGATCGATCTCCTTGAATATTTGAATGGAGTAATATCTGCGGTTTTAGCATTATTTGATCTTGACACAAACCAATGCCCAGGCAGAGCTGCCAAGTTGTATTTTGCATTTTCAGTATTCTTATCCCCCCAAATCAGTATTTTGACAAAAAAAATCAGTATTTTTGCCCAGGCAGAGCTGCCAAGTTGTATTTTGCATTTTCAGTATTCTTATCCCCCCAAATCAGTATTTTGACCAAAAAAAAATCAGTATTTTTTTCTGCGTGAAAAAAATACATGTATGCATGCATATCGGCGATGTTCGATCACTTATTACATTTCCGTCCCACACGTAAACAACTAAGCACTGCACAATGGACAACAGTGACACATTCAATTTTCCCTTTCAAAAAAAAAAAACCCTTAGAAGTAGATCTACACATACATGTAGCTTATCAAATGAACATTCATTACCGTCATTGACTGGACAATTCCTTCAGTCTTTTCTGCAAATGTCCTTCATTTCAGTTCTAACTCGACTCATATAGTCGCATCACAGGCACAATTAGTACACACATACGTACACACCTGTACGCATATTGGCCAGTTGCAGCACCGATTCCACTTCAGTCCCACACGCAGACAATCGATGCTCGAAGCACCGCACACATGCATAGTAAACATACAAACGGATATCTAAGTCGACACACGTCTTTCAGCGAACGGAGTGGGCACCAGCCATACCCATAGACTAATACACAATTGACACAGCGCGCGCACCGCCCATAGACTTATACACAACTGATTTTTTCTTCTTCCGTATTTTAACATGAAAAAACGTATGTCCATATCTTAAGTTGATTTCCGTACGAAATACGGTAAATCCGTACTACTTGGCAGCTCTGCCCAGGACACATGGGTGCCAAAAATCTATGCCTGGACACCCCAAATTTCAAAATTATATCAAGGGCCTCAAGCGTCATGCAAACACACCCTAAAGATTTATAATCAGACTCCTTACAAAGTCAGCGTTGACCCCGCCCAAGACAACCTGAAAGGGAAGCTCCTATTCCAGACTGATCACAACAAGCTCTTGGATACATACCTCTCAAAGTCTGGGTTGCCGTTGACCTCCCAGTGTCTACCACTCTGACCTTTCCCCTGCTTCCTGGAGCTGGCCGTTTCTTTGCTGTGCTTGCCATCAGCCTTTGAGCCTGAGGATGTTCCCCTGAGATCCCCACTGCTACCCCCTCCCCCTCGCTTCCCCAGATGACTCCTGCCCTTCTCCCTTCCTGCCTTGGACGTGTGGTGGAAGTCGTGTGGGCTGCGAGGCGTGGGGGTACTGGGCAGACTGGAGGATGAGTGTCTGGGGCTCGGGGTCGAGGGGAGGCTCGACGACTGCCGAAGGGTGGGCGTACTCGCCTTCTTCGTGACCCTCCCGTGCCCGGACCCGTTCCCCTCCAGCTGCTTCTTCAGCATGTTGGTAGCAAGGGACTTCACCGGGCGGTCCTCGTACGCCTGGAACTTGGAAACAGGGGAGGAGGCATCACCCCCGCTCTGGGTCTTCTCCAACTGAGCTCTGACTTGGGACGCGAAGCTCGCGGTGTCTGTGATTCCGTGGGACTGCCTCATCGGGTGTACATCGGTGTATTCTTCCGTCGCGTTAGGCTTGGCCTTGCTGTGTTTGGTGGCATGGTGCTGTGGCTGCTGCTGCTGTTGAGGTGGAGCCGTGCTGGGTCTGGTTTGTTGTGCTTCTCTAGGCATAGGATGGTGAGGTAGGAAGGATGCCAGGGGTCCCAGCTGATCGATTTCACCATCTACATGTAACACAACCATTGCATATTTATTAAACCATAAAACAGTAGTACAAAGAATCATTCAAGCGTGTCTAATATATTCAAAGAGATGCATGTATGCAGGAGAAATACTCAATCAACAGTAAGATCAACTTTAAGTTGGAGTTAACTATGGCAGGCCGTTCATGTCACTGTTTGCTCTCACCATTATGATCTTTAGATAATATTTTTTCCTTCAATAATGATCAAATTATCAAAAAATTTATATTCTGAAGATTTGTGACCATGATATGTACGTCCTGTAAGAGACAAATGCCAGTAAATGGTGAGAGCAAACAGTGGCATGAACGGCCTGCCATAGTTAAGTCCAACTTAAAGTCGATCTTAGTCTTTGTGAAACACCCCCAGGACCCAATGCCAACAGGCATCCAGTCCTCATGACTCCTACAATCTAAGTCCACAGTCTCCAGACCCCAAAACTTTCAAAACATTAACCAGAAGCATATGCATACAGACCCTTTACAAAAATAAACCCAGACCCCCTATGAAATATGTGCGAATGGGGTGCTGTAGCAGTGTAGACAGTAAATTTCTGTGGGCAAGAGCTCCTTCAGGATTCGGTGTTGTATAAGTATAATCCACTTACAATAATATTTAAGTCTCTATTGGTCTTTTTTACCAGAGCTCTTTTTCAAATTACTAGAGATCTTTTAGAGCTTACCAAAGCTAAATTGCTTACCGCTCCAGGGGGATGTTTCAGAAAGACTAAGATAGACTTAAAGTTGGACTTAACTATGGCAAGCCATTCATGCCACTGGTTGTTCTCACCATTATGGTCTTAAGATAATATTTTTTCCTTCAATACTGACCTATCAAAAAATGTAAATTCTGTAGATTTGTGACCATGATTTGTACGTCCCTTGAGAGACCAATGCCAGTTAATGCTGAGAGAAAACAGTGGCATGCATGGCCTGCCATAGTTAAGTCCAACTTAAAGTCGATCTTAGTCTATGTGAAACACTCCCCAGGGTTAATTGTTTTATATTTTAGGTTGATGTGATAGATTCTAACTATACACAGATTATTTTTTTAGGTGACTGGGACACTTTAAAAATATATATATTCAGGCCCTCTATGAAATAAGTTAGAATAAAGCAATAAGAAAAAGAATCACCATGGTATACCTTCAATATCTTGTAGGAAGACATCTGCAGCACCTGCAGGAGGGGAGTTCTCCCCCACCGGCTTGAAGTTCCGATGGAGTTGAGAGTTCTCATTCCTATCAGAGGGCCATGCAGCACCCGGGCTCAGTAACTAAAGGTAAACAAATAGTTTTGAATTGTTACCAATTAATGATTTCAATACATATAGTGACAATGTACTTACCCCAAGAAATAACTTTAGTTATTCTGAGAGATTTATTGTATTCTTGCCCTTTTATCAACAAGATTCCCTACCAAAGTGTATGAGAGAGGTATAAAGCAAAAATGATGTACAGTTTCTCAGCGAGACATGGGCATCGCTATTTTCTTGATAATGTGACGTACTATGCGAAGTCGTTTATTAACTAAATGTATTCAAATTTATGGATGCTTTCTTCCCAGGTGTTTGTGGTAATAAAGCATTTCATTCACCTGCTATTATCCTTTGTACTACAATTGTCAGAAAGAAAATTGCATACATTAGTTGGTGCTCTTCTGGGCTGAAGGTTTCGCATAAATGAAAAAGATTTGTCAAGTGCTATATTTTAGTATTTTAAAATAAGTGA
This sequence comes from Mesocentrotus franciscanus, assembly GCA_037976565.1. Taxonomy (NCBI): domain Eukaryota; kingdom Metazoa; phylum Echinodermata; class Echinoidea; order Camarodonta; family Strongylocentrotidae; genus Mesocentrotus; species Mesocentrotus franciscanus. The sequence goes on along the minus strand of CP137671.1, from coordinate 14,745,372 downwards.
TTTACAATTCTCCCCCTGTTATATATTTTTCAACAAATATAATTTTTACCTACTCAGCTATGATTTTCCCTCATAGAAAAGTAAAGGTTTTGTTATTGAATTAAAAAGTCTTTCCAACTAGAGCCCGGTGCATGGTACATGTACAACTTTGCCTGGTACGTCACATTTTCAAGAAAATGGCTGTGCCCATGTCATGCTAAAAGGCATTACATCATGCCAAGAAGGATTATTGTACATCAAAGGGCAGGAAAACATTTCATTTTTCAGAATACCTTCACTAATTCTTTGGGGTGAGGTTTCCTTTAAAAAATATTCAGTGGTTGATGAAATACATGTACTTGAATATGACAATAGACGGTCTTTCAAAAATAATCGGTCCAATGCTTTGGGGTAGCATTTCATGAAGTGACTAAAAGACATAACTCCGCAACATTTGAAGAGGTTGTTTAAAGAATGGGACACAGATGTGGTAGGACTGTTATTTCATTTAGTTGACAGCAGATGCTATGATTGGGATGTATCGCTTGAATCCTAAATCTTACCATCATCTAATTCCTACGGTACCATCTTTAGCAGTCTGTAAAGACAAAAGTTTTGATGGTTTCCCTTGAACAGCTTTCCTTATTGAAATATGCTTTGAAGGCCATCTGCATTGAGAACCTATAAAATAAGCTATCTGTCTATCCTTCCCATGAGTGGCCTTCATAAAGCCAACGATTTTAACTATGATTTGGAAAACTTACCTTAGAAGGTGAAGGGCTCCTCAGGGGTGAAGGCATCCGCTTGGTAGGAGACTTCTGGCCCCCATTACCACCCTTCTGACCGGGCATTGAGGGGGTCAGTTTGGTAGGTGAGAGCCGCGTGGGGCGCATGGTCGACCCAGCAGGGGCGTTGCCCACCGGTGAGGAGGGGAAAGACGATGGGGTGGAGGGGAGAGATGATGGGGTGGAGGGTCCCTGTGCCCCGCCCTGGGCCTGGGCCTGGGCTTGGGGTGAGGTGGAAGGGGACGGGGATGGGAGCTGTGCCTGGGCGGAGTCAGGACCACCTATTGCTATTGGGAAGGGGTGTTGCAGTTGTTGGTATTTCTTCTGTTGCTGGAGGATCCTCATTAATCGCTCATCTTCTTTTGCCTGTGTCTGATGAAATAAACAAAAGGAACATGATATTCACTACTTCAAAGTATGGAAATATGGACCTGAACAGAAATACAGTAATAACAACTGAATTTTTCATACCCCTTGTAATTTGTTTGTGTTTTTCCTAATTCAAGAATAAAAGGTGGACTGGTTTAATTAGGGCCTTTGTTGAATAATTCTCAAGAAACATTAAATTAGGACAAATCAATTGTTTACACACTTAATTTTTTTTACAAAACTTGGTAAGGTTGATGGTGTATCTCTAGTAGGGTGATCAAGCACATGGAGAGAATTTACCCCAACAAAAAAGAGGTTAAGAATGTGACATTTACAATACTTCCCTCGAATCTGAACTTAAAATTCTGGTTATCATCACATTTATAAAAAGAGCACATTTGTTTTACTTTTAGCCAAGAATTGCAGGAGTTGTAAGGTTGATACGTTAATATCACTTATCATCATAGATAGGAATACATGTAGATCACCATCACCATCATCATCATCATCATCATCATCATCATCATCATCATCATCACTGTCACCATAATCAATCCTCGCCACCGTCATCACTGGTAGAAGGAACATGCGTTGCTTACCTCTGACACCACTGTAAGAGGGCATGCATTGCTGAGGTATTGCATAAGTTATAGGCAAGAGAGGGTTTAAGATATTATATGGCTTGTACACTGTAGGTTGGTATTCTATAGCTTTTACAAATGAAATTAATGAATAGATCATCGTTATCATTATCATCATCATCATCACCATCACCGCCATCCTACTACTCCTCATTATTACCATCACTGTCATCATCACCACTATCCCCCTCCTCCTCCTCATTATCACCATCACTGTCATCATCATCATCATCGTCATCAGTACCAACACCACCACCACCACCACCATCACTATCAAGATAAACCCTGAGATGTGTCTTACCTCCGATACCACAGTGAGAGGGCATGTGTTGCTGAGGTATTGCACAAGTTGTACATGTTGTCCAGGGTGGTACCATCTTCCTTTACCTTGACTGTACAACCACTCCGCCTTCAAGCTGCAAATACAAGTACGGTAGATATTAAATTGAATTGAATTGAATTGAATTGAATTGATTTATTATATTTATTATATTTATTTCCACGTTCCCATAAAAAATACCAAAACAATATATATACGATATACATAGTAAGTATTCAACACATTAATGACACAATAAACCTTAAAAATAACAAAATAAACAAGAACAAAAATAGAAATACAGATTAAGATTAGACTACAAACAAATACATAACACCATGTTTGTAATAATAAATCTATAATTTATATGGGAAAAGAAGACAAAACAAAACAAATTAATTAATAATAATAATTCAGTTGAAGTAAATGAATTACCGGAGGTACTAAAGATTGTGTAGAAGTTACTTATAATTTTGGATTTGACTATATTCAGGGATTGAGAATTTTTTTTTTATATATGACATTAGAGTGTTCAAGGCAATGTCCAGCGCCATCATTAAGAATAAGAACATTGCAGAGACGAGCTTTGAGCATATTTCACGAGTTGGCACAACAAGTGAAATATTTTCAAAGCGAGTGGAATATACATGTACACTGTGTGACAGTGTCCCACAAAAGAAAAGCCATTCAATATTGTTATTATTAATATTATGATCGCAATTTTCACCATTACATTATATTGTCTTTGTATTAACTATTAACTTACACATTAAACAAAGGGGGAAAAAATATTTTGTCCTTTGCATGACATGCGTGCAAACATCTATTGTCTTAGCCTTTGCGGATTTAAACTCAACCTGAAAGTGCGATCAGATCATCTGACTTTAAAGATACTATGTCCCTTTTGCAGCCAACATCAAATTCTGTAGAACTTTGCAGGAATTATGACCCAGGTCGAAATTCCAGTTGATACCAGTTGAAACCAGTAAGGATTTCCAACTGGTATGTACTGGTTTGAACTGGTCTCAACTGGTCTCAACTGGTACCAGTTAATACCAGTTGATACAATTTGGAAACCAGTAGAAATACCAGTTGACATCTGAGACCAGTTGATATTACCAGTTGATTTACCAGTTGATTTACCAGTTGATTTACCAGTTGAAAACCAGTAGATGATTACCAGTTGATTTACCAGTTGAAAACCAGTAGAAATACCAGTTGACATCTGAGACCAGTAGATATTACCAGTTGATTTACCAGTTGATTTACCAGTTGATGATTACCAGTTGATTTACCAGTTGATTTACCAGTTGATTTACCAGTTGAAAACCAGTAGAAATACCAGTTGACATCTGAGACCAGTTGATATTACCAGTTGATTTACCAGTTGATTTACCAGCTGAAAACCAGTAGAAATACCAGTTGACATCTGAGACCAGTAGATATTACCAGTTGATTTACCAGTTGATTTACCAGTTGATGATTACCAGTTGATTTACCAGTTGAAAACCAGTAGAAATACCAGTTGACATCTGAGACCAGTTGATATTACCAGTTGATTTACCAGCTGAAAACCAGTAGATGATTACCAGTTGAAAACCAGTAGAAATACCAGTTGACATCTGAGACCAGTTGATATTACCAGTTGATTTACCAGTTGATTTACCAGTTGAAAACCAGTAGATGATTACCAGTTGAAAACCAGTTGATTTACCAATTGAAAACCATGAGATGATTACCAGTTGATTTACCAGTTGAAACTGTTAGATGATATACCAGTTGATTTACCAGTTGAAAACCAGTAGATGATTACCAGTTGATTTACCAGTTGACCAGTAGAATACCAGTTGCTTTACCAGTTCAAAAACCAGTTCATTGTATCTTGTGCATATTCATGATTAATTTGCATATTTTCACAGAAAATATAATTATCATGATATATCAAGCTAATGTGACAATGCACATTAATTTTGTGATTGTTAATTTCTTAGTCAATCATTGACAAATATATTATATATGTTTGATCATGTTTTTCATCTAATTTAAAACGTAAAAATAGATATATTGATACATATAATTACTAACCAGGAAACAAAATGTATAATTTTGTATATATCTATGGTACGAGTTCTAAATTTCTAAAATGAAATGAGACTTATCTGTGTAGCCTGTAATCAACCTCAAATGATCTCTGTGATGGGGTAATTGCAAGAGTTTATATATTATGGTCCTGTTGGTGGCCAGATGCCAATATTGATTATTGATTATCACAATATCTGTTGATTACTGGTCTCAACTGGTAAATCAACTGGAAATATCAACTGGTATATCAACTGGTAAATCTACTGGTTTTCAACTGGTAAATCAACTAGAAATATCAACTGGTATATCAACTGGTAAATCTACTGGTTTTTCAACTGGTTTGTCAACTGGTCTCAGATAGCGTTGTCTCAATTTCCATATTAAAAACCAGTTGAATATACTGGTTTGAACTGGTACCAGTTGACTACTGGTTTGAACTGGTACCAGTTGACTACTGGTTTGAACTGGTACCAGTTGACCAGTTGCCTACTGGTTTCAACTGGTTTTTCGACCTGGGGAATATGTCATGTATGTCCTATCTGTGAAATTTAAACGTTAACAGTGTCCTAATATTCAAATTATGCAAGGAAACCCGTTTACTTGCTAGACTTCACTGTCAGACACTATTGAGTGACTGACTGGCCTTTTTCATCTTTGGTAATAACATACATAAAATGAGCTGTAAAGGGTACATGAGCAATTGTCTACATCAATAACCCACTTCTTGTAATGGCCAAAATTAAACTGATTGAATGTTTGCGCAGCATAAAACATACGACCATTCGGTACAATGGTCTGAAAAATCAGACTATTACTTACTGGCTCTATAGCTCAAGTCGATTCGACAACTAATAGTCGTTATTTTCCCACTTAAAGACATTTTCAAGCCCCCATTTTTTTAGGGAAGTTCTAAATTAGTATTTTCTTTCAAATGCCGTTGGAATATAACCTTTTCAGTTTTTGGGCCTGCAAATGGGACATAGTACCTTTAAAGGGATCCGGTAACTTTGTCTCAGATTCTGAAACAAAATTCTGGATTTAGCTCATGATGCAATGATAATCATAAACCTTTAGGTCAGTCAGGAACCCCATGACTTTTACAAGCTGATCGCCTGTCTGATTATCAAGATATTTATGATTGGAATTACAAATTTTGAAAACCGTTCGCCTGATGGTTTTCATAACACTATAGTCTATTAGGGAAACCGAGTATGGTAAAACCGGTCAATCAAAGATTTTTACTTTTTGAGGCACTTCTTGATCATTTTGAAGCGCAATTTTTTTAGGGCTTCATTATTACACCATATCACAGACACTAATAACATGTAGGGCCGTGTATCTCAGATTTAACACTGTTAAACGATCCCTTTAAATAAAAATTTGTTCAATATTCCAATGATTTCGTGGTCCCAAATTTGCTATTATACATGTATGTAGGGCAATGAACAGAATTCCAGCCACGAAACAGAAAAAACAGAAAAACAGTCTCTGAATCAAAACTTTTGAAAACAGAGCCTCACTGCTTCCAAGGTTCGCTCATTGTCCTTGCTCCCAAAGAGCGATGGGAATGGAAAAGAACTGCACCTCTGTAAAAAAAAAGGCAGCGCTAATGGCAGCTGATCTCACGGTGCGTGACAGAGTTAAGAGTTAAGAGGTAAGGGAAGGGATAATTTGCAACGCCGGTGAGAGGCAAATCACCTTAATTATAGCTGCACAAGTTGCAACAAAGTGGAGCTTGCAGAGATACATGTGTTAGACCTGTTTGAATAATAATGTGAAGTTCAAAAGTGCAAAATGGCGCTAAAGATAGTGTGAGAATGATGATCAATGCAGAGATTGAATACAGGGGTATATGATAATAACAGTGGGTTCTTGTATAGTGCTTATTATATGTCCGTCAGACTTGACACTCCTGGCGCTCTACAAAAAGTCAGGGTTCTTGCTAGTGCCTAACATCCCTGGCGCTACAGGGCAAGTCCAAGATATTCGGTCATTCTGTGTCCCATATGGTATGGTACCAAGTATCACGGGATCAGGAGTATATTCAACATATTACACTGCATCACAGCTATAACAGAATTCTCGTGTGTAATATGACCAAGGTTCACACTTTCTTCATAGCCTCTGTGTATATTAAACTGTATTTGTAGTCTCTGTATATGACAAATCCTGTTAGACAACCATCAGCCTACAACACTGGAACTGACTACATGTAATACTTCTGCATTAGAGGAGGGATTAAAGCCTTGTGTGGCCTTGAAGGAGAGCACTGTGATGTGATATGAAGAGAGCTTGAATCGTCCCCCCTAAATCCCCTCATACACTTTTAGGGCGTAGGATGGGTTTGGTCCCACATACCTAATCCCACGTGGGTAATACTCCCTGAGCCTTCTTGCCCACGATCGACGGCCATGAAAGCCACGAGCGCTTCTTCGCACAGAGAGTTGAGATCCTAGGCCATCATGAGTCTTTCTGTCTCTGTTTCTGTCTCTCTCTCTGTTTCTGTCTCTCTCTCTGTCTCTCTCATGTCTTTTTCTATCATCTTTCTCTCTCTCTCTCTCTCACTTGCTTGCCCTTTCTTTGTCTGTCTCTCCCCTCTCCCTCTCTCCCTCTCTCTCTCTCTCTCTGTCTCTGCCGTTGTTGTCACACTGTCAATTTCTTATGAATCACCATGTAAATGGGGGTCCCGTGGCTCAGAACGATCGCATTGATTGTTTCCTGCATTCGACCGCAAACACCAACAGTCTACGGAGAGACCAGCAGTGACTGACGGATAGGGACAGGGAGGCAGGGAGAGGGCTGACATCGCATAACGTCTGTTGGGAGTTGGTTGGTTTGTTGGTTGGTATACATACAGACCCAATTGAGCTGTCATGTGTCGATGACAGCTTTTCAGTAACTTCTGATCCCATTGACTGGATTGGGATTTTACCTATTGCTCAGATAACTTTATGATACATGATGTAAATATACAGTAGACTTACGGTTGCACCATCTGAGAGAGGGGAGGATTGGGGAGTCGTAAAAAGGACTGTCGGTAATCTTTCTTGAGCTTCTTGAGCTTATACATGTACATGTAGTTCTAAAGAGAACTATAGCGCCGGGTGGAGAGGATGGGTAGTAGGAGGGGCTCGATGTTTCGAACAGGTTGACTATCCGTCGTCAATCACATGGTGCAACCGTAAGCCTACTGTATGTCTACATCATCAATTGAATGCATGCAAGTCCATACTTATAAGCAGCATGATGTAAATTCTAAGTGCTTCACTATACCCCCACTTGCATTGTAGAATAAACAATTCTAAAAGCCATTGGTTTTTTAAAACTATAATTAATTACACTGCTGGGAAAACCCATTAAAATCTGTTGGTGTTTGCTAATTCTGTTTTTTTTTTTGGTGTAAGTTGTGCGCATGTGCCATTTGTTACTGCTCTGCATGTGATACACTGCAGCGAGGAAAGTCACATGAGCATTAATGGGACTAATTCACTGGTATTTTGAGAGTGAGCGAGCGAGTAAAACCAGAAGTTTATTCACATTTCATCCATCTATTAAGACAGATATGCCACCCAAGCATTATGTCCACTGAACACCACAACAGGGTTTGGATGAAGGACAATCTCTTTCCAAGTTTCAAAGGAAGACAAAGACCAGTTTTAGAAACTGGCTAAGCGCTGGATTCAGCGACAATGTTTGGACAGACAACTATTTCACAAGAAGAAGGAAGACTAGTATAATTTGATTATGAACTCATTTTATAGCCACACGATTGATGAGGGGATGTCTGCAATGGGTACATTAGGCTGGCGGTTGCGCACACCTTGCTACAGTGACCTACCAGTCATTGACACCGCATTGTCTGCAGGAACAATGAACATGGCCAGGAGGTTCTATGACACATGCTCCTGCGACTGTTCCTCTGTGGTCAATTTCCTAGTAGCCGAATTCCTAAGACCAAAGACCATACCTATATGTATCCCTAACCAAAAACCTGATCAACCCCCCACATCTTTGATGAAGTAAAGCCTGAAGCAAATGTCACATCACCAAACAGAGTTAAAATCAATCATCAACTTTGCTCTCGCTTTGTATACTTGTAATTCTTACAAACTTCATCAACAGAAATCGTATACAGTCAAACCTGTCTTAGCGGCCACCTCTATATAAAAGGCCACCTGTCTATAGTGGTCCCCCATGTTGCATCCCTCTACTATTCTAGGAGAAAACATGTGTTGAAGAACCTGTCTAGATAGGCCACCTGTCCAGAGTGGCCACTTTTAGTGTTTCCTTTGGGTGGCCTTAATAGACAAGTTTGACAATGTATATTCTATGGCTTCTCACCAGGACATCTGTATCCTCTCCTACAAGGTCATGTCAATAATAAGGGATGTTTCACTATGCCCAAATAAGCAACAGCAACCTTAACTAGCTACATGTTCACATCTGTATTTTCCTCGTTTCGTTTCCGAATAAAAAAGAGTAGATAAAGTACTTACTTTTCTTTGTGTGTGATTGCATAGCCGTCTAGGATGTGCAGGGACGGGGACCAGTTGACGATGTAAGGCCTGTAGTCAAACCCACTGTTGAAAGGGGATCTGAAACTCAGGGTTAAGGAATTCCTTTTGAAAATACATGTTCATACATAACATCAATGATAATATCCTGGATTCAAATAGCACTTGATATATTCATACTGTCTCTAAGCACTTTACAGATATCAATTCAGTTTAAAAAGTATTTGAGAATGGTTTCTAAAAAGTTAGAATGGATATTCAAAGATCTAATAAATGAAGTCTATAGCAACTGAATTCATGCTTGTCCTAAAAATTAAGATGTTATTAAACTGTTTACTGCTATTATATTATGTCATAATGGTTCAATGGATGTACATGTGTATGATATTCAGATACAAGTATTCCTTTGACCACTATACAGTACATAGTTTCTATTCTACATTTAAATTCCTTCTTATCAAATACTAAATGACCATGCTGACATCATAAATAATAAACATTCAAAAATGGGGTGGGGCACGCTAGGCTGCTGAAACTGAATTTGGCATCATTTTAGATGTAATACATACATAACATACATATACATGTAGAGAAACATTTTTATTCAATCCAAGTACGAATAATATGCAACATTTGTCCTTCACCCCATATTAGCCTACATTTGAAAATACAGCTCAGGAATCCTTCCTGAATTCAAATACCTAGTGATTCTGGGCAAATGTCTTGACTTTGATTGTACTTTGCATTCATCCGTAGCAGAAATCAAATCACGATGTCTACCCACTGATTGTATCTGTCAATATGTATTTGTAATGAACTGAAAATAACTACTCCCTTTATTAACTAATCCATGTAGATGGTTCTGCCTTTCTGGGTTACAGATAATCTGCTTTGGTGTGTCTGTAATTGGGATTTCTGGTCTCACTCGGGAGTGCAGACATCGTGACTGGTGAGAGAGAGATACAGACAGAGATAGACACAGAGGAAGATAGATAGAGACAGAGATAGAGAAACAGAGAGAGATCAAGATAAAGACCAACAGAGAAAGATAGAGACAATGATAGAGATACAGAGAGACACACACACACAGCGAGAGAGAGAGAGAGAGAGAGAGAGAGAGTGAGAGAGATAAAGGCTGACAAGGAAAGATAGAGACAGAGATAGAAATAGGCAGGGAGAGAGAAAGACACACAGAGAGACAGAGAGGCAAAGAGAGAGAGACAGCGAGAGATAACTAAAGATAAAGACTGACAGAGAAAGATAAAGACAGAGATACAAAAGAGACAGAGATCAAGATAAAGACAGATACTGTAGAAACAAAGAGATCAGGGGCCTATTTCATAAAACTTTTTATCTATAACAACTGCTAAATTTCTATGACAATTTTGCTCTCAGCCAATCAGATGCCATGATTTCAGTAGCTTATAACAGTAGCTTATAACCTGTTATTGATATCAAGTTTTATGAAACAGGGCCCAGACCTACAGAAAGAGGGGAGATAGTGACCGAGAGAGATCAAGAATGATAGAAAGTGAAAGTACATGTTGGAGAAAGGCTGATAGAGTAAGAGTATTAATAATGAAAGATGCATGAATGAAAGACAGAGACGCACAGAGACATACAGACAATGAGAGAGGAAAAGAGACAGAGAATGAGAGAGAAAGAGACAGAGAATGAGAGAGAAAGAAACAGAGAATGAGAGAGAAATGCCACATTTTCATTCCTCTGGAAAATGGTTTCTCATTTGGACATGTCATAAAGGAACCTGTACATAAAGACAATCTGGATATAGAGACCACTTTTCTTGTCTCCTTGGGTGATCTTTATAAACAGATTTCATTGTATCACATCTTAAAATGGGGAAATATTGAATATATTAAGGTAGACGTTACACAGATACATATTCATTTTTTGCCCTAATTATACATGTGCATGTAAAATACAAATCTGCATGACATCGCATCAATTTTCTAAAATGAAGATCTCTTCAACCTAACAGTGCCTGCGGGGCTGTCATAGTTACCAGGCGAAACTCCACTGTGTGGGTTTGCGTTTCCGCTGTTCAGCCCTCTCAAGTTTCAGGTGTTAATATGTGCCATATCCATAGCAACCAAAACTCTTGTCTAAATGTTTTCATGACTTTTCCTCCCTGCCCATACAGGGTTTCAAACCATTGATGCATGATCTTCTAGATCAGGAATTACCTACATGTGTTGCCATGGTTACTTGTATCGTAATTTTCAAAATGCAGCGAAGACAATCTCATTTCATCTATCCCTTGCGTCAGTAAAATTCACATGTTGAACTAATTTGTTTTGCTTCATCCCTTTCTCATTTTTGCCCTATTTCTCTCTCTCTCTCTCTCTCTCTCTCTCACACACTCTCTCACTCCTACCCCTCCTCTTTCTCTCTTTCCCTTCATTTACTTTTCAATCATTTTAGAAAATGTATTCAACTTCATAGACAACAAATAATAATTCCTTGAAGAATCAGCAAGTTTTAAAAGTTTTGTTGTAGCCTACATTCTTTAGAACCTTAACTACTTCACTGACTGATAATTAGGTTTAAAGTTTAACAATCACCTAACAAATAATTTGTGTACAGAGCTAGAATTTATCAAGTCAACCTCAAAAAAACTTCATCCAGCATTCTATGATCTAATGGACTCAAGTAGTAAGAAGAAAATATAGAATAACATTAATACTATATAGGTCCCGTTTCTCACATCTATTCATCTGTCTGTCTTGTTTCGTTTTTGTCTGTGTTTCAGTCCTGTTGCTCGTAGTATTTTCCTGTTTCTCTTGTTTATAGCCATTATTTAGTAGTTAGTCAGTCAGCATTTAAATGTCAGCATTATTCTTATCTGACGAATTTGTTCTCTTAGGACATACTCATAAGCTACTCATGAGGGACCTTAAATCCACAAGCCTTGCTTTCAACCAAGGTCACCTCATCTTCCTATTGTAACACCATATTCTGTTAACTTATTATATTCATGTCATATTTCTAAAGTGTGTTATGAAAGAAAGATAAATAAATAAACTTGAAACTTGAATACTGCAAACACGAACCCAAGTCAGACTTGGGTCCCGTGCGAGCCTAATTTTATGGGAGAGCGTATGGGTGCGAGCTAGGAGAAGTCTGCTCACAAGTTCCTTTTATGTTTCATAATGGAGAGTGTATTTAACTTGCAAAATCTCTTTACAGAGGTAATGTTAGAAGCTCATAATGACATGAAACTACTAACATACAGAACAAAATATATTTTGGTGAATGGTACATGTAGCTTGAAAAACTAAACTCGCATAAAGTTTAGTTGTATATTTTAATGTTTCTGAATTAATCAATGCCTTTCTTTGGATGGAAAGTGATATTTCTTCACAGAATTAGCTACCAGTACAATGTACCTTCAATTTGTGAGATAAATGTACATGTATGAAGTTAGTATTCTTCTGTTTTTTAACTACTCAAGTACATTTTGTATCACAATATCTGAAACAATGCAACACAGTACTTTAAAAAACTGTACAGTTTCACCAAGATCATCAAAAAGACAAGTTTTTCCCCACAACCTTGCTATAAATAGAAAGACACTCCAGCTGTCTATGCCAAACCTAATTTACGTCACGTACGGTTGACTTCAAACTGCGCCCTTGCAAAATCAAGTTTTACACATTGTCTTCCGTTTTCTTGTCACCATCTTGATAAGACAATGCTGTTACGTGACAAAAATGAGGTTGTCTGTGCAGGGCCAAGTTTAAAATACTATTCATAGCTCATGACAAAATCGTAGAGAATATATATATTAAAGCAGTGGTTTCATTTTAGACCCCCGCCCCAGAATCTAAATGTGTTACAATATGTTTGCAATAAGAATGGCTAGTTTCATGTTCCTTTAATAACAGGCATTGTGAACTTGATATACCAGTACAGAGGATATTTGCTGCCAAAATTAAACAATCAATGAAATAAAGCATAATTATTTGACTCTTGACAGCGAGTCCATGATTTATCAGTTTTGCTCATTGTTATTTTGTGATAATATATGTTAGTCCTTGTAAAAGCTTCCATTATATTATATAGATTAGCAGTCACTGCACAACTGATGTTGAGGTCCCAAGTAAGATATGAATTTCATATTGAGTGCAAAAATATCAATTTTGTCATGCCACATCACAGACTTTTTGGGGGGACTGCGTATTCTTCTTCTATAGCTGACTTCATGGAGAAAGAAATACTGCTAGCACAGCAAACACTTTCATAACTTATGGTGTCCTTCCCCAAGTTTCACATGCAGAACATGAAACACCCGGCCACAGCCAGATGTAAACTCCATAAAGAAGTGCACTATCACAGCTGTTTGTTATTAACTAGGGCACAATACTTTGTCCTTTCATTGTGATTTTGGTTGACATCAAAGCTTTGAATTAATTAAAGGTAAAGACCAGTTTTGGAAACGCCCCTCTCTCAAAAAATGAAATGGAAGCTCTCATTACCAATCATGTGAAAGAATATGTTTTGATCAATACGTGATGATACAAATTTTGCCAGGAAACCGCCTACTAATTGATATATTTGGTAAGTTATTATATCTATTGGGACCAAATAGATATCGTGCACGAGGTCGTGTAGTCCCATATACATCTTTCTGTGTACAGTGCTTGTAACTTTACCAAGACTGGGCCAAATTTCTTATCATTTTGATGATTCCAGAACCTTGCAGTACACACCAATACTATATGCTAGATGATCAACCTTTTCTGATCGATTTCACAACGTTTCTTTCACAATGCAATCGCATGACCAGAACTGGTCTTTATCTTTAAAATATACCAGTAATCAGTTTTTAATAATAGAGAGTAACTACTGTATGTTACAGGCATACATGTACATGAAATGCATGCAATTATAAAATAAAATAGAAAGATTAAACGAGAACTTACCGTTTGAAGTTTGATCTTTATTTTATGAGAGTGTCGAGGAAACGTCAAAAAAGCGTTTAATATGTCAAAGTAAACTTTGTTTACAATATATACTGAAGATTTCCGATGAAACTTGAAGTATAATTTGCGCGATAAAAAGTTACTTTTCATCAGCCTTAGCTTGCGCAGACGACTATGTGCGCATGCACGAAGAGCGGAATCTCATGTAGTCTCTTCAACGAGACATACAAAGTAAAATGGGTTATATTTTGGACACACACATGTATGTAGACTGACTAAAAATATTTAACTCGTATCAAACTTTCTGAAAACTATTGTCAACTTGACATTTTGAAGGATGAGGACATTTTGAAGGATGAGGCCATATAAAGAAACTGGTTTAAAACTATGACGAAATATCACAGAACATGTGCCAACCTTTTTTCGACAGAACGCCCATTGGAAATTTACTGATTTGATGTCAATTAAGTACTGTACAAAATGATTTTGAACAGCCTCCTTGGTTGGCTGCCAACAAGTTGTACCATTATAACATCGGAAGAGACTATCCCACGAGACATACTGTATGTTGTCATCCTCTTTAAAATCAGTCTATTCTTCTTTTTTTCCCCCCATTTCTTGGAGCAGATGGTATCCCATGACGTTGCCCTTTCTGGAGGAATCAAATGTTTCATACCGTTTTCTGGGGGCACCTCCCGGTTCTGTTACGTGAGCAATTGAAGTCAATGACATGCCAGATGGTCTGCATTATAAACAGAGACTTGCAAGATACAGAATTGAGGCACAGAGATGGGCTACATTGATCTGGTGCTGTTCCCATTTCACCATATGGAAAGGAATGATGAACATAATGTTCAGTGACTTTGCCCTGAGGAAATTTTCGTCAATATGCCTCATTCACACAAAATGCAGAAAACCAAAAGTAACATTTTCCTATAAATATTGCAAATGGTAAATATCAAATTGTAAATTGTATATATCAGTAAATTTAAATGTCAAATAACTTACTTTGATGAGACTAACCTTGAATAGCAGTGTGTTTTGTTAATTTCTTTTACCTTTTTAATAATGTCTAAGTATACTGTGTATATCTCTTTGTTGTATGTGCATATATATGTGAAAGGACTTTGACTTGTATGCAGGTTAATATGTCATGTGTGAAAGAGGCGCTAAGATTTATTGCCTCATTAGTTCTTGAAGCAGTCCTTGTCCTAGATTAAAGTAATTCAATTTACCTGCCGGATACAGCACTGCATTACTTCATATTGACTAAATTGCAGATTTGATGCACTACTAACTAAAAAGCTTCATTATGTTGTTACTTATGATCTCTACTTCCATTTTCATGTAACGACTAATGGACCTGATAAAACAGTATGTTTCCAATAATTCTATAAGTTCAAATGAAACTACTTGTTCCTCCTTTGCCATATAATCTGTTTTCACCAAAGGCCATTGAAAGAATTACTGTCTAGATCATGTCACTTTAACTTTACTTTTAATTAATAAATACAGGATTTCCAAACAAACTAACAAATTACGATCCTTGATGTGACCATCACAGGCCCCTGACATCAATACTGTACTACATGTACATCGACAATGGTTGTTTTTCACATACCAAAAACATATTTTTGTCTATTTTCTCTATATATCTTATATGTATGGTATTTCCTAGAAAACTAGACTATTTTAGTCACTTTAACTTGACTTGAATAAATAAAAGATTTTCAGACAAACTAAAAAAAGATATATAATCCTTGATGTGATACAATACTTTACTTTTTACTAGAAAAGAAATAATACATTGTTGTTGACACATTAGATTTCCAAGCAATTTTGTTTCCTGTTAACTTTTATGAAAATCTGAAGAACTTTAATCCAGGGACCATTAGAAATTAAACCAGGATGTTAGATTGAATTTGGGTTGCATACCATGGCGTGGGATAAAAGTTTGCGAGTGGGACGGAACTCCCCTCTAATCAACTCTCGGGATGGGGGTGGGGGATGACTTTCCTGTTTCGAGATTTGTTGCTAAGCAACCCTCATCTTTGGGGAATAAGCTGGGCCGAGGGAGGGACAGTCACAGTAGAATGTGAGGATGGAACTGATGGAGAAGGAGGGACTCGCAGCTGTTACGTGACAAGAATGGCAAAGGCACTCACTTGTGCATTCATTAACAAAATCTTTAATGACAGTTATAGATATACTCATATATTTCCAAGCTGCAGCAAAGTTCTTGTATTTCTAAGACTGCCATATATCTTTACACTTTAGTAGATCTCAAGTAAATAGATATTTGGAATAGATATTCAGATAATGAACCAGTTCAGAAAATATTTCCTTCAATTTCCTGAGCCATGTAAATATCATATGCATAGAATAATTGCATAACATTTTCTGTATGTCAAGGTATGCACCATGATAAGCCAGTTCATAGATACAAATCTGCGCATGATTTATAGATAAAAGTCATCTGTACCAACATTGTAAAACCCACCAAGACAAATACTGGATACACACTCTTGAAAGTTATGTAATCGTTATTCATTTATGCACCGACAGTAAATTCTAAGAAATAGAGGTGGAACTATTTTTCCAAAGAGGACAACGAAAAGGTATTCATGAAGCACCTCCATCACTTTGGCAGTGATTATTCTTAAATGCACAAAATGGGACTACTCTACGTTTAAAAGATATATATATATATTTGGGGTAGTTTGTACCATGTGCTAACTATGGACTGGTCTATTCATTTGCGATCTACATGTATGCAACGAATGATCAATTATACTAAAATAGACCGCATGCATCATTGAATCAATTACTCTTTGACTGGCTCACTTAACAATCACATACAGGGTTTAAGATCTAAAGGGATCATCATAAATCCAGACATGTGGTTTCTGGATGGATGAGGAGGATATATGAACATTGGGAGAGCAACAATTAGAGTTGAATTTACCAAGTGACATTTGTCCATCATTCTAACAGCACACTTTCACACTTCGGATGCTTTCCTCGCCCCTCTGTATCAAAAGGTGCCATGGTTTAGTGGTTCAATCACTTGACTCTCAATCCAAGGGTTGAGGGTTTGAATCCCAGCCCGGCACTCACGTCCTTGGCAAGATATTAATCCACTTTCGCCACTCTCCACCCAGGTGTTAAATGAGTACACCTGATATGCCAGAGCACTACATATTTGGCCGCCAGCTAGCTATGACTATGGTCGCGTTTATCGACCAAATTTTTGCCTAGAATCAGCGTTTTCAAACGTCTTTCAGGCAAATTTTGAAGGCGATAAACGCAAAGCCCTATTTCAAACGTCTTTAGATATGGGCATATTGTAACGCCGAAAAAGGTGCGTTTTGAATGTGACATACAGCCAGAATCACGTTTCTGAGACACGATAAACGCAAAGCTGTTTTGAACCCCACATACAAATCGGACCTTCCCATATAGCTCTATGGACCTTCCCAGGCTAATCCGCTTCCAAGGTCAAACGGCGCAAAGCAGCTGGGCAGAGACAAGGCCTTTATTTTGAATCGTGAAGAGACGATAAACGCGACATCCCGAGAATCACATTCGTATAGTGGGGTTCGATAGTGGGGTTCGATAGTGGGGTTCGATATGTACATATCTGATGGCAAGACCCGATAAACGCACCCTATGATCATAATGTTGAGCATCAAAACTGAATACCCCTTGTAAATTTGATATTTTTTTGGTGTTTTTTGTAACTCAAGAATAAAAGGTGGACTGGTTGAATTAGGGCCTTCGTTGAATACCTTCAGATGTAAGCTTCAATATGTTACATTCTCAAGAAACATAAATCGAGACATATACTGTACATTCTTCACATTCTTCACATACTTGAAAACAATTACAAAACTTGTTAATATTTAGTTTTTAACTGTATAAGAAACCACCATTATCATTATTATTCAGATCAAATTTGATTGAAAAGGATACGCGTTGGATGAACAGGGTGTGGCCATCAGCACGCAGGGGTTGTTCATGACAGACAGCTGTTGGAGGTTGTTCAGGCACGATAGGTAGGACACCTGAGGGTAAGATGACAATGACAAGACAGATCCATTATTAAGCTCATGAACAGTTTTGGCAGAAATAAGGGAAATTGGAAAGAAACGTGTTAAATACATGCAGACTCACGATGTTCTTCTTGTATCAAAAGATATATTGTACCAGATCATTTGGCATTCTGTCCATGATCATGATGGTTTCCAATGGATACCTGCAAAGAATGCTAGATAATGGCTCTACACTCTCCTATGCGGGGACCAATAGATCGTGGCACATTAATTTTGTGCTGCGTGTAGCATATAATAATATAGAATATTTAGGAGCGCTAAAAACAATAAGTACCATAGTGGTTACAACTACAAATACTGGTATATGAAAAGAGGACAAAAATTTACAGTCCCACAGGAAGTAGATCACATACATGTAGATCCCTGGGGGAAAAGGTGACATTTGAGGGATCTTTTGAAGGTGGCGAGACAGATAATTTCCCTTATGGAAAGGGGGATGTTGTTCCAAGTCTTTGATGCAAGACGTGCGTAGTGCAGGTTACCATTATTAGAATTTACATCCCATTTTTTTATTACTTCATTTGAGGTGGAAAAATATTCACAGCAGCTTAATACTATTGCTATTATCTTCCTATTTATCATCTAAAATCAAAGAAATCTGGCGAAAATATTTTGAGGCCTTACCAAAACTGTACAGATCACACTTACTCATTGAATGGACATTGCGAACTGAAATCTATAGTACAGTGATATAATACTAGAGCAGAGAAGCAGACAGTGAGATATATGGATCTGGAAACCTCAAAAAGAGCTCTGAGAGCAATTGAAATTCAACAGAGCGTCTCTGTTAAAGGAAATCATACATTTTTTTCTATAGGAAATCTAAAATGAGCTCCATGCATGCAACCAAATTGGAATTTTTAAACTTCAAGATATGTTGAGATATTGTGTACATCTGTTGACTTTGCATCAATTGGTAAGGGTACTAGTGACATCTTCCAAACGTTATTAATCTACCTGGTATATTTGCAACTATAATGAGAAAATTGGGGACCTGGCAAGATGCTACTAAGAATTAGGACAGACCTTGTGCAATTTTCTCCGCCGCATGTGATGGGTAAAAATATTCCCCACCATATACTGTGTGTATACATAGCAATCAACATAAATCACTTACATACATATTTTGTGGTCCATACAAAGCTGTGAAATACACCAAGTTCTTATGACTACTGTACAAATGCAGAGCTTGTCAGGAAAAGCAAATTATCCACTGCATATTTTCTGATCCCCACACTGATTAATGATAACTGGAAAAGGTGAAAGTAAGGTCAACCTACACAGAAAGCCAAATGATGACTATATAATTTGCTACATCAGGTATTTATGATTAAGAGGATCTGGATATTATACATATCATTTCAATTAGAGGTAGCATATGTGTAACATATATGTAACTAAACATAGTTTATAACTTTAAAGGCAATGCTGAAATTGTGAGAGTTATTGGTGTTTGTGCCTGTCTCCTTTTTGTACAGAAACTTTCACGAGAGGATGTACAACATTCACAATGTATATGTAAAATTGGACATGTATTGCCTTAAAGGGCAATCCCACCCTTCTAATACGTTCATTTGAATGAAAGCAGAAAAATCTGAGAAACTGAATGTCGAAAATTTGAAATAAATTGGACCAATCAATGTTTGAAATATGAGATCACTAGGCCTACATCTATGCGAATCTCAAATTGGCAATTGGGTCAGTGGATTGTGACGTAGTCGCGGATAACTCCCATTTGTCAAGTAAAAAATACCATTAATTTCTTTTCTATTCTCTCAAGTTCCTTCAACCTTTGGGGCACTACTCAAAATATATTATGGAGAGTATATTATTACAGGTCCTCTAAAAAATAAAAGTCCATGCCGCGTCATGCATATATACTGTATCGGAAAAAACATACATTTTAGTCATTTCGTGAGTTGGAACAAATGAGAAAGTTTTCCAGCACTACATCCCAGTGACATTACTGATTCAGCCAATTTGAAGTGTCCATATACATGTACAGTATATATAGTGATTACAACTTTCAAAAATTCATAACTTGCTTATTGTTTTCAGATTTTGTTCAAACTTTCATCAGTCTGCTTCTCTGAATTTTTTTTCTTTCTTTTGGAGTTTTTTTGCAATGAGGGTTGGATTTCACTTCAAACATTCCTGTTAAATCCTCTATGTATCAAAAGTAGGAAAAACATGGTCCCCGGTGCCTTTGGGGTTTGCAGTAACACAGTGTTATAGAGAGTACTAAATACTGACATAAAAACATACAATATTTACACTGAAAGAATGATGTAAAATGAGAGGGGTTGCCTTTGAAATGGTCTCCTATTTCAAAATAACTGAAGCAGTTTATAATTTAGACCCGTTTTGGCTTCATGCTTGTATACAATGTACATGTAGTCCCATAAGTCCATGCATTTTCAGAAGTTTTTAAAATTCAAAGAGATTTTTTTAAAAGTCAATTTTGATAGTTCAAAACCTCATGTGACGTTAAAACTGCTAAAATGACCCCAACCGTAGACTAAAAGAAAGGACGATGACAGCCAAGTTGAGTACGTTGCATAAGATGCAGTTATAACATTGGGCTTGTCTCGATTGTCGGGAATTACTGAGGGAATCACTGTCCACAAAACAGTTCAAATTTCGTGACTTTTAGGCTGGTGCACTACAAACGCCCTCTAACGGCCAAATGAAAACATGGTTAATCCAAACTGACGTCATGACTGAACCAACAAAAACTTTCTAAATCTTACACCTCATAACACACAATCAATGTAAACTTTCAACATACAATAGTGTACATGCAATAATCAATCTTTTGCCTCCAATTAATAATATCATAACCTTTATCTGTATTTTAAAAAAACATAATAAACACATACACAATCCTAAGCCCAAATAATCACAAAAGCCTATCATTATGAGTCACACTAGATAAGGATTGTGCTTGAGCAATTTCTTGGCAAAGAGAGGATATCGTGATAATCTTCAATGAATAATACGAAGGTTGCGACATCATTCAGGTGAGAAACATGTGAAATGGAGGATTAAAAAGGGGAGGTCTGAATTATAAAATGCCTTTTGAAGATTTAATCTATATTTTATTGTCTATCTTGAACAAAATTATGTGCCCTATAGAGATTTAAGACCCTTGTGGTAATCAGTGAAATATTGTAGATGTACTTGCTCCAAAAGAAGACTAAAAAGTTTGATGGATAACAGTAGTGAATCTCCAACTCCTGAATTTGGGGATTTTTTTTTTTCTTCTTCTAGTTTCTGTTTGTGTATTTGTTTTTGTTTGTTTTGTTTACTGGAGTGTTTCATTGTAAAGAGTATTTACTTCCACAACATGAGGACGTTGTTAATAATTACTCTTGCAATATATAAACTAATCCTGCTTAAATTTGTTATTCTTTTTGTAATACAGTTCAAAGATCTTTTCTGTTTGTTTTTTTCAGCAGTAAATTTAAGAGCAAAACAGTGAGTAAAGTATTTTGAAGAAAAGATAAAACTGTGAGCTCCAATGTCATGGATGTATGCATGATTAATACATAAAAGTAAAACATTCATCAGTTCACTTGATAATATACGGATTTACATCAAGGTTATCATGAAAACAGAGGTTCAGATTAAGCTTATTTGATCTGGCTTGTTACTGGAGCAAACAATCTGCCTGCCTATTGCTTGCATGAGTCTTCACACACGAGCAGACTGTTAAAGGGAAAGTATCAACGTTTGCAGTTTTTTTTGTATTGTCATGAAATTTGGCATGGATCAGCAGTACCCTCACGCAATCTACGGTCATCTTCACAATTAAACCTCGTGTCTACTTCAGTGTCATCTGTTTCTTATGGTCATCGCCCTTTTTGCAAAGCTTCTGCTGAACTTAGGAACAAACTACCTTTACATGTCAAAAACTGTCAGACTGTCAACCAATTCAAAACTTGTCTTAAAACACATTTATTCAAAATTGCTTTTGATGATTAACTTACTCTGTTCACATCGATGTATATTTTATATGTATTGTAATTTGTAGGTTTATTTGTAATTTTTGTTTAATATATAATTGTTCGTCATTGTATTTTGTTTGTTATAGCGCTTAGAGACTTCGGTGGAAAGCGCTTTATAAGCACCATTTTATTATTATTATTATTATTATTACGCAAGTCTCATACATGTAACAATAACCAGAGATGCCAACCTCTTGACACAAAAAACAGACTGAATATCCTTTAAAAAAATCAGATTTTGGAGAGAAAAATCAGATTTTCACGAAAACTTGACACTACCACTGGCCCGTTGGCCCCGAGCTAGTATAATTTCAGAAAATGTGTTACTGGTAAGAACGGTCAAGTAAAAATGTTTGATCTTTCATTAAAATTTAATGAGAAAATTGTAAAGCAAAATTTTTGTTGGGGTTCCGAGGTTTACTTGTACATGTTTCTATGTGATTCCGCAAAAAAAAAAAAAATCGTATTTTAAGAGGTGAAATCGTATTATCGTATTTCACTCTTAATATCGTACTAAATACGATTTAATCGTACTGGTTGGCATCTCTGAATAACGCATATGAAACATGTACCAAAACAATAAGGCATAATATATTGTACATTCACAGGTACTGTGGTAGTTTTATAAAAATTATGGGGATCAAACAATTAAACAATATGGTGAATCTAGTTTAAAATCAGTGATTCTATTGTAAGGTCAGTCTGACCAGTCACTTGCATGGATGAAATCCGCACAAAAACCAATTTCAAGGATAAATGAGTTGATCAAATTAATTTTGTTGCAAATTAGTGATATTGGTATTGGTGCGCCCCTAACCAAATAACATTTGGCGACCTGCCTAAAATTCTATTTGGAAAGTGAGTCAATTATGCCAAGTAAAGTCAGTTTCTAGTTCACGTGTAAATGGAAATTCTTAAAGGGTATAAATTTCTGGCCTGCAAATGGATACAGTACCAGAGATGCCAACCTTCATCAACAAAAAAAAGTATTTTTGAAAAAACCCTAAAATATCGCCCAATCAAGCAGCTTCAAAGAAATAGGCAACCGCGGTACCACTATACATACCCAGATCGTAGCGCGACGTGCATACAGTACACATTGGTTGTTCGCAACGAGCGCAGTTTGGGCCCCGTATCACCGTACTGCATGCATCGTTTGTAGACATAGGTGCATAATACACATAGAACACAAAGCTCATGATTGGAAATGAAGAAAACCATCAATTAAAAAATTTAAAAAAAAAAAATTATTTTAAAAAATTAAAAAAATAAATAAATAAAAAAATTAAAAATTAAAAAAAACGTAACAAAACACACAAAAAACGTACTGCCGTATTCATAGCCAAAAAACGGGACAAATACGGCAAAAACGGAACAGTTGGCATCTCTGCAGTACCTTTAAAAAAGTTTGGATTCATTCCTTGACGTCGTACCATGAAGCACGGAAATACAGCTGTTTTGTATACAAGTAGACAGGGGCAGGGGCCCCTTGTCTAAGAGAAAATTACATCACAACAGGGGCTGATTGATGTGATACACTTTTAGGGCAATAGGATGACTTCACTTTGTACTAAAGTACTGTGTCAACATGAAGGGCAGTAGACTAATAAGAGGGGTAAAAGTACAAATGACCCTACAAACTTCAGAAAGAAACCACAGTGACAGGATCATCAAGCTGTAGAAGGTGGTTCTCCAAAGCCTAAGTTGGCAGCACTAGGGTGCAACTAGGCTGTAATGCAATTGTCACTAGCCTTAATGCTCACACCCCATGGTGAAGCATGCATTTACTTTGCATGGATAATACATAACAGCAATGAGAGAATCTTTTCTGCACATCTAATTTATCTAAATTTGTATTATGCTTATGATCGCTTCTTTGACAGTTGAACAGTACATGGACTTGTACCCTGGACTGTATTGGATTGGATTTTTTTTTCTCATGAATCTGCCAAGTATCACACAGACATTCCTAAAAAATGTAATTGCACAGGAAGAAATTGCAACTTTGAAACAACCATTATTGGAAACACATACCAGTCCTAACTCCAAAATGAAAAGAATTTATTAAAATATGCATATCCAATATCAGCTGCTGATGATCGACAACATGTAGGCAAGTTTATATGCATGCAATTCTCTATGATGGCTGATTATATTCCAAGTTAACTATAATAGGAATTGCTGCAACGAGATGATTGAATTTGATATGCTACATTCACAATAACCCTACCTCCGTGAGATCCGATATCTCGTTCTCTGCTAGCGAGAGTATCTCCAGCGAATGCGGTATACAGCCGGGTATGCTGCGTAATGTTGTCAGTATGTTGCCATGGAGAAGCAAGGTCTGTAGACAAAACAAGATAAAGGAAACCATTCATTAAAATGCATTTTCAATTCAGTGTTTCCAAAGTGTTTAATATAGCATCGGATTCTGCTACATTAATTGCGTGTGTGTTCATTTTGAATTTTCCAGCAAAAAATGTGTTTTTACAAGTGCTCTGGTGACAATGGCTCTGCAGTCAGTTTCTTATCCTAACTAACATCCTAACTTAATCCCTAGGCTAAATACTACACCTAACCCTAACCCTAACCCTAATCCCAACCCTAAACCCAAAACCTAATGTGAAACCTACCACAACCCTACCCCTAAGAAATAGGCTAAAGATCAGGGTTGCAATCGGGCTTAGTGAGGCTTTAGAATTACGATAAGGTATAGTAACTGGTCTTGGACCCTGTTTC
This sequence comes from Mesocentrotus franciscanus, assembly GCA_037976565.1. Classification (NCBI taxonomy): domain Eukaryota; kingdom Metazoa; phylum Echinodermata; class Echinoidea; order Camarodonta; family Strongylocentrotidae; genus Mesocentrotus; species Mesocentrotus franciscanus. Next base: position 14,720,882 of record CP137671.1, on the reverse strand, counting down.
ATAAAACTTGCCATCGATAACAAGATACAATGATTGTTATAAGCTACTGAAATCCTTGCATTTGACTGGTGGTGTGCAGATTGTAAAAGATTTGCGGCAGTTGTTGTTGATAGCAAGTTTCATGAAACAGGGCTCAGGATGGACGTTAGTGTAGGAAATTAACTCCAGAGTAAGTAATAGTTGCCAGACCATGTGTCGTAGAACTCTAAAGGCAAGTCAGGAAGAGTCTTTGATAACTGCACTGACATAAAGTTGAATTTGTCTATGTAACAACAGAGCCAATAACAACATGACCTTTTCATGTTTTCCTACATGTACCATAAGGTTAGAGGTTCAATACCCACCTTGAGGTTAGCTAGCATAGAGATGTCCATGATCGATGAGACGCTGTTATCAGATAGGTCCAGGTGACGGAGCTTCAGGTTGCTGCTGAGATGGTCAATACTCTGTGGGTCAAATAAAAAAAGAATGTGAAAGAAAAGATTAATCATGGGTCGACATTATCAGACACCTGACCCTGTGCACTCAGCCCATCGGATTCTAACTTCAACACTCAACAATTTAACAAGAGGACAGACCCTAAAATTACATCCCCAAGCCCCTAGTGAAAAAAAGTGGATATACAGTAGTCCCGAGTTAATTAAAATAACCTACTCTGTTGGAGCCGATTCTGCTTTTAAACATGGTTTAAAAACAACATAATTACAAATCAGATTACAGTCTCAAGAGAACTGAAATGCAAAGATACAATTAAAGTGTAATGACGAGAGTCTCGAGAGTGAAGTCTTGATTTAAATTAGCATTTATCATTTGGGAATACAGAAGGAAAGTGAAAGCATTAATTGTCATCTCATTAAATGTCCATTACGACACAATGTACATGGGTATAGTTTGTCAGACATTCATAGTCACATGAATTCCTCTCTAAAATTTGACTGAAGAAAATCAAGAAATTGTCATGGCACTGAAGTATTGAGACAGAACCAATGTGATGTATGTAATGAAAATGGGAAAGTATCACAATAAAGGCTCATTCTGACATGACGTGGCCAAACTGTGCCATTTTTATTATGACGAGAAGAGTAATATGCTTCACATTTCTATATCTTATGACACAGAGATCAGTGAATGGGCGCAAGTTCTTTGTTACGCGCAGTTGCCATTCATTTACACGTTTTAAAAACATGGCAGGTTTTGCGCTGCAGTTTATCGTGCCATAAATCTGAACGAACCTTAACTTTGTCTACATGTAGAGGCCTGATCATTGCCATAACTGTGTAGCTCTACATGCACTACCGGTATACATAATCTTTTCTTTCATTTGTATATATATATATATAAACATACAATAAACAATGTTTATCTTATTCATGTGTAGTGTTATTTATCTTGTGTTGTATTGTTATATTTTATGTATAAACATGATTGATACATTATGCTTTACTTTATTGTTGTTGTTAATAAACTCAAACTCAAACTATACACAGTATGTGGTACACATAATCTAATATATTTCAATATGTGCCATTTGCTTGAAATTAGACTGAGGACAATGGGTTGATTTTCGCGATCTTGACATTTTAATTCACGTCGCACCCTTTTTTGTCGAGACATGGCACTGTGCCAATTAATGCTACATGTTTGACATTAAACCCCTCTTGCCTAAACACTTAACAGCACAGCCCCTCTCCTCGTCATAGCCGTGTATTCTTCCCCCCATAGGCTTTTGCTACATGTACATATGCACAAATTGAGTTTTGTAGTGTTTCAGCCAGGTCACATGTCATATTTGGTTTTTGGTTTTTGGTTTGATTCTACCGAGCTCCGTTGACCTACTGTAGCTGATTTCCTTTTTCACTTCTTGCGCTCTGTGTAAGAACCCACCCTTGCTCCCTGCTCAGGAAAATGGGCTGCAGATCGACAACTAACAACTTCACATTTTCCTCTATATTATACCTCAACACCCTTGCCCCCTCCCTCCCCCTTCTTTGTAATGCAATGAGATCACTTCTAAATTTTTTCAAGTCATATGTAAAATAGGGTTTTAGTTCAGTGTTCATTGCTGAGCTCCTTTTTGATGTACCTTACCAATATCTGTCATGCTTTTGTCTTCAATGGAAGAACTTCTTGTTCTTGGAATCAGGATTTTCATCTGCTTAAGTTGAAGTACACATACAGTCCCCAGGCCTAACATCCCTCCCGACCCCCTTGTTATAGGCTTTTATACTTTCCCTTATAGGTTTCACTATTAAGCGAAAGTACTGAGGATTGTTCTCAAAGATGTCGTTGACGAAGCTGTTCATGATGATCATGGCCCGACTGGAGATGCCGGTATCAGGATGAACCTGCTTGAGGACTTTGTAGATGTAGACTTTGACAGTGTTTCAGGTCATGCATCGAATAGGGTTGTGTTTAATACAGAGGTCCTGTTTGACCTTACCAAGTTCCTTCTGTGCTTCAAAATTGTCCTTTAGTAGACCCCTAAATCACTCCCCACTCTTAAGATCACAATGTTGCACCTCACCTCCCCCCCCCCTTTGTTTAAACACCTTACTCCCCCATATAGGATTGTATCCTTCCTTCCCCTAGAAGGTTTCTCTATGCACAAGTTGAGTTCTACCGCAGTTCAGGTCATGCCGTCAAATAGGGGTATAGTTTAGTGATGCTGAGGAACGTTTCTGACCTCGCCAATTTCCCCTTCCTTACTTGTGCTGCTTCTTAAATGTACCAAGCACCTAAGAAAATAATTTGTGTAAAACCTAGAATGTACATGTATAAACAATCAATCTAACAAACTTAACCCTGCATTCTATGGGCTAACGGGTAAAGAGTATCAAGAAAATAATGACTAACATAAATTGGTGCTCATGGAACCTGAGTCAGACTTGGGTTCCGTGCAGGCCCTATTTTATGTTAGCATATACAGATGCCTCAAGTGGTATACTCACAAGTTTCTTTCATGTTAACAAAGGGTGTATTTCAACTTGCATAATAATTTCTTTACAGAAGTCAGAACTCCTCTCTGCTCTTCCACTCCTAACCCCCCTCCAACAAGAAAAACATGATTCAACAGATGCAGGGACATTAAAATTTCAACTCCAGACCCCCCTCAAAAAAAAAAAAAAAAATTACAGTCAGGACCTACTGTGAAAAAATAATATATTATGAAGCCCTGCTAAAATAGGTTTCTGAAGACAAATGACCACTAATATCCACAAACTGCCCCTAACAAAACAGCAATGCCAATGACTGTTACACATTTTGTTATAGGTTTCAACTGGATGTAGGCTCACTCTCTGTTCATTAAATCATGTACAGGGTATGGTAAATCTTATGCCTGCAATACTTATCATCAATCTGTTTTACTCCTGTTCATCCCGATACGTGTACTGTACCCTTTCGACGGAAACTAAATTTTCATGTGACCATGATAATATAGCCAAAGGTTTTCTAAGAATAAAACTATCCCCAACTCACATGTTGAATGACCAATGGATGTACTACTGTATGAGGAAAAGAGGTATTTGTGGTCATCAAAACCACATTACCATATGTACAGCTGTAGAGTATTTGCTGATTTTGGATCACTGATATCATACCAACTGCTGAAATATTGCTCTCAAAATAAGCTTCAGGTCACTTTAATAGCCATGCCCTCATACACTAGTACATGTAGTTCGTCTGGGCTTTTATACATCTCTGACTAGCCAGAAATGAGCCATGTACAGCAGCATTTAAATAGCTGACTTGAGAATATGCTAATACTTTTAGGATTTGGTGTTGTAAAAGTGTGATTTACTTACAGTACAATGATATTTCAGTATCTTATTGTTTTTATACCAGAACTCTTTTAGAGATTACCAGAGCTAAATCGCTCACCACTCCTTTTTTTTTGTCACTAAGTATTGACAACTTGCTTATTGCCCCAAACTACAGGGTACAATCTAATTCCACACTTTACTCATGTTCTCCCAAACTTGACAACATTTAACAAGCCACTTTGCAAGGTCAATACGACATACTGTGCTCTAACTAGGATACATGCACGCATACATGTACAATATGGAGTGGGCCCACGTTTTCAACATTAGCCCAAAGAACTACAGTGTACATGTATATAGTGTGAGCTACATTTAAAGTAATTGACAATCTTTCTCCTTGCCCGTTAGCAAAAGAACTTAAAGTGCACACTTAATTCAGAACGAATGACATATTTTCAGCATGCCATCATGCAAGGTCACCAAGGCACACTATTCTGTAACTCGCCTAAATGAACATTGCAGAGCTAGCCTATGTTTGAACATTTGCCTACAGCACTACGGAACGAGAGACAGAGACGCTGAGAGAGCAGGCATGCAGGCAGGAAGGATCCATCACTCAGCTCTAGCGGGCTGCGTCTAGCTGATAAGGAGGATCAACCATAACTCGTCATCTATTCATGCGCGCTTCGTGTCGTCATTCCATTCAACCACACCGCTATCACTGTAATTTCTTCGCTTGCCAAGTGATATTCAAATAGATTAGGAGACAAAGGAGAGTTCGCATGACTTCTGTGTAGATATATTTCTATATTAATCATCATGCACCCGCTGTGTTATCACTGCATATCCACTCTGGAGTGTACATGTTCTGCTGAAGTGGATCCTATGCCAACATCTTTCTTGTGCCCCCACATGCTCTTTCTGTATCATCAGGCAGACACAGCAATTCATGGAAACTTTGAGACTGGCAATGGTTTGCTAATAAAAAGCCATTAAACACCCAACAATGATATTTGATGATTAAACTATTTTCCATACTACCTTAACAAACTAGTTTAAGTTCAGCTTGTATTATATCAAACAGAATAATGCTATTTTTTAGTCAACTAACTAAAGAAAGGCATATTCTTGCCAATTACACTCCGCTGATAACCTACAGTTCTTTGACAAATATATTTAAATTGAAGCTTTCCCATAAAACAAAGACATCTTCATAACACCTTGATACTTATATTCCCAGACATGTTGAACCACTGAATTTCTGGTAGCTCACTCTGACCCTCTAAATCCTCTGGATATGCTTAATTGGTATAATTGTAGCTCGTTAAGATCTCTGATGTTATTCTAGATGGTGCAGATGATCACTTGTACCTTTTGTCAGTACATTAGCCCATTGGGCAGAATGTAATTATCACGTAATTATCATGTATTTCCGAATGGGTTTTATTCAGTCATCAAGAGCTTGGCATCCCATGACCTAAACCTGCGAGTTTTTCTAACCAACAAAGACAAGTAGCAAGAGCATCTTTCACGCTACTATTCCCCCTGACAGATTTGGCCACTTGAGTTCTGGTAGGTCCCTCAGACCTTCTATAGTCTTGATGCTGTTGTCCAGTATGTCGGTAACCCGCAATGTAGCTCTGTCAGACCTCCAATCGTTGATCATTATATCCTGCACTGTTACACTACAAAAGGGTTTCATCCTAATTGTATCTGTTTTAGTAGTGCCCAAAAAATTCAAATTGAAGCTTTCCAAACAAACATAAAGAGAAAGAGGATTCACTTCACTATTGTACCTTGATACTGTTCCCCGACAGATTTAGCCACTCCAGTTCTGGTAGCTCTCTCAGACCCTCTATAGTCTGGATACTGTTGTTTGGCAAGTTGAGGACCCGGATGGTTGGCAGTCTTGAGATACCGTTCATCCGCACCAACCGATTGTGTCCGATGGACAGCTGAAAAGGAGGACAAGGAACAAGATGAAAGAATGAGAAGCTAAGATGAGATAATAAACAATAGCAAGAGGCATTCTATTTCTTTTTGCAGACTTGCAGTGAGACATGGAAATTGGCGTGTCTATTGCAAACTCAATCAAATAGCTTTTATCAAATAAAACTTACATAAGAAGATGGCATGCATCATCTACCATCCATAATTCTACCTTGAAAAGCATTAGTATTTTAAAATAATGAAATAATTATGTAGTTCCTAATCAAATCATTGGCTGAGCGCAGACATGTGACCAGACATTTATTTTGTTAAACATGCAGCCAGTCATTAGAAAGTGTCAACTGATAGTCAATAGTATTTCCTCATGACTGGCAGTTAATCGTCTCTAGACCTAACATTGTCGGTCGAGTCCAGGGTCCCGTCTTATAAACAGTTGCGATTAATCACAACTACATGTATGTACTGCAAACTTGCAATTGATTAGAGGACTTGCGATTGATTTGGATCAATCGCAACTCTTTATAAGATGGGGCCCATATCTAGAATTTGGGATGAGATATCAAGTGACAAGGATTCTTGTGACCAATTTGTATCAAGAACACACACTGTTCATGTATATTTGGGCATCAATATAATTATCCACACTCTATACCTCTAAAACAGTCCAAAGCCCTTTGGCTATTGCCTCATGTGTTGGATTGTTCCAAAGGAATTTCATGTAGCTAACTCTTACCAACATCCTTACTGATGTATGATGGGGTGAACAAACTTCGCTAAGATTGTTGAAAATATTAGGAAATGGGATATTCAATCATGTCTCATATTCTACACAAATTTATTTAGATCGATTATTACCAAATGGACAGCACAGTTTTTTTTACTACATATTGGTGCAACTAGAAAATTTATCATCAAAGAATTCTGGAGATATCGCAATCTCAAAATTCGATATCGGATGGGCAAACAGTCATTATAAAAACAAGACCTTCATTCGCGCACAGGAGTTTACAGCTTATTTATCCAAAAAAAGTGATCCATCAAATATAAGATAATTGCATAATTTGCTTGGCAAAATATCACTCAATCGGTTGGTATCACTTTTTATTTACAATTTTGAATTGAAATTCTTTATTCGATATGAAGATTCCTAGACACTTGTTGGTAAGTTCAGAATTTTCGAAAGGGACGCAAATGACAGCACAATTTGCTGATCTTTTGTCATTATTTTCATAATTTCAAACCCAGTTCCAAAGAAAATGTTGTCTCTGAGTAAATTTAGGTTCCTCTTTCCATTGGTCGTATCAGATTTCCGAAATCTTACCGATAATTCGAGATACGAAACTGTTCGCGAATTAAGGTCATGTGCGAACTATGGTCACACCACCATACTATACATGTACCAGTATGCATTATATCTACCTGTTGAAGGTTCTTGAATTCCTGTAGATTGTCAATACGTGATAGTCCATTATGATCCAGTATGAGGGTTGTACATGTTGGGTTGGTCTCTGAGGTGAGCAGGGACTCTAGCTTCTTCAGCCCCCTCCCAGCAAGGTCTACGATCACCATGTTTTCTGTCAAGAAAATAGACAAATAAATACATATAAACTTTAAAATCGCAATTGCATAACTTGGTTTCCTGATCGAGGTGGTTCCAATATGGTTATATAAGCCAAATTTCTCCCTATTTGGGTTTACAGTCTCCATTTTGCTGTTAAGATAGAGAAAACGAATACACACGAAGAGGGGGGTAATATTTCACAAGGAATGAGTCTCAGCCAATGTTTCCCTACTAGGTTATACATGAACAATCACATATTTTCTGTCAAGAAAAAAGAAGAAGTATAAATCATGGTATCGGTACTGGTTCTCTTAAATCTTAAATTGCTGGGCTCTTCAATATTTCACATGAAATGAGTCTCTGCAAATGTCAACCCACCAGGATATACATGTACAATCACAAATTTTCTGTCAAGAAAAAAAGAAGTATAAATCATGGTATTGGAAAAATGTGTGCCTTACAAAATAACACAGGACATATAATAATCACTCAATAGATGTATACACTGTACATGTACATGTACATGTACATGTACATGATGCCTCCTATCATACTACTTGTCAGACTGTGGTCAAGCTACCGGCCTGACCGATTGTCACTGACTGATGGAAGGCAAGAGTCAGAGCAATGGTCATTGACCCACATGAGGTATCTGGCAATGTCAATATCCCAGTAAGATTGACCAGAATCACAGCTGATTGTTAAGGACACTCTATCTGACACCTAATGGGTTCCTGAATCTGTCACATATCATCCTTCACAAAATGAAGGCCTTAGGCTATGAGGGCAAATAAAAAGCTTGATCATGCAGGTACAATCACAGATGTAGGACACACACTCCTGCAACAACTCCTCCGCATCAATTTCCAAGACTACCGGTAACTGACTTTCTAAACGTCAACCGTGGACAAGTGGACCCAATTACAACTACATGTAACCCTTGATGAAATAATGCCTGGAGCAATTATAGCATGAGAAAATGTTGGATCACAATTCTACAACTTAATGTAGTACCTAGAAGGAAGAAATCTCTTGATTGCTAGAGGCTGTAATAGCAGCCATGATAACGACCTAAGAATAGTACTGGTGTGTCAAATGGGTCATATGTGTTTAACACATGAGCACTTTACATGAGTCCTCTACAGTATGCAGGGCTGCAACAATAACAGACACCCAGAGCGTATACATGTAGGCCTTCAAATTATAATTCTGAACCCTTACAAAATCTAAACTTCGATGGGGGGTGGCCTATGCACTCAGGGCCTTTTAAAAATTAAAGGTTTAATAGTGTAATTAAGCCCTGATGTATGAAAAGAGTCTGCCTCAATAGGAGCACATGCAAATAAAAAGCTAACATGTCAATGTATACTTAAACAAGAATGGCACTGTGGCCATCCCTCTTTGACAAGAGTGAAAAAATAAGAGAAACGTTACGTCTCCTGTGGCCGGAATAGACCCTCTCCACAGATGCAAACTGCATCATCCTGAGGCACTTTCCAAGACCAGACAGTCAAGCCAAGAGAACCTGATGAGAACTGTCAACATCTACTGAGCTCTTTACTCTGCAAAGGCATGACAAGAACCAACTTGTAGGTTCTAGCGACAATAACGGAAGTGTCTTAAAGAATGTTCGTGGAGTCTAGACGGTTGATATACATGTAGACATCCTCCCTTTTAGAGTTTCAGGTATAGAATTCATAAAACATACATGTATGTATAAACCAGGGTGCATTGTTCAACAATTCAGTAAAAGGTGCCTGCTTATTTATGAAGCAAAGTACTTAGTCTAGACAGTGTGACTTTCAGACCTTCCGGAAATTCTGGTACATGTATTAAAAGAAGCACCACTGTTTTCATGAATTAAGAGTTAGAGCATATTAAAAGAACCAGAGTGCACACTAAAATAACTGGAATGTCTTGAATGTTACTCAGAGGCTGCTAGAGTCCTTGCTGGGACATTATCACTGTTGGGTGGAGGGCACCATTTTCCTACTCCATTTGCATGAACCAAGGACAAGAAAAGTACCAGCCTGGAAGCTCAAACAAAGTTAAGGGTGTCTGCTTCAATCCTTGCTCATGACATCATCAATTAAAGAGTTTTAGGTTTGGCAACAACCAACTCTGTTTACACGTATCAAGGGCACAAATGTCTCTAATGTAAGAGGGTGCTTAGGTTCTTGTTTGCAACATCCTCACTTTCCGGAGTGCACATGCACTCAATCAATTACAGTGTCTCTAAACAATAGTTGGTGACTGCTGAGGTCCTTGTTCCAATCGAGACATCACAGCTTTCAGAGTTTCAAGGATCAAGTGTGGCACTGTCTAGATTCAATTTGCACATATCAAGGGCATGAAAAGGACCAGAATGAGAGTGTGACTATTAAGGTCCTTGTTCGCAACATCATCGCTTTCCGACTTTCAGGTATCGAGTGTGGCAACGACCCACTCGGTTTGCACGGAGCATGACAGATTCTCTTTCACAGATCATCACCTGCTCAATACAAGCAGGAACACCGATAGTCATCACCCGTGAACCTCCATGGACCAACGTCAGATCAACATCTTGGAAACGGGTTTCATATCCCCAAAGTGGCATTACCCGACATCGGTCGCTATCTTCGGCCCATGTCTCCGCATGGCATGGAGGGGGCTTCCTGCACCGAAGATAGCGATCGATGCTGAGATGATAAACATCTTAATCCCGATACAGGTAGCAATGGATTGCCCCTTGTGGATACAGATCCTGAACTGTAGCCACAAACGGCTTTAAAGGGTATAGAAATCGCATACCGCAGTTGAACCAAGGTGTTCCAAATTTATGAAACCACCGAGTGAAACAGAGTGTAATCCAAGTTTGCCAACCTGTCTTGCTCCTATTTTTGTCAGCATTGTTGTCATCTATAACTGCAACTAGCGTGCGGCTAATAATCTTTTCAAACATCTTCCTCAAGCACTTCTTGAGACGTCTTAGTACTGGCTTGGGACACGTCACCTGATGTCACCTAATGTCACATGTTAGAAACCATCTACAAGTCAAGCGTTGGCAGCATAAGCTCTGTATGATGTACACTGCAGGTACTGCATATGTTCAACAAAAAACACTTGATACTTTTGATCTCAGATAACTTAAGTGTTTCTTTCGATTCGCTTCAGATTTAAAACAGTATAGAGCTTTTTTCGGGAGAAATATGGTGTCAAATCAACATATTTAAAACTCGATGATGGAAAATCATTGACACAGCATACGTCAAACAAAATTCTCATACATACAGTTGTATGTCCAATGACTGATCCTGTATTGTTTTTCTTCCAAAACCCTGTTGAACAAGGTCAAAGTTCATGATGAATCACCCTCACAAGGACATGCACCTGGGCTAGAGGGGGAGAGGGAAATTTGACAGGAGGGGGGTAAATTGAGCACGTCCTGCAGGGAGCTGGGTGCTAAATACAGTATGAAATTCAAATAGCAGAAGTAATGGCCCTGGGATAGAGGAATTACATCATAATGATTGGATTAATTACATGAATTAAGTGGATTATTGCTGCTATATTTAGTGAAAGTAATTATTACGGTGTGGTACATGGTAATCATTGGCCCATATAATTTAGTATTTTTATTTTCAATTTATCAGATTGATTCTGATATACTTCACTTCAGTTTAAAAGCTTAATTTTCGATGTGTATAGTGGTAAATAATTTGTATTTATAAATACGCATGAAGACAGTTAAATTACGTAACTTAAGGAAACTAAAGAAGCCATAACCAAACAAGAATCATTATTATTAGTATGACTATTATTTTGTCATCACCAAAGTGTATCCATGTTTTGTATCATATTTCTGTTCTTTGTAAACTTTGTCTGAGCCTTTATTTTACATGTGAGCAAACCAAATATCCATGTTGAATGACATCAATTGGACAAATAAATACATTGAATTGAGTATTTGATTGTGAAAGTGATGGAGGAAAAATGTGATTACATTTGTATGGGTGTCACACAGAAATCAAGAATGCCATGGTGACATTTTATCCCTGATCCCCTTTACCCTAACAACGTAAATGTAGAGAGGATACAGAAGTTTTTTGTTGGACAAATACTTTACATGCTCCTGCATCAGTCGCTCTGCAGTCAACATCTCACACTAACCTAATTCCTGAATTCAACCCTGGACCCGACACTATATCTAACCCTAAACCCAATCCTATACTTTTGACAAAATACATAAAGCCTGACGCAATTTTCGACATAGTAAATGTCTGATCACCCATTTTCATAATTCAGCTGTGACTTTTGAAAATGGGAAAGATGTTAATATCAATCTTTATACCTCTCTTTAGAAATCTAGCCATCTGATTGGTCGAAATTGGAGTCGTGATTTTAGCCATTCCCGTAAAGAAACGAGAAATGCCAGGAACGGTCAATAGTTCATGAGTGAGATTCCCGCAAGATCCGGGTACCATGAAAATAGTAAAATTTTGCTGCGATCCCCATTGGTTTACGTGTTAAAACTGTGCAAGCGCGGATACCATACAGTGCTTTTGTCTGCAATTCCCAAATGATTGTAACATTCAGTCATCTTTCCACCGAAGATTAACAGACAGTGTCTCAGATTTTCTGTGATGTTTTAACCAATCTTTACTCAAGAAAAGGTAAGAATTCTTGGTAGATTTTGGTGTCAATTCGGTATATAAAAGATATATTGACTGCTTTTATATTTGAGGCTTGGCTGTTTCTATACTGGCTCTCAGGGACGTTGCATCCTGCCATAAAGGTTCAATACAAGATTAAGTACATTATAATTGAATACACTGTACATGTACATTGTAAGTCTCAGTCTAGATCTCCAAGTATACCAAAGCACAACTATTGACGGATAGGGCCCTGCAGTATTCCCAAAGCCCACAATAATAAACAGTTAAACACAATAATATACTTTTAATGCAAAAGCAAAGTATAGAAACTCTGAGTAGTCTATGGAATGAAACTTAAACTGAAAAAAGAAGATCTCGCTATACAGTGTAATGTTCATTAAATTTTGGCAACATTCAACATTCAACATGACATTGTATTACACTCATTTCCCCTATACAGATTCATAGAGACAGCGACCCTAAGTAAATCCTGCGGTTAGCTTGCTGACATGGGGGTTTATCTTAACACTAAAAACACATACAAACACATACAACCCAGCATATACCAAAGCTGAGCTAAAGCACGGCAGGCAGCCACCCCACCCCATACAGGAAGCATTTAATCTCTCTTTAATACCCCTATCCTTGTCAAAGTGGGCGTCGCCCCCACCCCTGTTATGGACAACAAAAATACTTGCGTGGAATGCTTCCTGCCTCGTAATTAATAGACTCCAGTCGTGTCAGCCCTTGTACATTTCACTCATTTCAACCCTGGTAAATTGCAGTGATATTTGCCCCGGTGCTTTTCAGGAGCAATACTGATGGATGATGGCATTTGCAATGACAGGGAGGAAGGATGGAAGTAATATATATCACAGTTTATTACTTCAAGGGCCTCCGCATCTACCGAGATAGTTTTCAAGTTCAACCATCTCATTTCATTCCACTCACAAGATTAATAATGCACATTGAAAATTTGGCATCTTAATGGATGTCTTCCTCACCAGGTGCTTGTTCATCCAATTTGTTTGTAGGACATTGAATCTACAATCATATTTCTTTATTGATTTCCAATTTAATCAGCATTTACATGTAGGCTACTTTCATCACAAAACATACAAAATAATATGTGTTTCTGAACAATTTACACGTTAATCAAAGGAGTCATTTAGAAGATATAGAGATGTGATTTCTTTTTCAAGTTGTATTGTCTCAGTACAAAAGAGTTTTGGTCCCTAATCAAGATATGGGTCAAGTATTTACTTTCCAGACTAGTATCCACATAGCTCATTCAATATCACATCCCCACAACTACATAACATCTCTATGCTACTGTGTAACACAAGTAAACATGGTTTTGCCTATCATCACAATATTCCACTTTATATTAGTTCCCCTACTATCAATCAGCTGATCACTATAATTTTCACTCATCTCTGATTATGAATTCAGGTTTTGAAAGTTTCAAATAGCATAAATCTATGATTGTAAATCAGAATAAATTGCTTTATAAAATATAAATTTCAGCAGATTCCCAAATGGTCCTTAGTTACATGTTGGCACGTCTGGCAATGGATACCCGTAACTTGACACACTTACAATTATAATCTTTCTTGCTTTCTAATCCAACACCTATTGTATGTCCAAGCAGGTGGAAATCACACCTCTTAATCAACCCATACTTACAGATGTACAGTACATGTATAGAGTGAAACCTGTATACAGGGCCCAACACTAATTAAACAGGCACCAGGGACAAATGGGTGCTCTAACTCTGGACCCCCTCCAATTTCAGAATTTCTACATAGGGCTTAAAAGCCCCTCTAAAGTGTTGGGAGCCCCCAAAATTTGATGGCAAAATTTCACTTAAATTGTATCATAATGTGAAAGAGGATGTCATTTAAGGCACATTTCTGCAAGGATTTTCAAAACAAATGTGTTTGAAGTCGAATATACATGTACAGAGATGAAAGAATACAAAATTTAGGTTTTCTGCATACAACAGAAAACCCAAATTATGTATTCTTTTATCAATATTTATTTGTCTTCACACATTTTTTTTTTTTTTGGGGGGGGGGGAATCTTTGCAGAAGTGTGTCTTAAATGACATCCTCTTTCACATTATGATACAATTTAAGTGAAACTTTGCCATCAAATTTGGGGCGAATTTGGGGCTCCTAACACTTTAGAGGGGCTTTGATGCATATATGTAGGCCCAAATATGAAGAAAAAATAGTTAGTGTAGAATCCTGCTATATATATACATGTATAAAGACTGCTCAGGGGAGGCAAGAAAATTGGTCTTTATAGGCTAGTGGTCTTTAAGGACATATTCCTTTATTACAGGTTTGCATGAGAATTGATTTTGGAGGGAAACAAAAAATGTGGCCCTTATAGACAGGTGGTCACTATTTAAAGAGAAGGTTGAGTTCTGGGAAAAGGTGAAAAATAATTTGTGAGCGTTATCATTGTTATTATGCAAGTGTGGAAGATCAGATAAAAAATGTTCCCTGAAAAGCATGGCTCTTCAAATGCTTTCATATTCTAAATATGGCATGTAACAACATAAAAATCGGGACAGATTTTTATGCCACATGTTCGTGTAGCCCCATATACATCTTTTTGTGTACAGTGATTGTAACTTTACCAAAATTGGGCCAAATTTCTTATTATTTTGATGATTCCAGAACCTTGCAGTACACACCAATACTTATAAATATGCTACATGAGCAACCTTTTCTGATCGATTCCACATCGTTTCTTACACAATGCAATTGCATGACCAGAACTCAACTGTATCTTTAACCCTTTGAGAGCGAGCCCGCGCACGGCGATTGTTTCCCCTGTGACGAAGCGATTTCGGTTACATCGCCAGTAATGGACAATTTGGCGGTGCTTTCTACTTTCATTGCTCATTGCGCCTCATTCAGTCATTTTCGTGATTTTTAGTAAATGTAAAAATTAAAGATCAGACTTTTTTCTTTCTAAAAATATAAGTTTTGTTCATCAATACGAAAAATAAGGTCTGTTATTTTTGAGAAATTGCCGTCTTATTTTGCTGAAGCTTCACGTCTTTCCTTTTCAATACACTCACAATACAAATTGCGTAAGCACCGCCGCACGCGCAGATCGGTCGATACCTCCATTCATTTCCCCATTGTCAATGATTGTCGTCTGCTAAAGCTCGGCCGATTATCAACCGAGCCATAAATAATAGGCCTTCGTTTTACATGGGTTTTCGACACATTTTGTAACTATATTCTGACCAACATTATGCCATGATCTACACTAAATGCCCTTTCTTTTAAATGTGCAAATCAAATATAGGACTATTTGGGAAATGAATTTTTGAGATGAACATTGTTTTACTCTCGAAAATAAAAATAATATTTACTTTGAATGCTTTCGACTTCGTTTCTCATAATTTGAAATATTCATTTTGTTTTAGTTTTTGCCTCCCGCTTAATTTTGTTTATTTTTTCTCTATCTATACATCTCTTAGAACCCTATTTTGATATGAGGTTGCTGTATCAATAAAATATTTATTGAATTTTTGTACGCATATTTGATTTGTTTTGTTTGTAATGGAAAGATCTAAATGAATGACAGAGATTAGAACAAAATCATAATTCATCACAATCATCTCTCTCTTTCTATCTATTTATCTATCTATCTCTGTCTGTCTCTGTCTGTCTGTCTCCCTCCTCCCCCCTCTGAATACGTCAAGAATTTCGTGAAATTGGAATTGTGCTTCAGTGTGTTTTATATCGGCATCGCGTTGTTGTGTTGTTGTTGTTTTTGAAAGGGTGTGGCTAATAAGGAGTTAATCGCCGTAGTCTTGGTAGTCTTTTATTTATTCGAAAATAAATGATATTGAAAATATAGTAATTCATTATGTTACGAAACAATAAAGAAAGAAATGCAAACAACGTGAGAATTCAATTTATTTGTCTTCGTCTCCATCTGTGTTCTCGTTCAACCTATCATGTCAATAAAACTTTGTTAACTCGTTACTTCCGTTGGAGTTTACAACCATGACAACGAACTATACCCTTGGCCACGTTCATTGTTCCTCTTACGTAACTTCCGTTCCGTTCTTCTATTGTTGTAGTTTAGAACCATGACAACGAACTTTACCCTTGGCCACGTTCATTGTTCCTCTTACGTAATCTAGCTGTAGGGGACCTAAGACATAACTCTTTTCGTATATTCTATATAGGTCTAAAATACTTTTTGGTTGTATATACTTTGTCAATACTTACAAACTATAATTGTCAAAATTTGCCAATACTTACAAACTATTACGTTTCCCCTATCATCTTCCGCTCTAGAATCCTATCTTTTTTTGGTGTAATTTGTTGTGTCCTTTTCATACTTATTTTTTCTTGTCTCCCTCTTCAAGATTTCTTCGGTTTTGGTATTTATGCTATTTATTTTTATAAATAAAAGAGAAAGTTTTATTCTTTCTCTTATAATGTTGTCCACCTTCTTCTAAATAACCCTTTTGTGATAAAGTATAATGTCCGATGTATATTATTTCTGTCAATAACATAAATGAACGTATCATTTTATTTTGACGCAACAAAGATTTACATTCAAAACACAACCTTTACCTTCTATAATTTTTGTACAGTAGTATTCTTCTCATTTCGACATTATCAGTCGCTCGTTCTCTATTTTCGTTCCCTATAATAAATATAAGGTATAATTTTGTGTACATTATCAGGGATATGTTATAATAATTTGTCTCAAGGTAGGAATGATGCCGGCATACTAGCAAATGTCGGAATAGAAAACAACATGAAAGATAAAGATGGAAAACGACATTGACAGAAAGACAGAGAGAGAAAGACAGACATACATACAGACAGTGGGAGAGAGAGAAAGAGAGAGGGAGAGAGAGGGCGGGAGGGATAGAAAGTTGGACGTAGTCTGTACTATATTTATTATTATGATATTTGTCTCTCCGAATATCCGATCACCCCCCAGCTCTGATTTTTACTTTTTATAATTATTGTACAGTAATATTCTTCTCATATCAAAATCATCAGGCGCTCGTTCTGTGTTTTCCTTCTCCATATCGAGGTTATAGTATAATAATTTATCTCAAGATCGAAAGGAATACTTTTGGACGGAAAACAGTACCAAAGATGAAGAAGGAAAATGGCGCTGAGAAAGCGAGCAAGAGATATAGAGAAAGACATACCGAGAGAGAAAAATCATTTCTCATGTCTTTTCGTCTGTGACATTTTACTATGTCACATTTATATTATTCCTTTATCTTTCCATGATTGTTATATATTTGAACGAATATTTCAGATAGGGTCAAACCTGGTTCTACGCTATAATATGATCATCTAATTTTATTTAGGAGTAAGTCGAAACGCGATCTCATCAAAAATCGCGGAACAGAAAAGATGAAGATAGAAAATGACATTGAGAAAACGAGAGAGAGAGAGAGAAAGTTGGACGTATTGTTATTTATTATTATGATATTTGTCTCTCCGATCAACACCAACCGCCCCCGCTGTGGATTCCTCTTCAGTTTTTTTTTTAAATCATGATTTACACTCAACAATTTTACTTTTTATAATTATTGTACAGTAATATTCTTTTTATTTCGATATCATCAGGCGCTCGTACCGTGCTTTCCTTCTTCATATCGAGGTTATGGTATAATAGTTTATCTCAAGATCGAAAGGAATACTTTCGGAATAAAAGCAAATAGCGGAACGGAAAACAGTACCAGAGATGAAGATGGCAAATGGAGCTGAAAAGCGAGCGAGAGAAAGAGAGAGAAATACAGAGAGAGAGAGAGAAAAAGAGAGAAAATGAGCAAGGAAAAAAAAGAAAGTTATAAAGAGTGAGAGACAAAGAAAGAGACAAACAGAGAGAGAAACAATCCTTTCTCATGTCATCTTTTCGTCTGTGACATTTTACTAAATCACATTTGTATTATTCCTTTATCTTTCCATGGTTGTTATATATTTGAATGAATATTTCAGATAGGGTCAAATTTGGTTCTACGTTATAATTATGATCAGCTATTTTTATTTAGGAGTACGTCGAAACGCGATCTCATCAAAAATCGCGGATCAGAAAACACTACGAGAGATGAAGATGGAAAAAGACATTGAGAAAACGAGAGAGGGAGAAAGTAG
Organism: Mesocentrotus franciscanus; assembly: GCA_037976565.1. Taxonomy (NCBI): domain Eukaryota; kingdom Metazoa; phylum Echinodermata; class Echinoidea; order Camarodonta; family Strongylocentrotidae; genus Mesocentrotus; species Mesocentrotus franciscanus. The sequence continues at coordinate 14,702,815 of CP137671.1, read as the reverse complement.
GGCGTATTGTTATTTATTATTACGCTTTTTGTCTCTCCGATCAACCCCACCCGCTCTGGATTCCTCTTTAGTTTCCATTTTTATCATGATTTACATTCAAAAGTTTTACTTTTATAATTATTGTACAGTAATATTCTTCTTATTTCGATATAAAAGGCGCTCGTTCCGTGTTTTTCTTCTTCATATCGAGGTTACGGTATAATAATTTATCTCAAGATCGAAAGGAATACTTTCGGAATAAAAGCAAATAGCGGAACGGAAAACAGTACCAGAGATGAAGATGGAAAATGGCGCTGAGAAAGCGAGAGAGAGAGAGAGAAAGAGAGAGAGAGAGACATACAGAGAGAAAAAGAGAGAAACAATAATTTCTCATAATCATCTGTTTGTTTGTGACATTTTGCATCATCACATCTTTTGCTCATTCTTTTATCTTGCATGATTGTTATATCTTTGAATTATTATTTCAAATAGGGCAAAATCTGGTTCTACGTTATTTGTTTCATAACAATTTTTTATTTGGGAGTACTTCGGAACGTGATCCCGTAAACATTCTTTGAAAACAGTAACGACAACTGCAAAACAACAAGACCCCCAAAAAAAGGGTTATCTGAGTTAACCCGCTATACATGTACACTTGTACAGTATACAAGGATCATTGTGAAAAAATCTATACATACCCGCTCTTCTATTGTTGGAGTTTATAACCATGACAATGACCTTTACACTCGGCCACGTCTATTGTTCCTCTTACGTAACTTAGCTGTATAGCTGGGCCAGATTTCCAAATGATCTGCGCATGCGCTATGTTCCTGCTCGTCGAAGCAATAGAGTGGTGAAGTGTGACGTCATCAAAAATCTATTTTTTGGAATTTCTCAATTTTTTCTTCATTTTCCGAAAGAGCATCAAAAATAATGTTCAATGTCGAAAACCACTGAATAGGTTAAGTATTGGCTGAGATATGATCGTTCATGGGAACTCAGTGTTATATTGCTCTGGCTCATAACATTAGGAGCCAGAGCATATAACACTGAGTTCCCATAGGCAATCTTTATTCAGATGGTCATATCTCAGCCAATACTTAACCTATTCAATTGGTTTTCGACATTTGGACATTATTTTTGATGCTCTTTCGGAAAATGAAGAAAAAATTGAGAAATTCCAAAAATAGATTTGTATGACGTCACAGCTTCGGTACTCTATAGTCCTGGCAAGAATATAGAACAGACGCGCGCGTACGCGTCCGCCTCCAGCAGTACGGGTATTTCGAGGGCCTTTTTTCGATCCGAACACTAACTTAGGGTAAAGTTGAAATGATATCACTTTTTCTCGATTTTTTTCACGTAACTTTATTATTTTTAATAGATGAGATGAATGAATATATCTAAATAATACTTCAAAGAACTTTAGCACATAATAGCTAATAATAAGCTGGAAAACTTTGTCAACATATTAGGGATATATCTCGGCTTCTGTAGAAGCCCGTCGTCACAGACTTAACAACTCGCTCGGCTTCTGTAGAAGCCCGTCGTCTCCAAAGCGTTAAAGTAGGTTTGGATACATCATTACAATATGGCAAATTTTCTTCGTCATAATTTTCCAATCATGCCTTTAATATGTCCATACTAAGCCTGAGTCAAAACGTTTAACCGACGGTTAAACGACCGCATTCATCAAAACCGTTTAGCATTTCTCGCTCCGTTTAACCGTTATTTTCTTGCAGTTTGTTACATGCGTGTTGTTTTTGTCCTTAATATTTGTTCATATTTGCATCGGCACATTGACGCCGATTCATTTGTTTTCAGACCTCCGTATCGGCAACAAAGTCCCGCCATTAATTATTGTTTTTAGACCTCCGTATCGGCAACAAAGTCCCGCCATTAATTATTTTTTTTAGACCTCCGTATCGGCAACAAAGTCCCGCCATTAATTATTGTTTTTAGACCTCCGTATCGGCAACAAAGTCCCGCCAATAATTATTGTTTTAGACCTCCGTATCGGCAACAAAGTCAAGCCATTAATTATTGTTTTTAGACCTCCGTATCGGCAACAAAGTTCCGCCATTAATTATTGTTTTTAGACCTCCGTATCGGCAACAAAGTCAAGCCATTAATTATTGTTTTTAGACCTCCGTATCGGCAACAAAGTCCCGCCATTAATTATTGTTTTAGACCTCCGTATCGGCAACAAAGTCCCGCCAATAATTATTGTTTTAGACCTCCGTATCGGCAACAAAGTCAAGCCATTAATTATTGTTTTTAGACCTCCGTATCGGCAACAAAGTTCCGCCAATAATTATTGTTTTTAGACCTCCGTATCGGCAACAAAGTCAAGCCATTAATTATTGTTTTAGACCTCCGTATCGGCAACAAAGTCAAGCCATTAATTATTGTTTTAGACCTCCGTATCGGCAACAAAGTCAAGCCATTAATTATTGTTTTTAGACCTCCGTATCGGCAACAAAGTCCCGCCATTAATTATTGTTTGTAGACCTCCGTATCGGCAACAAAGTCAAGCCATTAATTATTGTTTTTAGACCTCCGTATCGGCAACAAAGTCCCGCCAATAATTATTGTTTTAGACCTCCGTATCGGCAACAAAGTCCCGCCAATAATTATTGTTTTAGACCTCCGTATCGGCAACAAAGTCAAGCCATTAATTATTGTTTTTAGACCTCCGTATCGGCAACAAAGTCAAGCCATTAATTATTGTTTGTAGACCTCCGTATCGGCAACAAAGTCCCGCCAATAATTATTGTTTGTAGACCTCCGTATCGGCAAAGTCCCGCCATTAATTATTGTTTTTAGACCTCCGTATCGGCAACAAAGTCCCGCCAATAATTATTGTTTTTAGACCTCCGTATCGGCAACAAAGTCCCGCCATTAATTATTGTTTTTAGACCTCCGTATCGGCAACAAAGTCAAGCCATTAATTATTGTTTTAGACCTCCGTATCGGCAACAAAGTCCCGCCAATAATTATTGTTTTTAGACCTCCGTATCGGCAACAAAGTCCCGCCATTAATTATTGTTTTTAGACCTCCGTATCGGCAACAAAGTCCCGCCAATAATTATTGTTTTTAGACCTCCGTATCGGCAACAAAGTCAAGCCATTAATTATTGTTTGTAGACCTCCGTATCGGCAACAAAGTCAAGCCATTAATTATTGTTTTTAGACCTCCGTATCGGCAACAAAGTCCCGCCAATAATTATTGTTTTAGACCTCCGTATCGGCAACAAAATCCCGCCAATAATTATTGTTTTAGACCTCCGTATCGGCAACAAAGTCAAGCCATTAATTATTGTTTTAGACCTCCGTATCGGCAACAAAGTCAAGCCATTAATTATTGTTTTTAGACCTCTGTATCGGCAACAAATTCAAGCCATTAATTATTGTTTTTAGACCTCCGTATCGGCAACAAAGTCCCGCCATTAATCATTGTTTTTAGACCTCCATATGGGCAACAAAGTCAAGCCATTAATTATTGTTTTTAGACCTCCGTATCGGCAACAAAGTCAAGCCATTAATTATTGTTTTTAGACCTCCGTATCGGCAACAAAATCCCGCCAATAATTATTGTTTTAGACCTCCGTATCGGCAACAAAGTCCCGCCATTAATTATTGTTTTTAGACCTCTGTATCGGCAACGAAGTCTCGTTTTTTAGTTCCATTTTAAGCCTCTTTTCATGAACATGATTACATGATATGTCTTGTTCGAAATGACTGAATACTTGAGAATTTACATACATGTAAAAATACGTGTATTTTCATAACGGTTAAACGAAACCGCCCGTATACTTTTAACGGTTAAACGTTTAGCAAAAAAACCGTAATGACTCAGGCCTAGTCCATACAGTATAAACTTGGTCAACTGGATGTTGTTTTTATGAGGTAGTGCTACTTTTGCAGAAGCTCACAAAAAATGACCACCACCCCCTGAAATAATGAATGATGAATGAGTAAATAAAACAGTCTGTCACTTACAGGCAACAATTAAAACTTCTACTGTATGTCTAGACAATCAATGGGGCCCAATATAGTGTCTCTGTAACTGAAATAAATGCAAAAATGACTCATTCCAATTTTACCCGTGATAATGATATGTAATCTTTCCTTAGGTACTGTTCAATGTTTTAAGGTCAAATAGAAAGTGGTTGAATTTGGCACGAGTACGAAACATATTTTCAGATTTAGGTTTTGAGTATTGAGTATTGAGTTTATCAAAGGAAAAATCTGCCTCTCCTGTAATTCTTCAATTACCGTTTCTCTTGAAATGATGTTCTATCGCTAAAACTCAAGACAAGACCCAAGTATACTAAGAAAGTGAAAGTTTTTTTTATTACAATCTGCAAATACCCTTGATTTCATATGGTATTCTTTCCTGTGACTATTATGCTGGTAATCATCTTTAATTTTCATTTAGGTCTTCATCATTTGCTCGATTAATTGAATATCTATTTGTTCTTATGATCTTACCTTCCCAGAATCACCAATATAACTACCTCTTCTTCGGTCATGATTTGTCCTGCTACTTCCTTCTTCCTTTTCCCCCCTTTTTCTTCTTCTTTTTATGTTTTCCTTGTCCTTTCGTGGTTGTCGTTCTGTAATATTGTTTTGTGTTTTCCAGGTCTTCGTAGGCTCAATTTGAAACAATTTTTTTTTTTTTCATTCTGGGGGATCCACAAACTACAAGCACTGCTTTTAGTGGATCCCCCATTTCCTCAGAAATTAAAGAATTTCTTGTAATAATGTTATTATGTTCACACAGTGTATTTGTATACCTATCAAGATTTACTTTCTGTAATCTGTAATGCCTTTGTTTATCTTTCTGTTAGAAATGAAATAAATATGAATTGAATTGAAGTATAACAGACCCTTAAAAAAAATCATATACAGTGTAATTGTCTGTTCAGATCCAGAAGTGCCTGAACTCTATGTTAAAGCATATGAGTAACAGACAAAATATGAGTGTATTTCTGTAAATAAACTACATTTGTTACAGATTCTACATACCCTGCCTTTCTCACAAAACCTGTACACCCCCAACCTGACAACCCATGTTTAGGAAATGTCAAATTTAAGATGCATTACGCACAAGACACGATAAGACAGTCAGTGTCAACGTCTCGGGCACATCTGGTGCAGAGCCCCCATCCCGTTCAAATGTATTTCCTTCATTCTCTAATGCACCATGTGTGTTGTGTTTTACAGGAGGTGATCTTCCCTTTTTCGTGGGATTTTGGAAAGAAAAGGGTGGAAAACGGTGGGAAGTTGAGAAAATCTGCAGCTAAGTCACGGTTTCCTGCTGGTAATCTGCTCCAGGAAATAAGGAGCGAGGTGGAGATGCTACTCACCATGACACTTGGGCATGTTCACATCGTGTGTGAATCTATGTGCATTCATTGTATGTAGTCTTGTAGTGTGTCCATTTTTATTATTAGGGACTTTTAGATTTTACACGACGAGAACGTGGACTGCCACGGTGACACCCTTTTAAGGTAATGTGACGTCCTTTTAAGGCACTGCCGGGCACGGGCCAGTACCTTGGAAGAATGGCATACGTGGCAGTCCACTACGTCGACGTGCAAATCTAAAAGTCCCTATTATCACCAGGGGGGTGTTTCGCAAAGACTAAGATCGACTTTAAGTTGGACTTGAAGTATGGCAGGCGATTTATGCCCTTAAAAAATCTTGAACCAAATGTAAAATTAGAGGAAAAAACCTTAGAAATTATGATCTTTAGATAATGTTTTTTCCTTCAACAATAATTCCTATCAAAAAATAGGAATTTTGTAGATTTGTGACGTCCCTTGAGAGATCAATGGTGACAGCAACCAGTGGCAAGAATGGCGTGGCATGAATGGCATGCCATAGTTCAAGTCCAACTTAAAGTCGATCTTAGTGTTTGTGAAACACACCCCAGGGCACTACACCAACTTTTTTTGAAGGGTGTCAGGATTGAATTTTTTAGTATACATGTATGCATGAGCCCTATCTTAAAATTTCAAAAGTTTGGGGATCCAGACTTAGATTTTGGGCGCCCATGTGCCCCGGGTGCCTGATAGTGTCGAGCCTTGTTATTGTACAGTGAAACCTTTATATAAAGAACTTGGGCATGTTCACATCTATGTTCGAATCTTTGTACATGTACATGTATGCATTGTGGGTAGGCCAAAGAACTTGGGCATGTTCACATCTATGTTCGAATCTTTGTACATGCATTGTGGGTAGGCCTCTTGTATGTCCATTATTAAAACCTAAAGACCTTGACACATTCATAATTCTACTTGTAAATATTTGTACCTCCATTTTAAACAGGCCTATACAGTGTACAAGTACATGTATGTGTGTTCATTATTATTATGTATAGAGTGAAACCTTTATATAACAACAAGCATGTTCACATTGGTGTGTGAATCATTGTAGGTTCAATGTATGTTGAATGTCTCTATTAACAAGCATTGTGCAATGAAACCTGTATATAAAGACTCCTCAAAGGAGACAAAATGTGGATGTTATAAGCAGGTGATCTTTACAAGAGGTTCCCAACTCAGAGGTACAGGTTTCAGTGAGAAACACTGTTGCAGTGAAACATTACATGTATGTGATCTCTATAGACATACCAGGAAACTAGCAACAATTGTAAATGCAGATGAGATTCACAAGTAGTGGAGATTCATGACATTTTCATGCTGAGAGATTTTGAAATTACCTGTAAATTTAATCGCAGTATGAATTATTTGCAATTTACCCATTTTTTTTGCCACAAAAACGGCCATCATTAACAATTTGTGAAAATTTCATATCATAAAACTTTTGGTTTTACAGAGATACATGTAACCTACGTTTTGTACATGTACATAAGGGAATGAATTAAGTCTGTAACATATTTTAAATACAATGCGTTATTTATGGAAGCCTTGGAAGGATATTCAATAATTGTTTCATTGGCATTGACAACAAGATGAAAACTGCCAAGAAATCATTGTTCCTAATCGAATTCATGTGCAGCACAGATTCTATTGTTCTGTCAATCTCTAAAAGATTCATTATTGAAATCGTGGTGTTATTTATACTTTAAGAAGGGCAAACTAATACGAATATTATCCTGAGTTAAGTGTTCTGACAGTTTTGAGATAAAAGAGCTTGAATGATTCATGCCAAGCACTTGTGTAAGTTTATGACCCCTAAAATACTTTCCCCGGACTTAATGCTACTGGCCCAAGAGACAAGTTTTATTTAAAATAAATAATAAATGTTTGATAGTAAAAAGTTGGCTCTTTCATTGAAATCTAAGAAACCTAATCAGTTAAAAGAGGATACCACAAGCTAACTCACAAAAGCATAATATCTTAAAAGTGTTTTAATGCCCTACAGACTGCAATATTTGTAATGTTGGCTACACTCCAGCTGAAGTCTTTGCTTTTTCTGTTACAAAAATATATCGTCTTTTATCTAATTTGTTTCAAGCTATTACAAAATGGCTCTCGTACACTGTATATATCAACTTATCATGTACATGTAGGAAATCTTGTCATCATCTAAGCCCCGACATAATCTCTATCCATTTTTAATTAATTTCTTATCAATCAGGTTATATAACGAGTACTGTTCTTTTTTCACACATCGTTTGAAGTAGGGCTTGACACCAACAGGACACATGGGCACCCAAAATCTGAGTACGAACCCTAAAGTTTTTCAAACTTTTAACATAGGGCTCATGCAAAAAAGCCCTGTAAAGGTCAGTCTCTGGAGTCTGGACCCCCAATTAAATACGGTTATTGTGGAACTCTGATAGGAAGTATACTTTCTCAAATAATTTGGAATTTAAGCCTATGAAAATAATCAATAACATTCTGTTATTGATTACAAAGTGAACTGCATTTTTATTGAGAAAATTGCTGCATCCTGAAATACAATAGTTTCCTCAGAGAAATTTGACAAATAATCCCTAGAAAAAGACAATGAATACAAAGATATTACATTTTCGAACTTCAAAGCTTCATTTCCTGATGATGATCATTACATAAAGATCAAAATTTCAAACTCGAAATCAGAATGTCTCTATTTGAAGTCTTTTTCTTGTACTTGATTTTGAAAAAAGCCAAAGCCAAAGCCAAACCTTCATTATCTCCTTTCTCTTCACTTTCCGACCAACGGACAGAATCCGAGTTCATTCCACTGGAAGCTGCTGAATCCATACTGCCGGAGCTACAATCCATTATGCGTCACAGATAAAAGAAAGACTCATGACGTTTCCAACCAAAAGTTTTCCTTTTTAACCCCAAAGGAGGGCTATGGTAATCAATAAAATAAATTAGGAAAAGTTGAGCAAAATCAAGGAAAATCAAGGAAAGACAAGCATATCACGCATGTATCATAGTCCAAAGTAACATAAAAAGTTTCCAAAGCACAAGTGGTTAAGAATAACTTTCAAAGATGTGAACAATAACCAACAGATGACGATACTCTGTTTACACTGTGGAGAGTCGTCCTACTGCGATAGAAAAAAATTGGATTCCTCGAAAGCCCCACGTACGAACAAACACTGCAGAGTCAAACTGATCGTATCGGCAGCCAAACGCTTAGCTCGCTCGACCTCCGTATGCCTACCCAGCATGCACCTCACTTGCGTGTCCTGTGATTGAAGAAGAGGCTGAAGGGAAATCAGACATTACGCGCAGTGATGTAGTCTAGCGCCTTGAAGCACTGCTCCCAGTAGCTGCATAGTCTTTATAATCAGACCTTATTACAAGGTTTTTAAAAAGCTAGGAGGAATTTGACAACTACAAAAGCAGGGATCGCAACAGTAACCAGACCCAGAGTTCAAGAATATGATGTTGGGGCTCTATTTACAGCAATGGTACAATCACAGAAGCACTCTTTGTTGTACACTGAAATCCTTAAGGTTATGAAAGTTACCAACTTACCATGCATGTCAACAGCATATCATTTTTATGTCTGTGCTTCATTTCTTAAACTTTCATAGAACAACAGGGTTGAAGAACAGAAAGAAGATGACAACAATTTTAGTACATAAAAGGTGAAAGATCCCTAGGATCTGTTAGGTAAGAAATAGGTAAAACACCACACTTTTCCCCCAAAAGTGAGACAACTACACTGTACATTGTAAGTTACATACATGTACATGTGTACAGGTATGTGTTTTGAGTCACTACCTCATATATGTATGTTTTCAAACAATACTATGTTTGTATAATTCACACAATGTTGTCAATTTTTCTAAAAATCATGTCTGCACGCCCAAGAACATTAAATTATATCATCGTAATTCGTATCGATAGAGGAGCACTACAATGTTACTGGAAATCCCAATTAAGACATCAACATTTTTAATAAAAGCCCACTGGTATACAGCCTGCAAAGTTTTATGGATACAACTAAAACAAGGTCTTTGAGGACAGACTAGCTAGACCTTAGGAAGTTCTTACTCACTGCTGCTTCTCCTCTCATAGGAACTGGCAAATTTTGATGAATCTTTGGCAAGGATTACTTTTCATTTCCCCCAATTTAATTACCCTTCTTGGGTACACATACACATGAACACCAGTACTTGGCTATTGTATGAAGTCTGGAAGGGTGGGTTGTGAGTAGTTTGAACTTTGCAGGCACAGTGTCTGCACTATGAGACTACAATAGGCTCTGTACTTTAGCCGCTATTGACAAAACAGCCAGAAACTGACAGATCTAGGCTCTGCTAAAGGCTTTAGGAACTGTGGTAAAGTGTCAATTAGAGTCAGTGCTTGAAGATTAGGTTGTAAGTTGTGTAATAGTGCATGAGAAAACAAACGGTGGAAGCGCAAATGAAGGGGGAAAGGTGGCTATAAGCTGGGGTCATAAGGTCAAAGAGGGAATAAAATAATTAGAATGAAAGAATAGAAATCAAATTATATTGACATTTCAAAAGACTTTATAATATACATTGTAGCTTTACAAGGTCAGGGTAGAGCGCAATCATGCCATGCACCAATATTTTTGGCTGACCAGGGAATCCAGGAATATAAAATAGTAATAAAAGTAATGAATGGGCTTCATGCTAGTTGATGTAGATGGACTTGATCTAATTCCTTGTGCATTGAATGTTGAAACTGCACCAAAGTTCCTCAGGTTCATAGCATCTACATGTACTTAATTTTCTGTTCTTGCTATAGATTAGTTATCAAAACAATTGTGTACATGTACATATCTACAGGTAGCTACCATAAATGCTACCATAGACATGTACATATTCAAGTTGCAACAGCAGCATATTATGAACAGCTCCCTCTTCTGTCTATCTTCAGAACAGTTTTTGGACTTCACAGAATTATTCCCCATTCAAAAACATACATCACCTCACCCATTTTATAGCAAGAATAAAATCTTCTCATTTCATTCTTATTCTTTATCAATCAAATACACCTCATTTCTAGTTCCTATTTTAGTTTATTCTCTAATGGTTTAAGGAGCAATGTTGTAAATGTTGTACAGATTGATATACAAAAGAGGTTAAGACCCATTTAATTTTATCCTAACGTAACATTTATTTAAATGTAAAATCTTTTTGAGAATAACATCCAAGGCAAGGTGTGACTTTTTGCATTTTTGATAAACATGCCTTATGTCTGCCTATTCACAAACAATTCAACAAATCAATTTCAACACAATCCATTTTTTGAATGAGAGATGCTATGTTGAGGCCTGAAACCATGGAGCTAGAACAATACTAGACAATATAGATTTACTCAAATGTGACCTTTTTTCTACAAAATTTTCATTTGATTGTACTTTTTACTCCTTTCCTCCTATTTTTTTTTTTTTTTTTTTTGGGGGTTCAATTACTTTGTTACAACTAGACAAACTTGTTATCTTTATTTGCAGGCAATCCTCTTCACAGACACAAGGCATGTAGCATTTGGAGTCAAAATTTATTGATCGTGTGGCAATCTCTCTATGACCAATTTAATTTATTGAATCAAATTTTAGGCACATTTCTCTTTAAGAAGCTGCCTTTAGGATTTAATAAATTAAATTAGTCAGAGAGAGAAAGATTTAAAGTCATTTATGGCACACAATCAATACATTAATTTACCGGTAAGGCAATATGGGTGCATTTCCCAAGCAATAGCGTGTGACCGTGTGTCAGAAGAATATTAAAATAGACCTTTAAAAAGGCTTAATATAATAATAATATGTTCTATTGCACATATTCTAGATTAATATTTGACATAGTTTTGAGAATCCAAATTAATGATACCGTAGCCTAAATAATGCTATCCTTATTGTGAGGACAGGAGCTATAGACTAGATCTAGATCACTAGTTTATTAACGCACATCTCCGAACACTGCTGATATTAATAAATTAAGCCAACAATGCCACATTATTTTTCTAATCTACAATTTTACAAAGATCAATTCAAAGCACATGTCAGATAGAGTCTATTAGATCTAGGCCTAAGTAGACTCTAGAGTCTAGACTAGTATTTATTAGTAAAAGTAGTGAAATAGTCTAGACTCTACCCAAGCAAAGCCAAAGCAAGGCTCCCATGCATTCCCAAGCCCAGGGAGGGCCCAGACTCCAGAGACAAGGGCACGTGCTTCAGTCTTGGCTGGGTCCTGATTTAGTCTGCGGTTCCAAATTGATAAAAATATTAAAATGTGTTGTCTATTGACTGTTCTGTGTTCAAACCAAGTTCAACTTCAAGTTCAACTCAAGTTACGTTGATTTGTGTTGTGGCTTTGTGCCATTTGCCATTTGGCATTTGCATTGCCATTTGATTTTTTGATTTTGAAACAAATTCAACAAAATGAAAGATTAAACAGCATAAAAAATAATCATCATGATGCCACAAGCATCACTGCAACTCTTCAAACATGACATCAGTCAGCAAAGATCTTAACAACCAAAGCAATAGCCCTCAAGGCCCCTCATTCAATGACTGTCAGTGTCACTCACGCATCACGCCTGGTCTACTCCAGCTCCACGAGCGACGGACTGCCACGAGCTTTGTCGCCCGTCGTTTCGGCAGAAGACAGGATCAGCAACCGCTGATGCCTCCTTAGCTCTCGGCTCCCTATATTTGACACAGCGAAATTCCAGTTGCATACACTCAATAAATACGCCAAATACCTACACAGACACCAGATAATGCTGATAAATATACACCTGTTATTTTTTAGCATCTACATTCCATGACCAACACTCACATGCATTAGTTCATGTCTTTCTTACCCTTTCCTTTCGGTTGAGACGAAGACGCCATTTTGAAAAGCGCGCTAAAATCGATAACATCATAATAACAAGATATCGCTTCGCTTAGTTTTGCATTATTTTGTCGCATGCAGCCTCCTCTAAAATCAAATCATCATTATTTCTAAATATGGCTCACTCAAGTGCTTGTTGTGATTTTAATTTCACATTACCGTACAAAGCGTTTCACCTTATACAATCAAAAGTTATATGTAAATATATAGGTGGATAGATGGCAAGCTAGGGCACGGTAGGGGCAAGGGCACCCCCCCGGCCCCGCAATAATTGAACCGCGTGTCCCTATATTGGGCAACCATTATATCTGACCATGATTTTTGTTGTTGTTGTTGTTTTTTAACGGCGTGCATCATGCAGTCTCTTTAAATTGTCTAAATATCTTGTCTAGTGTATAAATGTGAAGCAGAACGCCCGCAGGAACGATGTACCAATAAAAGATGCCACCAGATATTATATCATTATTTGTCCCTGTAATTACTGAATTGCATCCTTGTTAAATTGGCAACTTGGCATTCGGGCAAATCATACACAATTATCTATACTTCCATTATAGGCCTACATATGTGACTCTTACAAATTAATAATTAATCTTCTTCTCGTTTGACTGATGCATCATCAATTGTCAGACCTATCACTTTTGCTTTAGGTGTGAACATTTGACCCAAAAATATTTCCTTGGAAAAGGGAAAATAGATAGATTTCTTGGTTGTTGTTTTTTCTTGTTTTTTCTTGTAAACTTGAACTTTCGAGACGTAATATGTACAGAATAAAAAAATTGTTCTGAAGAAATCCAAGATCAGGCGCGCTGGAACCCGTCCAGTTTTTAGTCGTTTTCCTCTAAGTTCTTGAATAATTATTTCCAAAAAGCTATGGTTGATCTTTTTGTGTAGGGGGGGGGGACATGTTTTACATCCCCATATAGACTCGCAATCGATTATATAAAAAAGCATTAAGGAGTAAAGATAATATTGATTTAGATAAATATAAAAAATATAGAAATAAGTTAACATCAATTATTCGGCTATCCCGCAAATTATATTATTCAAATAAAATTTCAAGTACTCAAAATAATAATTCACTTTGGAATATTATAAAAGATCTTACTGGTAAGAAAAAAACATATTAATACAAGCATTAATGTTAATGGACAAGACATTACTAATTTGAATAAATGTGCTAATTTGTTTAATGATTACTTTGTTAATATAGGTCCCACATTAGCCTCCAAGATAGATGCTGGCAGTAATCATTTTTCTCAATACCTTTCAGAACCCTTTGTAAATTCATTATTCTTTACTCCCACAACAATTCATGAAGTAGTTTTTATAGTTCAATCATTGAAATCAAGCAAGTCATCAGGACCAGATGGGTTGAGTATGAATCTCATTAAGCAAATAATACACTTTATTGTTTCTCCATTGGTTCATATATGTAATATATCTCTCTCTACTGGCTCCTGTCCTAACTTATTAAAAGTTGCTAAAGTTATACCGATTCATAAAAAAGATGATCCATCTAAACTTCAAAATTATCGTCCCATATCATTATTATCAAGTATTTCAAAGGTTTTTGAGAAATTGGTATATAATAGATTGATTTCTTTTTTTAATGAGTACGATATTTTGATTCCTAACCAGTTTGGATTTAGAAAAAATCATTCAACTGATTTTGCTTTAATTAAACTTTGTGATAAAATAATTGAATCTCTCGCAAATAAGAAACATGTTATAGGTGTTTTAGGCCTTTGATACCATCGATCATACAATCTTACTTCATAAACTAGAACATTATGGTATCAGAGGCCTTGCTCTATCCTGGTTTGAGGACTATCTTAAAAATAGAACACAGTATGTTTATTATCACTCTAATAGTTCCTCAAAATTGAACCTCACATGTGGAGTTCCTCAAGGCTCCATCTTAGGCCCACTCTTATTTTTGATTTATGTAAATGATATAATAAGATCATCAAATATTCTAACTTACATTCTTTTTGCCGACGATACAAATATACTTTACTCACACAAAAATATTGATACACTTGTTGATACTGTAAATCATGATTTGTGTAATATTTCAGTATGGTTTAAATGTAATAAATTATCCTTAAATATAAGTAAAACTAATTTTATTCGTTTCAGAACTATTAACTCCCAAGACCAACCACAATGCATGCAATTTGTTTATAGATGGTTTATCACTGGTAGAAAAACAGTCAACAAAATTTCTAGGAGTTATTATTGACTCAAATTTGTCTTGGAACGAACACATTCATAATATAAATATTTTGATATCCCGGAATATTGGTATTTTGTATAAAATGAAATATTTGATAAATGATAGATCTTTGTTTATTCTTTATAATACTTTAATTTTACCGCATATAACATATTGTAATATTATATGGGCAAACTGTAGTAAAATTAAAATAAACTCAATATTTCTTTTGCAGAAGAGAGCAATTCGTATTTGTACACACTCTAACTATCTTGCAAATTCGAACCCGTTATTTAGTCAATTAAAAACGTTAAAGGTCTATAATATACATACGCTCCAAACTGCCATTTTTATGTATAAGTACACTTCCAAAACACTTCCAGCATCTTTCTTAAACTTTTATTTATTAAATGTAAACGTACACTCATATTTAACTCGACATGCTCATGATTACCATCTTAACAATCCCAAACTTAGTTTAGCCCTACGATCAATTAGACACCATGGACCAGATATTTGGAATAACTTACCAAACCATATTAAAACTAGGACCTCCCTTTATTCATTTAAAGCTTATATGAACAAATATTTGTTAACTCAGTATAGTTTGCTAGATCTTACATAGATATTTAAAATAATCTAATTTGTTATGTCTTGAATTGTTCTGTCTTTGTCAACAGGAATGGACCCTGCATACATTTAATATTATCACCCGTAACTGAAACCACCACACAATTAATATCACGGTATTAGTCTCTGTTATTGTTCCACCAAGCTAAAGCTTTGCACTATGCACAAATGCACAAATGCACTTCTCAACACGAAACATGTCACTAAATATATTTTGTTGTTTTCACTCAAAATGTTATTTGTTAACTCGGCCGAGGCCACGGTCATCATCAAGCATTTACGCTTACGACATGTGGTCTCCTGCTTTTTCCTTTGTAAGAAACTTGCTAAACATAGATATCCATTCTCCCCCTTATTTCTTATTTTTATGCAAATTATGTTTTCACGATGGTTTGGCACAAATCAATATATATATGTGTATATATATATATTATATATACATGTATATATATATATATTGTTGTTGCTTGTATTTTAACTAGAAACATTATTTGTCAAACTTACATCTTACTCATTATATTTATTTGTATGATGTTTCTTTGTATTGATGTGAAAAAGTGGAAATAAAACAAAACAAACAAACAAATATATGCACATCACCTTCATCCAGTGTTGTGTTCATTAATTGCGTAGCCTAGTCTTGAAATGGGAGCAGGCATGCAGGGAATTAAATAGAGGTATGGAGAGCGAGTATTGCATAATACACTAATAATACACAGACTTGAGACTATAGGTTTTAGAGTATTCAAATTTAACTTTTCTGACAAGTAAATTAGAGAAAATTCAGAATTATTTTCATTGATCATCTAAGTAAAAAAAAAAAACACCTAATTCAAAAGAGTGTCTCAAGTTTACAGTTCTAAAGATAATTTGGATTACTAGGCGAAGCAGTATAGAGACCTATCAAAAATGTTTCTGCTTGTAAAATTGAAAATGGTAACTAAGACTACTTTTAAACACAAAGGTATAAGCGAGGAAGCGTAAAGGTCGAGCGAGAAAATAAAGATTCTATATGACATTGACAAAGTGTAATCAAGACTACTTTTAAAGGTAATACAATGTTTTTGTAATATTTCAACAGGATTGGATAAAGAAATTTAAAATTTGCATTGACATTGTAAAACCTATAGTTAGAATATAGGCAATTTGGAAAAGATTGGACTCTAAAACGCTAAGGATTACCAGATAAAAGAAAATATATATAATCATAAAGATTTTTAAAGTCGAGTTTGTCTTAGTAAATGATATTTATATTGTCTCGTAAAAAACAAATTATTCATAGTTGTCTGTACGTACACTTTATTTGCGATATTATCGATCGAACCAGGGAGGTGATGATCAAACCTATCACTCCTCTCTCTTTCTGTATCCCTCCCCGGTATCCCGGCTCTAACTTTATCTCCTCTTTCTCTCACCTCTCTCTCTCTCTCTCTCTCTCTCTTTCTTTCCCTCCATATCAAACGTTTGGGTCACTGAACAGTAATTTATTAGCAAAAATGTTTTATGGAAAATGACGTAAAAATACGTTACATTTTACATCCATGCATCTCCATTCTGCTAATAGTACCACATATTTTGCCTAGATTGTATAATATTATAATAGTCAGTATAATACGACAAAGACTATTTTCTTTCTAGTAAAGCAAACAAATTACAATTTCATTTCGATTTACTATTGTGTTTTATTTGTTAAAGTAGTCAATTTACTGTTATTTTCAGCTCGTTTTCTGAGTAAAATCAACGGTTCGGGCGACAGAGCCAGAGCTTATTACCATGTCACAATTTGGCATACCGCCTTCTTCTAATTTTTAGTTTGAGAAAGATTTTTTTTAATGTAATTTTATCTTTCCAACCATATAAGACTCGTTTTCATTGGTCAATGTTACCCCCGCATCTCCAAGATTTCAGAACATCACATGGGCGGCGGAACGACTTCCAAAGTGGGCCCGGGGGGGGGGGGGCACCAACAAAAAAGGGCACTTTCTGGGAAAAATATACAATTGTTTAGACATTGGTATATACCCCTACATTGTGATTACATTATCAGGTATAATTTCAACATTTGTTTCTCTTTATACATCATACAAGATAATGCTTAAGCATTATACTTTGCAGTTGGATGTGATGGTCTGAATATTCATTTTCTAGGGAGCGAAGCGAGCGAGGAAAAATTGTAATGGGTCGATGGGTTATAAGCACAATCTCATAACGGAAGACTGAAAAGGCCTTATAGATAAGTAACATACTTATAGCGAGCGAGCGAATTTTGGGAAAAATTGCTCTTAGTACCTTTAAATTTGGGGCAAGTTTAATGATGAGAGGAAAAGGGGACTCTTATCGAAAGGGATAAGACTCTAAATTAGAAAAGGAAAGGAGCACGGGTCAAAGTACAAAGGGTAATTATCAGAGGTGAAAATGGGGCACTTCTTACACCTAAAAAGAGGCACTCACCCGGGATTTAAAAAGGCACTTATGAGAATGGGAAATGGGCATTAATTGTCGACGGAAGAGGGGCACCCATCAGATCTTGATAGGGGCATTTATAAGAGGTGAAAAGGGGATAGGTCCCTTATTAGAAAGGAAAGGGGGAACGTATCATTGTTAAAAGGGAAATTAACGCACCTGAAAAGGGCACTGACCAGATATTAAAAGGGGCACCTATGCGAATGATAAAGGGAAAAGGGAAAATGTGCATTTGTTGAAAGAAAAGGGGCACCGATCAAATTTTAAAAGGGGCATTTATCAGAGGTGGAAGCGGGATTTTATTAGAAGGGGGAAGTGGCTCTTATTAAAAAGAAAAAGAGGCACATGCTAAAATAAACGGGGTACTTATCACAGATGAAAAGGGGTAATTATGAGAAAGGGAAGGGGCACTTTTAGAAGTAAAAGGGGCACTTTTCCTATGAAAAAAGGGGCACTTCTTACAAAGGTAAAGGGGCACTTTTCTATGTAAAAAGTGGCATTTTGGGGGTATTTGAAAAAGTGGGGGCACTCCCTGCCCCCGCCCCGGGAGCGACGCCTCTGGACCATCACATCTTTGCCGAGCGAGATCTTATGGTATATACATGTATAATATAATCTTTCTCTCCCTTTCTTTGTCTCGCTCTATCTCTCTCATCCAATTCCTCTTTCTTTCTCTCTATTTTTATCTCTCTTCTTTCTGTATTCCTCTCACCTTTTTGCTCTCTATTTCTCTCTCTCTCTCTCTCTCTCTCTCCCTTCCTCTCTCTCCTGTATCCCCTCTCCTTTTCTCGATATCAATCCCTTCCCCCTCTCTCTCTTTATGTGACCCTCTCACTTCTTATTCTCTCTCTCTCTCTCTCTTCTTCTCTCTCTCTCTCTCTCACTATCTCTCTCTCTCTCTCAATTTATTAATTCCTCTTAAATTCTTTCTCTCCAACCTTTTCTCCCCTCTCTTTCTCTTTCTCTTTCTGGAATTGAGAGTGGGCCTAGGTGAATTGGATGCACAAAAATACAACAAAACAATTACTGTAAATTGAAAGTATAATATAACACATATGAAGCTGGAAATATAAATTCAACTTCCGGATTTAGGCCTATTTGCAACAATGTGGGTCATGTTGAATAGAACAATTCCCACTTTTTTATGGTATGCACACTAAACGCACATTGAATAAGGCATTATTTTGTTTTAGCTGTCTAGTAACGAAGTGTGACGTCATATTAGCCAAGTTGTCAAGGTTGCTGGTTCCAAACAATGTTGAGCTAATCTAGACAATGGCGTGGTGATCACACCAGCGCCAAACATTGAATATGCCCCGCTTAGGGGCGGCCGAGCGACTTCCAAAGTAGGAGGGGGCACCAACGAAAAGGGCACTTTCTGGAAAAAAGGCACCTACAAAGAGACATCTCAAAGCGAAAATATACGATTTTGTTCAGACAATGTTATATACCCCTACATTGATTTATTGTTTGTTTCTCTTTATACATCATACAAAATATTGCTTAAGCATCATACTTTGCATTTTGGTGTGATGGTCTGAATATTCATCTGCGAGCGAGCGAAGCGATCGAGGAAAAAAAATTAAAATTTGTGAGGTCTCGAAGTGCGAAAAATTATATCTTATAAAGAGGGAAAACCCCAATCCTGATGGGTTATAAGCACATTCTCATAACGGTAGACTGAAAAGACCTTAGATAAGTAACATACTTATAGCGAGCGAGCGAATTTCGGGGAAAATTGATCTTAGTACCTTTAAATTAGGGGCAAGTTTAATGATGAGAGGGAAAGGGGAGTCTTATCAAAAGGGATAAGACACTTATTAGAAAAGAAAATGAGCACATGTCAATACAAGTACAAAGGGTAGGGTTTGGGCTCTTATGAGAATGAAAAAGGGTCACTTTTAATAAAGGGAAATTTCATTTGTTGAAAGAAAAGGGGCACCGATCAGATTTTAATAGGGGCATTTATCGGAGGTGAAAGGGGGCTTTCATGAGAAGGGGGAAGCCGGCTCTTGTTAAAATAAACGATCGAACACTTATAAGAGATAAAATGGAGCATTTATGAGAAGGGGAAGGAGCTCTCTTTTCAATGGGGGCGCTTATCATAAGGAAAAGGGGCACTTATTAGAAAGGAAAATCTTGAAATCTACGGTCGGCTTTTTTAAAAAGTTTTTTTTTTTTTTTTACCGTTCTTAGAAAAAAATGTTTAATGAATAAAAAAAAATGTGTATTAAACCATTCAAAACTGAGAAATATCAGCCCAAAGAGGGAGAATAAAAAGGGGAAAAAAAGAAGGAAAAAAAAAAGATTTCCGACCTACCGACCCATGTTTGGGCACCTAAAGGGCAATACAACATCTTTTTTTTTAAGGCCTAATGTTTGGAACCAGTAACCTGAACGACGAGCGAATATGCTGACACATACACAACACAAACACACACAATTACTAGTACAATGCACCGAAGTATATTTCTTACGATGCAGCGTATAATATACTGTCGCTTCCCCGCTGAGCGAGGTCACCGCGGTATCAAGGTGGCTATTCTTATCTTCTCTTTTCCAAGCGGCTTTGCGCTTGCGCCGAGCAGGTGACTTTTTTGTTTTGTAATATTCTTTATTGTATTCACTCAATAAATAATATTAATTCATACAAATTGTAATATATAACATATTGAAACCAATTACAGAGTACAAAATACAGTAATCTCAATTATATTGAATGAATTAATATTGTTATAACCCCCTCTATATTTTGTTCTGCAGTACTAGTATCCCTATTACATATTATAATTTATAACATATTGGAACAAAATACAGACTACAATCAACTTAGTTATATCGAATGAATAAAGTTTGTTATATCCCCTACCCCGTTAAAAACAAAACCAACAACAACAAACACAAAACAAAAACACAAAACAAAACAATCAACAAAAAAAAACAAACAAACAAACAAACAAACAAACAAAAAAAAAACAACAAAAAAACGATACAAGAAGACGTGGGCAGTCTATGGCAGTCGAGACCGGTCAATCACACACAGCTGTGAACCGGGCAGCCCCCTTTCCTCATCCCTTGCATTTTCTTGCATATTATCCATGTTTACCTTGAGATGTTCCCATTTTTTATAGTGGAGCGTCAACGTATTTCGTTCAGTAGCACTCTTTCTTTCTTCCTGTTTACTTTTGAATATTTTCTCTCTTATTTCTTCAATACTTGGAGGCTTCTTTTTCCCTACTAATAAATATCAAATATTTAATTAATAAAACCACGTGATTAATCATTTGCCTATCTTCGGTTATTTCGTCTAATCCAATGTGAACTTCCTTCCAGCTCATATCTTTAAGGATTGGAATATCCAAACTATCACTACATTGATCCCATAATTTTCTCACCATTTCGCATTCAAAAAATATGTGCCTATATGTTTCCTCTTCTTTTCCACAAAATGAGCATTTATCACTTAATATGAATTGAAACCTGTATAAATAACGATTGACATAAACAATTTTATAAAGCAATTTGAATTGAAATTCTCTTAGTTTATTATCTAAAGTACTAATTCTTGGTCGGACAAAAACCTTTTCAATTTCTTTAACCGACAGATTGTATGATGAATGTAAATTCTGAAAACTGACAGGGACGTCTTGCATTTTTTGTATGCATGCCCTGTACAGCTTTTCGAACAAACCGATTCAAATTGGAATGTTTTTTTTGTGAACATAAATTCTATTTTTAGATCATGAAATGAAATTTGCCTCTTTGTTAATTCGATTTTCCATTCCTTAGGTATATTACCATAGATTTCTTTAAGCATTGATATTTCCTCTTCCTCTAGTCCCATACATCTGAAATAAGTTTCCGACTTTAATGTTCCTTTTCCATCTATAATATGGTACAATCTATAAGTATTTTTAAGAAAAGATTTTCATTGAAGTATGTTTTTCCACTATTGTGTATAAACCTATTATTTAAAAAAATTTCATTCCCTTTGTGAGTTGTATCTTTTTTAATAAAATCATTCATATCTAACCAAATGTTTATTAAATCCCGATAGTATTTTGGTAATTGTATATCGATCTTGTTAGGTAAATAGTTACAGTAAAAAATAAGATTTCCTCCGAAAGGTCTCATTAAAAATTTGAAATAATTTTTCCATTTAACTCTCTGGTTTCCTGTTACAAGTCTTTTAATCCACATCACTTTTGTACTTTCACAAAAAGTTGAAAGTTGAGCATTTTTAATCCTCCTTGCTTGTAATCAAAATACATCGTACTTTTTTTAATTTTGTCTTTACCTCGCCATAGAAAATTAAAACAGATCTCATCAATTTCTTTTATAACCCATTCAGGCACTGGAGTCAAAGAGCTTACATAGATTAGTTTTGAATATGCGTATGTTTTCAGTAAATGAATTTTTCCTATCAAAGTTAGATCTCTTTGTTTCCACCAATTTAACAATTTCTTTATTTTGCTTAATATTTCTTTGTAATTCATCTCTTCCGCCACATTGGGATCTAATGTAAAATATATACCGAGTATTTTTAAAATGTGTGCCTCCTTTCCAAAAGGATACACATTCGCAGAGCCAACAGAAGATCCTAAGGGTAAAATGAATGTTTTATTTCCATTAATCTTTAGTCCTGATATTTTCCTAAAATTTTCCATGATTACCTCTATTCTATTAATCGAGTTTATGTCTCGTACAAAAATTGACATGTCATCTGCATATAAGATCATCTTTATTTCTGTTTCTCCAAAACAAATACCTTTTACCAACTTATCATTTCTAATGCAGTGAGTTAAGCATTCTATGCATAAAATAAATAAATATGGAGATAACGGATCTCCTTGTCTTACACCCTTTGAACTTTAAAATATCCGGTTGATTTACCCCATTAAAAACACAACTTTGAGCATTGGTAAGTAACATTGTAACCCATTCACAAAACATTGGCCCAAACCCGAAAGAAATGAGCACTTTCTGAAGAAAACTATGTGAAATCGAGTCGAAAGCTTTTTCATAATCTATTGCCAATAGGTACCCTGGTTTGTTAAAACAAGAAGTATGAAAAATCATATCATTGATTAATCTGATTGCATCACCGATGTTTCTATCTTTTAAATAACCTACTTGATCGACCGACACAATTTCATTCAAAGCTTTTTTTATTCTGTTAGAAAGTATTTTGGTAATAATCTTATAGTCTACGTTGAGTAAGGAGATAGGTCTATAATTACTAATGAATTTGGGGTCTTTACCATCCTTATGTATAAGCGTTATGATTGCTTGTTTTTGAGAAGGCGACAATTCCTTGAATTTCATGGTATCGTTAAATGCCTTAAGAACTAAGTCACCAACTACATGCCAGAATGTAATATAAAATTCTACATTTAATCCGTCATTTCCTGGGGATTTATTTAACTGCATTTCTTTAAGATTTCAATACACTCTCCTGGTTAATTTTTCCTTCACATAGCTTCCTCTGATTTTCTGTTAATTTGGGTAAGGTTTTGGGAAAAATTAATATTTTCGCATAATCCTTCTTCTGATTTAGCATACAGTTTAGAATAAAATCTTCTAATTTCTTGTATGATATCTTTTTCATCATCAGTTATATTTCCATCTACTTGTAATTCTTTAATAGCACTTTTTTCTCTTTGAAATCTATTAGTTGCTTAAAATATGCCGTTTCTCTTTCTCCACTTTCAAACCATTGGGCTCGAGATCTGATTTTTACCCCTTCACTTATATAACCGTAAAGACTTTTCAATTCCCTTCTTTTCTTTTCCAAATCGTTAATCAAAGAATTGTCATTCACCTTCGCTGGTATTTGTAATTCTTCCTCTAACTTTGAAATTTCTTTGTGACGTAACACAGTTTCAATATCGATCATTCCGATCATGGTATGGACTATGTACGACAGTAGATGGCGCTAGTATACAACACCAAGCAGAGCCATCTATACACAGAGTTTGGCAAACTTGGTTTCACTGGGTCACAACATGGCGTATATTCTTTTGTTTTGTGCTTGCCCAACAAAGCAGTATGGTCTCCATATTCTGTCCAACTCGAACCGGGTTGGCCAAACTCTCCTAATCAATGGCACAAGGACCGGTTTTATATACTGGCAACTTGGAACATTGAATTATTCGTTTCTATTTATAATTCACACAAATAATATATATATATATATATATATTCCAGGATTGGGGATTGGTTACAAATATTCCTATAACATCTTTTTATAAGATCACAAAGTTTCAGATGAATTCAATGTTTTACCAACACTTTGTATTACCTTCAATGTACGGTGTTACCAGTGGCATATCCAGGCCCCAGACTTGTCAGAGAAGTAACATTCGACAGACCGAGAAACGTGTAGACCTTTTTCTTTCTTTCCTTTTGCTTCCTAAACAATATCCGAACTCCCCCTCCCCGCCACTGGTTACATATTAAACACCTGTAATTGATAGATAAATGGCACTTCTTTTATACATCAACGAAAAACATATATATAGAATCAAAAGGTGTTCTTTTACAACCTCTTTATCCAAATGATTTTGATATTAATCATATTTCATCTCGCAATCATTATCATCATTGTGTTTATATCAAATAAGTGTGAAGATACTAAAATGTATATATATATATTAACATGATTTATTTTAATTACTTAGGTTTGTGTATTTTTATTCAATAATACACACTTGATACAAATCAGCACTTATTCAATTCAAACTTATATGAAATCGTCATCCAAATATTCAGTTATAGTATATATTTCCTCGTTGACATCTACACCGCTACGGTTTTACGATCCTGCACTCGTGTCGGAAGAGTGCAGTGCCACGATTCTAAAAAATAATTCCGCTATTATCAATATTACATTACTAAGACTAGAAAACATTGGTATCATAATAAATTCGACAGTTGTACAATTAATAAATCTTTTCTTAATATTTAAGTTTCCTGGTCCTCTTGATACATTATGGCATCTCATTTCAGAATACTGACATCCTTGATAACGAGATGAACCCCCAAATTTAACATTTAAACCAAGGTCCATGGCACATTTGTTTTAACTCCACCATACAATATAAAGCTACATGCACACGTTACACACACATGCAAACACACACGCTCGCGCGCACATGCACACATACGCACACACACATAATATACACTTACACAACACACTCACAAACCCATACACAAATGTTTAAACACTTTTTCATTATAAGTTTTACCTTAAGATTTTTTTTTTTTTTTGAGGCCGCCATCCTCGTCAAGCATCGCTTATGATAGCGGTCTCCTGCACTTTTCTACAAATAGTTAGGATAATACTTCAAATTTATGATAATATGTTATGGAAATATTAAGTCTCGTTATTTTATGTACACATGTAAAAAAAGATGTTTAAAAAAAAAAAAATTTGACATGAAGTAATTATTGTTTGTATATGTTGTATTATACCTTACATTTATATGTACTTTGTAATTCAGTTATATTATATTTGGAAAAATGCAGAAATCAAATTAAATCAAAATCAAATCAGTGTAATTTCGAAATACAGATGTATATCTCTAGCGCGTTGCACAAGACAAAATATATATAAGGTATCGAAGGAAAGGAACATTTACATCTCATAGACATTTGAACGAATTGATATAAAAAAGAAGAATGGAAGCTCCCAAAGGTTACAAGAAAGCCGACTATTTAGCGTACTACATGTTTTTAACAACAACATATTTTCCAAATTAAGAACGAAAGTAGTAGAAGTATTATCATGCATACTTTCTCTGTATCTGGCTCAGACGGTGAAGCTCTGTTCATCTTGCTACCCGAAGTTTGGTCCTTGGCAGATGCCCCTTGAGTATGTTGCTCGGCTCTTCTGTTGATATCGGTTGGTACACCAGCAGATCTGTTTTTTCAATGCCTTGAGCAAGTGTTTTACTAGTACTAGCACTTTGATTACGGTTTTTTTTTTTTTTAAGGTTTTTGTTTCGAATCTTCCTTGGAAACTGCGCTGATGTGTTTATACGGACAGGTGTCTCCGCATGTTCCGGGGCATCTGTGGCCGCAAACAAGGTACTCCTTACATTGTACTTTGCAGGATACTTCATGTACACCTTTACAGCATACCACATACTTTTGATGACCACACGGGAAACTCTTGAGAACAATTGCTGGACATTCATACGAGTCGATATCCAGATAACATGGTAGGGTGTATTGGTGTTTACAAGGAAGCTTTGTTTTTTCAACCATCACATCGCATGTGAACGATGCGGGGTCCAAACAACACTTCATCATACGAACGTGTCCACAAGGCATTTTCTTTTCCATCTTTATAGGACATGGTGGACATTTGTTTCGACAGATGTCAGAACATGCATGACCTATTTGATGACCACAATGCAGACTCATGAGGACAAATGCTGGACATTCATACGAGTCGATATCCAGATAACATGGTAGGGTGTATTGGTGTTTACAAGGAAGCTTTGTTTTTTCAACCATCACATCGCATGTGAACGATGCGGGGTCCAAACAACACTTCATCATACGAACGTGTCCACAAGGCAGTCTCTTTTCCATCATTATACGACATGGTGGACATTTGTTTCTACAGATGTCAGAACATGCATGACCTCTTTCACATTTCTTGGTGCAGGGGTAAGGGCAGTTGTTCAGAAAGTCAGCTGCTCTTGCCACCTCTGTCTTGTGTTGTGGATGGTTGACACATTGCAACATCATCGTGTTTCCTACACGACAATTTGCTTTCAAGTCGCCATAGATCCCTTTCCACAGTTCGCATTTCTTAGAGTAGAGGGTGAAATTTCCTATGCAATACAGCCCTTGCTTTGCTCTTGACAGCGACACACACACTCTGTTTTTGATGCTCAGGAAACCTATCATGCCATTCTGACTGCTTCGTACAAAGGACAGAAGAATGATGTCATTCTCTTCCCCTTGGTAGTTGTCGACCGAAAACACCTTGACGCCAAATGTAGCTCCGATGTTCATTTTATCTTCGAATTTTCGGAGTTGTCCAGCGTAAGCAGTGAGTATGGTAATCTGCTGGGGCTCGTATCCCTGGTTCAAAAGGTACTTACACAATGCCACCATGAAGTCAACTTCATGGAGATTGTAATGACTCATTGTCTCGCCTACATGTGTCTCTTCTTTGGTGTGATCGAGGAAGAAGACGTTTTTCTCCACTCCTTTTACGTCTCCGTACAAATACACTGATCTGTCGTTTTCCAGCTCCGGGTAGAAGTGTTTTCTCATCAGAGATGAAATTTCGGGCCTCATACGACGCTGCTGCTTGAGTTTCTTGTAGGGGAATTCGTTCTCTAACAGTCGTTCAAACATGGACACATCGAGGTGAAATCTGGTTGCTAGTTGGTAAACATTTGGCTTTGGGCGGAGTTGCTGATGATCACCAATCAGGATAAGCTGCTGACAGGAAGAATGTAGCGATGTGATAATGTGCGACTCTAGCACTTCTGCGGCTTCCTCAACAATGATGATCTTCGGTTTAACTCTTTGTAGCACTTCGCGCTCACTAGCAGCCCTTGTAGTAGTCATACCGACTATTGTAGCTTGCTTTAGTACCAAGCATTTCTCGTCATCTTTAATTTCTTGCAGCTCGGCACATAATTGAATGTACTCATTCTGGCGTTTTTGAAAGCGCTTGAACTCTCTCTCTCCCAAAATACCAGGGGAACTCAACTGGATTCTGGTTTGGAAGCCCTCAAGAGCATCCTTTGCAAATTCGGCTTGTCTGACGGCTTTCCAAGCACGGCGTTGGATGTACTTATTGCTCGTATCCTTTTTGAAACGTTGCTCTTGGATGATTTTATTCAGATTGTACTGTTCCAGTTCTATGCATTTGCTTTGACTTCCGACTCTAATGATGCCTGTATACTGAAATTTCATGATACCAAGTAGAAACTGATCCAAAGCATGGTTTGTGTTGCATACCAATAGGATAGGACCTTTTTCTTCATATGACCAGCAATGCATGTTCTTGAGGAGTGTTTCCACAATTTTCAATGCGATGTACGTTTTTCCCGTCCCAGGAGGTCCTTGAACCAGTGTCAGTTCCTGCGTGAGTGCTGCTTTTACTGCTTCTAGCTGAGATGGGTTTAGAATGGTTTCCTCGGCTGCAGGCCAGGCATATTCATTCAGCACTGATATGAGAAAGGGATTACGTTTCTTCCGGGGGTTCTGATGTTTGGTCATAGAGATGTCACAGGCGTTGTTCCTCTGGTTTGGGTCAACCATTAGATTTGACACATCAAGTTTGGGATGGCTCAGTTGCATTAGGTAGGCAGGGGGTTTAATGTCGGGCTTAAGGTAAAGAATATGCTCTGCCATTGGAAAGGCTGCATGGCTTACCCGTTGTAGGCCGACCAAGACATGTCGATATGCCTCGAAGAAAACTTTTGATTCCACCATGACAAATGTTTTGTCGACAATAAATGACATTCCTGTATCTATAGGGCGTATGTCAACCAACCCACGTGCAAGTTGCCTTGCGTCACTATTTGTTACAGTGGCTAGAATGTAGGTCTTAAATTCATCTTCCGACAGTAGGACTAGTGAGCCATAAATCAAATACTTCGATATTTCCCATTTGACACCGGGTAGCCTTTTGAATGACATCAAATAGGAAACACCTGAATTGTCTGTTTGGGGTCGGACCAGTTTCACGTCCTCATAGATCCGGATATCATTGAACTTAATTACCCTATTCTCTGGCCGAATTTGCTTGTTGTGAAGGTATTCCCCCAAACCACGTCTGAGAGGCTGGATGAAATCCTCTTTCATGAGCCTGAAGTGCACGTCAAGGTAATGATCCGCGTTCGCGTAAGCTCCATGGACTATATGAGGCCTCAAGTATGGTTTGTAAGATGGTTTCAGCTCTTGACAAGTTGGAAAAACACTTTGTTGTCGGAAGTCATCTGGCGGTGGTTTAGATGAAGCATTCTGCTGCTCCTGGCGCGTGAACTCTTTCTCCTTTGATTCTGAGGAAAATGTCCTAGTAAATGAGTTTGAAATAGGGGATTTAATAGAAAAGGAAATAAATAACGTAAGTGGAGAACTCGTGCAGCTTTTTTGTGGAAACAAAAATCACCAAACTTTTGTCTATGTCTAAAAAATAGTTGGACACAATCATACTCGTAGGCCTATACACATAGACAATGAATAGGTAAATAGTACAATACATAATTAAGAAAAACAAGAACACAAATATAGACTGATAACGGAAACAAGTATTAACACTTTTGATCAAGATACGCAATTAAGCTAAAAATACATTTATATTAATACAGATACAATACCACGAGAGGTCGGTATTCCGTGACCCATTCCCCTCGTCATTAGTATTTTTATGTAGGCCTCTTTCTATAACTTGTATAATATTCAGAGATTAATATTTGTCAGACCGATATTTAAATATTCATCTACTGTCTTGAGCAGAAAATATGATTTTATGATATCATTACTATTATCGTTATGATGATTTCTTTAGTTCAAGAAAATGTGATGACAGTTTGACTTTATAGGTGCATATTTCCTAAAATATGTGAAACATCTATTAAGTTATTGTGGATCCAGTCATTGATGTCGTCTCTAAAGAGATGTCTTCTGTAAAGATAGATTTGACGTAACTGCTTGAAAGATTTTACTGCTTCAAACAACAGTTGCAAAGACAATTTTAATGAAATTAATCCTCCCGAAGAGAGTCGTTCTGAAAAGGAACCTTTTAAGATAGTAATGTTTAGCACTTCTTAAAAAAGACACATAACCTCAGGAAGGTGAACGTCCCCCAAAAAAAAAAATGCTTTGTATGGATATGGTCAAACTTAATACAGTACAGAAATATATTTTCAGCAGATGTTTTAGACTTAAAAAATCGACCCACGCGTGGTCAAATGCAGAGGTCACCGACGGTGGTGTGAATGAGAAACTTACAAGTGACTGCCACGTTGAGAAGGCTGAGGATTGGTACTGTAGCGATGCAGGTCCATGTTGATGTCTTCCGTCTTGCCTTTTTCCAAAGTGGCCTGAATGTCTTTCGGACCTATGTGGTGGGTCTATCCGGTTGTACTCATAGGTATTCGATGTTGTAGTCTGTCGGTTTCCCCAGCCATCGGTCGACTGGTTACTTGCCTATATATTGCAACAGATGAACGCACATGTAAATTCTGCTACTTGAAATACACATATTTTAGTGTACACTAAACCAAATCGAAAAATATCTTTTCGATGTCAGTCAATTCGTCAATGTCTACCCCAGAAGGCGAGACATTGTAATGTTAAAAGAACCATATAAATTTATTCTTTAAATTATTCAATTATGTCGTTATAATTATGCTTTTAAAAAAACATTTTATACTTCAATCTTATATATGGTTTACGACGTATCATAAATTCACTTACAGTGCTGAAACAATACTTTATTGATTATACATCTCATTGAGCTTCTTTTGTACGTTTTCTTACTTAGCCCAGTTTCATATCTATTCAAAAAATGTTGTGTATTCGAGTTTATAGCAGGCATAAATGAAAAATTGAATACTAATTAACCATGTCAAATCAAACAATTCCTTGTTAAACGAGGACATACAAACCATTTAAGAATGAGGATCATGGTTATAATCATGATCATAATTATAGTAACAGTTATTATATAGAATTAACAATAATAATAATAATAATTATTATTATTATAACAGGAATAACAATAAGAATAATTTTAAAGTTATTTTTCAGTGGTGTCATCCGCTATGCAGATGACACCACTCTACTCGAACTCATCTATGACAAACTCCAAACATCAACTAACAAGCTGGTGGAAGTATGTGGTAAATGGGGAATGAAAATCAACACAGCTAAATGCAGAATCATGACAAACGATGATAAGGAGATTTCAATAGATGGCAATCCTGTAGAGAAGGTAGAAAACTTTGTCTTCCTTGGTAGTGTAGTCCCCTCGGTTACCAAAGATGTCAAGAGGCGCGCAAATCTAGCTCCCTGGGCATTTGGCAGACTGAGAAAAAATATATGGACCAACCAAGATATTTCAAGAGCCTTGAAGGTCAGGATATATAAAGCACTCATTCGTCCTATATATAGCAACCTATGGGTCAGAGACGTTGACTCTAAGGAAAACTGACCGAGATAAACTGGAAACTTTCGAGATGAGATGTCTGCGGACAATAGCAGGAGTCCATCTTCTGGATAGAATTAGAAGTGTAGACATCCGAAAGTCACTGAACATTTTTCTACGTCAATAAATGAGGAAATATCCAACCACCGCCTGAAATGGTTTGGCCATGTTGTACGTATGCCACAGGAAAGCCTACCAATACAAGTTCACACCAATTTTTTTTTTTTTTAACCTGGTTTTACCTGACTGCTAAGAAAGCATAAATGCTTGTAAGTAAGCAACCAGACGGACGACGGCTTTAGGTCCTCTCCGAGGGACCTGGTCATACCAAGGGGCACTAGCGCATCGACTTGGTTTCGAACCCGGGTCACCGGATTACGAGACCACTGCTCTACCAACTGAGCTATTTCCACGACCACCGGGACGTCCTCCTCTGAGGTGGAAAGACCAAATCCGCCAAGACTCTGGATTAAGCCTGGATGCTGCTAAACACCAAGCCCAGGACAGAAGTGAATGGAGGCGGACCACCCGGAGCAGCGCACGGGGACACCCCGTCCTGTGCACTTAAGTCAGTACTAAGTCAGTTTTCATGAAGCGCATTTAAGAAAATCTCTATTGTACTTTGACATTCAACTTTGAAACAATGCAAGAACGACATGAATGGCATGCTGATTACAACGGGCCTGTACAACTAGACAACTACGCAGCCATCGAATAGATGTATAGATTTAACCAATCAGAACGTAGGAAACTATGCAAACATACAACTATACAGCTTTATATACCTCACTTAAGAAATCTAGCCATCTGATTGGTCGAAATTGGAGTCGTGATTTCAAGCCATGCCCAACTCACAGGGCATAGCAATAGCCCACAGGGCCTAGTTAAAAGTTTCTACCCTAAAATCCTCATTATCCTGCGATTCCCATTGGTTTACTGCGATCCCCATTGGTTTGCGTGTTAAAATTGTCTACGTGCGAGCACGGACGCCATACAGTGCTCTTTGTCTGCGATTCCCAAATGATTGAAACTTTCACTCGAAGATTAAAGTCATCGTTTAACAATGTTAAATCTGAGATGCACGACCATACGTGTTATCAGTGTCTGTGATATAGTGTAATATTGAAGCCTTAAAAAAAAATCGCGCTTCAAAATGATCAAGAAGTGCCTCATCTTAGAGTGACCGTTTTTACCATACTCGTTTTCCCCAATAGACTGTAGTGTTATGAAAACCGTTAGGAAAACGCAAAATTTGGTTTCGATTTCCAATCATAAATATCTTGATAATCAGACAGGCGATCGGCTTGTAAAAGTCATGGGGTTCCTGACTGACCTAAAGGTTTATAATTATCATTGCAGCATGAGCTAAATCCAGGATTTTGTTTCAGAATCTGAGACAAAGTTACCGGATCCCTTTAAGCGAAGATTAACGGACAGTGTTTCAGATTTTCTGTGATGTTTTAACAAATTTTTACTCACTAAAAGGCTAAGGTAAGAATTCTTGGTAGATTTTTGTTTTAATTCGGCATATAAAAGTCATACTCGACTGCTTTAATACTCGAGGACTAGCTGTTTCTATACTGGCTCGCGGGATAGTTGAATCCCCTGCTATCACCCCTCGGCGCGCCTCGGGGTGATAGCAGGGGATTCAACTATCCCTTGAGTGTATAAAAACAGCTAGTCCTCTCGTAGCAGTCGATATAACCAGGAAGATGATAAGAGCCGAGAAGGGTACAACGAATCGGCTTCTTCCTCTAATAATTTAATGAAACTCATCTTCCTGATATAACTATAATACATGTACATCCATCGAAGCGCTCTTGAACCAATGTTATAGTTTTCAGCGTGTATGGCGGGCCGTATAGGCTATTGTTCTGTACTTCTGTATAACTATACATCCATCAAATGGATGAATAGTTTTAACCAATCAGAACGCTGGAAACTATACAACTATATAATTATGCAATTATACATCCATCGAAGCACTCATGAACGCCTGTATAGTTTCCAGCGTGCGGGCCGAAGTGCCATAAATATGTACAACTATACAACTATAAATCCATTGAATGGATGTATAGTTTTATCCCATCAGAACACAGGAAACTGTACAGCCATACAACGTGCAACTATGCAACTATTCATCGAATGGAAGTATAGTTTTATCCAATCACAGCTTAGGAAACTGAACAACCCTACAACCATGCAACTATGCATTCGTGGCACTGTGCTTATTCCAGACAAAGCCAGCGCTTATCTCGCAGCGGTGAGCCATGATTTGGTTAAAACTATTCAGTCCATTTTATTGAGAAGAAAGAAAAAAAGAAAAAAAAAGGCACAACATTTTTTATTTTTTATCATATATGAAATTGCCGTAATGAAATGAAAAAAATATAAAAACTAAAACAAAATAAAGTATGCCATCCAAAGTCAAAATGATATCATGAACAACATGAACAGAGATGCAGTCTCATCTTGATCATTTATGTCTTGTCAAAGAAGAGGCCAGACTCGTGGATACATGAAAGTATTTCTTAACATACAGCATTCATACCTTATCAAGGATTCTAAAATCTGCCAACGTAGACTGGTTTAAAATGCATTCCCACTGCAATGTCGCCGGGCTGTTTATTACATGTTTTCAATTTCGCCTCTGCTCTTAAAACGTGGGCGGCGTACCCGAATCCACCCTGCACCCTCGTTTCCGTGATTAATCAAATATTTGAGATCGTCTTGCTTAACACTCAAAAACTATCACAGAATCTGCTCCATATATGTTGTTATATAGTGTTATTTTGCGGATAATACCGCTTTCCGTTCTAACATTCATCTTCAACAATTAATCGAATGTGAACATTCATCTTCAACAATTAATCGAATGTGTCAGCACTGTATAGGTCTTTGGCAATTCATATCCTGTTCTCATGCATGTTCAATAAGTATTGCGCAATGTCACCATGAAGATGTGACGTGTCGGTTTGAACTTGCGCAATCCGTTACATTCTGCATCACTTAGTGAACATAATATATTGCAATATTATATTAATGTGGGACGCTCATGTTTAGATTGATGAGACTAAAAGCATTACAAAAAATGTAGTGTTACTGATCTAAGACGAAAATGTTTCTTAGTGCATGAGTGAGCCTCTCAACTCATATTATTAGAGACTGTCAATCCAGTATAGCTAAAATAGAAGAGGTGGTTGAGTTTAGTTCAGCCAAGCTAAAAAGTGGGGTACAGTTTCCTGTGACCCCCGTTCACTCCTAAAGACTACGCCACCTATAGAATCCCCTGTTGCGCCCCTCTCCCTCATCCCGGAACCCTTTACAATTATACCATGATTTATAATGTCTCAAGATTTGACAAAAACAAAACTCAATGCAAATATACACGATGTTCAAAAGTAGCCCACCCCCAAACAAAAACAACAACAAAAACAACAACAACAAACAAACAAAACATGAATTTTAATGAGGAGCTCGCAAGATACGTAACAGCGTTGCCAATTTGTGTTTGATTGATCACAACTTCAAATATTCATAATTTTCTTATCTTTAATCTGAACTTTTGCTCAAACTTTCACTGCCCTGTTCCTTAATTCTCTGCTTCTAAAAAAAAAAATCAACTTAATATCAGTATGAACTGCCCCTTCAGTAATGATGGCTTCGCGTAAGATTCATTCGACATAAAGCGTACCGTTTTGCTGTTGAAAATCGTACCTAAACCTTGAATCTCAAAGACAGAAAAATGCTGAAATTTCCCTACCCTGGGAGGAGCCCCCTCCCACACCCTCGCTCCGCTCTGGCGCTTCGCGTCCACGAGAGGTCCTCCTTACATAATGTCACCCCCCACTTCACCACTTAAATCCTATATAGTAACGGGCTTGTACACGAATATGTTATCATTATGTATGAGAATTGCCGCAATGAAATGAAAAACAATATAAAAACTAAAACAAAATAAAGTATGCCATCCAAAGTCAAATGATATATAAACAACATGAACAGAGATGCAGTCTCATCTTGATCATTTATGTCTTGACAAAGAAAAGGCCAGACTCGTGGATACATGAAAGTATTTCTTGACAAATAGTATTCATACCTTATCAATGATTCTCAAATCTGCCAACGTACTTCAAAATGCATTCCCACTGGAATGTCACCGGGCTGTTGATTGAATGTTTCAATTTCGCCTCTGCTCTTAAAATCTCAATCTCGATAGTCGTAATTTCTTATCATTGACATGATCATTCCTCATTCATGAAGTTACAATCTCGGCAATCATACTTGATAATAATAGTTTATGACACGATCCAAAAACCACTTTAAAAGTAAAACCGGCTTGACATGCAGAGTTGACCAGCATTTTTCCAGCGCGTGCGCAAAAGCAAGATAAATTCCAGAGATTTAAGGGCGTGTTTTCAGAGATTCAATAAAAAAATTATGGGGGAGTGGGGGAGTCTTCTCATGTCGCATCAATATGTTGCTGCCGTATTCAGCCTCGTGTTATCGTCATACAAAGACCACTATAATGAGTGTTTTCCTGAGGTATGTGTAATACAACCTCGCAGTGGCGTATCCAGACATTGATAAAAAGATGTAGGAAATTTACCTCGGTTGCCCAAATGTCCATTGTCTGAAGGCAAGCTCCCGGAGGAACATTATGTGTACTTGTGTCCTTCATTTTTAGACGTCCACTGCTATCAAAAATATTTGGTGGTTTTAATTGATTTTCTGAGCCGTAAAGCGTGGGCGACGTTCCCGTATCCACCCTAGCTGCACCCTCGTTATCGGTGATTAATCAAATATTTGATAATTGTCTTGCTTAACCCTCAAAATTATCACAGAATTGTCTCGGGTGCAAGATGCCCCCCCCCCCATCTGCTCCATAAATGTTGTCAGTGTTATTTTGCGGAAGATACCACATCCGTTCTAACATTCATCTTCAACAATTAATAGAATGTGTCAGCACATAATTATCCTGTTCTCATGCATGTTCAATAAGTATTGCGCAATGTCACCATGCAGATGTAACGTGTCGGATCGGATTGGTCTTGCGCAATCCATTTAAATTCTGCATCACTTTATAAGTTAACTTGTATATCGCCATATTATGTTAAGGTGGGCGGGTCAAGAATTTCGTAAAAGAGGGTAGGGGCAATTACGAAATAATTGTGACAAGCAAATAAATTATAAAACAAACACCCAATGGCCCTCTTCAGCCAAGCTAAAAAGTGGGGTACAGTTTCCTGTGACCCCCCACACCCTCCTCCCCTCCCGAGAATCCGCCCCTCCATGGGTGTAGTAAATAAGGGGCACTGCCATAATTTGGGGCCAATGGTCTTACTTGGTGGATGGAATGCGAACTAAAACGTCTAGCAACTGGGAAAAAGTGGGAGAAGCGTCATATCATCTTCTTTGCACCAAACACACCCCTTCACTTTCTCTCTCTCTCTCTCTTTCTCTCTCTCTCTCTCTCTTTTGCGTCTGCCATTCGACTGGGTGTAATGCCCCCCCCCCCTCGTTCACTCCTAAAGACTACGCCACCTGTAGAGTCCACTGTTGCGCCCCTGTCCCTCATCCCGGAACCCTTTAAAATAATACCATGATTTATAATGTCTCAAGATTTGACTTAAATAAAACTCAATGCAAATATATACACGATGTTCAAAAGTAGCCCACCCCCGTTCACTCCTAAAGACTACGCCACCTGTAGAATCCCTGTTGCGCCCCTCTCCCTCATCCCGGAACCCTTTACAATAATACCATGATTTATAATGTCTCAAGATTTGACAAAAATAAAACTCAATGCAAATATACACGATGTTCAAAAGTAGCCCTACCCCCCAAACAAGAAACAACAACAAAACAACAACAACAAACAAACAAAACATGAATTTTAATGTAGGAGCTCGCAAGATGCGTCACAGCGTTGCCAATTTGTGTTTGATTGATCACAACTTCAAATATTCATAATTTTCTTATCTTTAATCTGAACTTTTGCTCAAACTTTCACTGCCCTGTTCCTTAATTCTCTGCTTCTAAAAAAATCAACTTAATATCAGTATGAACTGCCCCTTCAGTAATGATGGCTTCGCGTAAGATTCATTCGACATAAAGCGTACCGTTTTGCTGTTGAAAATCGTACCTAAACCTTGAATCTCAAAGACAGAAAAATGCTGAAATTTCCCTACCCTGGGAGGGAGGCCCCCCCCACACCCTCGCTCCGCTCTGGCGCTTCGCGTCCACGAGAGGGTCCTCCTTACATAATGTCTGCCCCCCACTTTACCACTTAAATCCTATATAGTAACGGGCTTGTACACGAATATGTTATCATTATGTATGAGAATTGCCGCAATGAAATGAAAAACAATATAAAAACTAAAACAAAATAAAGTATGCCATCCAAAGTCAAATGATATATAAACAACATGAACAGAGATGCAGTCTCATCTTGATCATTTATGTCTTGACAAAGAAAAGGCCAGACTCGTGGATACATGAAAGTATTTCTTGACAAATAGTATTCATACCTTATCAATGATTCTCAAATCTGCCAACGTACTTCAAAATGCATTCCCACTGGAATGTCACCGGGCTGTTGATTGAATGTTTCAATTTCGCCTCTGCTCTTAAAATCTCAATCTCGATAGTCGTAATTTCTTATCATTGACATGATCATTCCTCATTCATGAAGTTACAATCTCGGCAATCATACTTGATAATAATAGTTTATGACACGATCCAAAAACCACTTTAAAAGTAAAACCGGCTTGACATGCAGAGTTGACCAGCATTTTTCCAGCGCGTGCGCAAAAGCAAGATGGGAATTCCAGAGATTTAAGGGCGTGTTTTCAGAGATTCAATAAAAAAAATTATGGGGGGGGGGGGAGTCTTCTCATGTCGCATCAATATGTTGCTGCCGTATTCAGCCTCGTGTTATCGTCATACAAAGACCACTATAATGAGTGTTTTCCTGAGGTATGTGTAATACAACCTCGCAGTGGCGTATCCAGACATTGATAAAAAGATGTAGGAAATTTACCTCGGTTGCCCAAATGTCCATTGTCTGAAGGCAAGCTCCCGGAGGAACATTATGTGTACTTGTGTCCTTCATTTTTAGACGTCCACTGCTATCAAAAATATTTGGTGGTTTTAATTGATTTTCTGAGCCGTAAAGCGTGGGCGACGTTCCCGTATCCACCCTAGCTGCACCCTCGTTATCGGTGATTAATCAAATATTTGATAATTGTCTTGCTTAACCCTCAAAATTATCACAGAATTGTCTCGGGTGCAAGATGCCCCCCCCCCCATCTGCTCCATAAATGTTGTCAGTGTTATTTTGCGGAAGATACCACATCCGTTCTAACATTCATCTTCAACAATTAATAGAATGTGTCAGCACATAATTATCCTGTTCTCATGCATGTTCAATAAGTATTGCGCAATGTCACCATGCAGATGTAACGTGTCGGATCGGATTGGTCTTGCGCAATCCATTTAAATTCTGCATCACTTTATAAGTTAACTTGTATATCGCCATATTATGTTAAGGTGGGCGGGTCAAGAATTTCGTAAAGAGGGTAGGGGCAATTACGAAATAATTGTGACAAGCAAATAAATTATAAAACAAACACCCAATGGCCCTCTTCAGCCAAGCTAAAAAGTGGGGTACAGTTTCCTGTGACCCCCCACACCCTCCTCCCCTCCCGAGAATCCGCCCCTCCATGGGTGTAGTAAATAAGGGGCACTGCCATAATTTGGGGCCAATGGTCTTACTTGGTGGATGGAATGCGAACTAAAACGTCTAGCAACTGGGAAAAAGTGGGAGAAGCGTCATATCATCTTCTTTGCACCAAACACACCCCTTCACTTTCTCTCTCTCTCTCTCTCTCTCTCTCTCTCTCTCTCTCTCTCTCTCTCTGCGTCTGCCATTCGACTGGGTGTAATGCCCCCCCCCCTCGTTCACTCCTAAAGACTACGCCACCTGTAGAGTCCACTGTTGCGCCCCTGTCCCTCATCCCGGAACCCTTTAAAATAATACCATGATTTATAATGTCTCAAGATTTGACTTAAATAAAACTCAATGCAAATATATACACGATGTTCAAAAGTAGCCCCCCCCCGTTCACTCCTAAAGACTACGCCACCTGTAGAATCCCCTGTTGCGCCCCTCTCCCTCATCCCGGAACCCTTTACAATAATACCATGATTTATAATGTCTCAAGATTTGACAAAAATAAAACTCAATGCAAATATACACGATGTTCAAAAGTAGCCCTACCCCCCAAACAAGAAACAACAACAAAAACAACAACAACAAACAAACAAAACATGAATTTTAATGTAGGAGCTCGCAAGATGCGTCACAGCGTTGCCAATTTGTGTTTGATTGATCACAACTTCAAATATTCATAATTTTCTTATCTTTAATCTGAACTTTTGCTCAAACTTTCACTGCCCTGTTCCTTAATTCTCTGCTTCTAAAAAAATCAACTTAATATCAGTATGAACTGCCCCTTCAGTAATGATGGCTTCGCGTAAGATTCATTCGACATAAAGCGTACCGTTTTGCTGTTGAAAATCGTACCTAAACCTTGAATCTCAAAGACAGAAAAATGCTGAAATTTCCCTACCCTGGGAGGGCCCCCCCTCCACACCCTCGCTCCGCTCTGGCGCTTCGCGTCCACGAGAGGGTCCTCCTTACATAATGTCTGCACCCCCCCCCCCACTTTACCACTTAAATCCTATATAGTAACGGGCTTGTACACGAATATGTTATCATTATGTATGAGAATTGCCGCAATGAAATGAAAAACAATATAAAAACTAAAACAAAATAAAGTATGCCATCCAAAGTCAAATGATATATAAACAACATGAACAGAGATGCAGTCTCATCTTGATCATTTATGTCTTGACAAAGAAAAGGCCAGACTCGTGGATACATGAAAGTATTTCTTGACAAATAGTATTCATACCTTATCAATGATTCTCAAATCTGCCAACGTACTTCAAAATGCATTCCCACTGGAATGTCACCGGGCTGTTGATTGAATGTTTCAATTTCGCCTCTGCTCTTAAAATCTCAATCTCGATAGTCGTAATTTCTTATCATTGACATGATCATTCCTCATTCATGAAGTTACAATCTCGGCAATCATACTTGATAATAATAGTTTATGACACGATCCAAAAACCACTTTAAAAGTAAAACCGGCTTGACATGCAGAGTTGACCAGCATTTTTCCAGCGCGTGCGCAAAAGCAAGATGGGAATTCCAGAGATTTAAGGGCGTGTTTTCAGAGATTCAATAAAAAAATTATGGGGAGTGGGGAGTCTTCTCATGTCGCATCAATATGTTGCTGCCGTATTCAGCCTCGTGTTATCGTCATACAAAGACCACTATAATGAGTGTTTTCTGAGGTATGTGTAATACAACCTCGCAGTGGCGTATCCAGACATTGATAAAAAGATGTAGGAAATTTACCTCGGTTGCCCAAATGTCCATTGTCTGAAGGCAAGCTCCCGGAGGAACATTATGTGTACTTGTGTCCTTCATTTTTAGACGTCCACTGCTATCAAAAATATTTGGTGGTTTTAATTGATTTTCTGAGCCGTAAAGCGTGGGCGACGTTCCCGTATCCACCTAGCTGCACCCTCGTTATCGGTGATTAATCAAATATTTGATAATTGTCTTGCTTAACCCTCAAAATTATCACAGAATTGTCTCGGGTGCAAGATGCCCCCCATCTGCTCCATAAATGTTGTCAGTGTTATTGCGCAATGTCACCATGCAGATGTAACGTGTCGGATCGGATTGGTCTTGCGCAATCCATTTAAATTCTGCATCACTTTATAAGTTAACTTGTATATCGCCATATTATGTTAAGGTGGGCGGGTCAAGAATTTCGTAAAAGAGGGGTAGGGGCAATTACGAAATAATTGTGACAAGCAAATAAATTATAAAACAAACACCCAATGGCCCTCTTCAGCCAAGCTAAAAAGTGGGGTACAGTTTCCTGTGACCCCCCACACCCTCCTCCCCTCCCGAGAATCCGCCCCTCCATGGGTGTAGTAAATAAGGGGCACTGCCATAATTTGGGGCCAATGGTCTTACTTGGTGGATGGAATGCGAACTAAAACGTCTAGCAACTGGGAAAAAGTGGGAGAAGCGTCATATCATCTTCTTTGCACCAAACACACCCCTTCACTTTCTCTCTCTCTCTCTCTCTCTCTCTCTCTCTCTTTGCGTCTGCCATTCGACTGGGTGTAATGCCCCCCCCCCTCGTTCACTCCTAAAGACTACGCCACCTGTAGAGTCCACTGTTGCGCCCCTGTCCCTCATCCCGGAACCCTTTAAAATAATACCATGATTTATAATGTCTCA
This sequence comes from Mesocentrotus franciscanus, assembly GCA_037976565.1. Taxonomy (NCBI): domain Eukaryota; kingdom Metazoa; phylum Echinodermata; class Echinoidea; order Camarodonta; family Strongylocentrotidae; genus Mesocentrotus; species Mesocentrotus franciscanus. The sequence continues at coordinate 14,661,669 of CP137671.1, read as the reverse complement.
AGATTTGACTTAAATAAAACTCAATGCAAATATATACACGATGTTCAAAAGTAGCCCACCCCCGTCAAACAAAAACAAACAAACAAAACATGAATTTTAACGTACAGGGCAAATTGGGGAGGAGCTCGCAAGATACGTAACAGCGTTGCCAATTTGTGTTTGATTGATCGCAACTTCAAATATTCATAACTTTCTTAATTTTAATCGGAATTATGCTCAAAATGTCAATGCCCTGTTCCATAATTCTCTGCTTCTATCAAAATCAACTTAATATCAGAGTGGACTGCCCCTCTAAAGCCTAAAGTAATACAAAGTTTTGGAAATATTTCAACAGGATTGGACAATGCACTTTAAAATTTGCATTACCATAATATGAAACCCAATGTTAGAATAAGCAACTTTGAAAATATCGGGCTCCCGATAAATTTTAGTATAGCTCCCTCTCAGGTCGAAAATGTACATGTCATCTGAAAAGAAAAACACTATTGTCAAACTGTAATAATTGAAATGTTTGAACAACAAATCATATTACCAGATTTAAAAAATACAAATAATCATAAAGTAAGATTTTTTAAAGTCAAGTTTGTCTTAGTAAATGATTTTTATATTGTCTCGTAATAAAACGGGGTACATTTTATGGTTAAAAGAAAAGGGGGCACATATCCAAAGGGATCGAAGGACACTTCTTTTAAAAATGCACAAAGTAAGGGGTTTTTAGCCATAAAAAGTCGGGGGCGGAAGGACATTCCCGCCCCCCAACATTTTTGACCGGAGGGGGGGGGGAGGCAGCCCCCCGGTTCCTCCGCCAGTGTTGTAGATGAAAAACTGTAGCAGTAGAGGCAGTAGAGAAAGACGTAATTTAGAGGGGGGATTTAAAACACAATGGAATGAGGAAATTTGTATTCTAATACATTATATTGTATAGTCTTCCATACGGTCCAGGAATAGGCCTATACAAATAGTTTAACAAAAATAAAAACAAAAACATTCATGCTGATAATAATGATAGTAAAAAAAAAATCAACAACAACAACAAAATTAATCAATTATGATTTATAAAAGAAAAAACTAAATAGGGTGCAGTTTACACATAAAGGCTATACACTACGAAACGCCCTTCCCTCTCCACCCTCTCCACCCTCTCCACCCCTCCACCCCGAAAAAGAAAATGAGAACTTGACCCGTAGAACCTTATACTATAGGGGTACCGGGTGGGTGCAGGAGGGGAAGTTCCCCCACTCCCGCGCGAAGCGCTGAAGCTTTGATGTTTCATTAAATTATTAGAGAAAGAAGACGATTCGTTGTACCGTTCTCGACTCTTAATCCTTGTCTGAATTTTCAAAAATGTTTCTTTGTTTGCTCCTTTTTCTTCCTACGTCCTCTTATTTTTGTTCTCTTCTCTCTCCCTCCCCTCTCTCTCTCTCTCTCTCTCTAGTTTTGGCTGGCGATTTTTGTTGTTGTTTTGTTTGGGGGCGACCGCCCCACCGCCCCTCCTGGCTACGCGCATGCGACGTATACGTATACGTACGTGTTAATAGACCTTTCGATAAGCAAAAATACATTATTTCGGTTTGAACGATCATGTAGGCCCAGGAATTGAAGAAAGAAAAAAAAACACTGTTGCAAAAGGGCAACATGGCACCAAAGAGATCTCTGTGATGGCACGCAGATGCATCGTTTTATTTGTAATTGTGTTTTGTTCTTTTGTTGAACTTACTTTTGCCATGCACAGATTATCAAAAACTTTTTATTTTCTGCCGAAATTGACCAATCGCAAGAATATTTGCACATCAAGAATTAGTAAGATTGTTCTATTTGCGCTCAAACAAAGGGGTGTTTGATTACTGCCTCGTGAAAACAAGTACTGAAAACCAGTTTTGATCGGAGTATTCCAGCCTTTGGAATCATTTCTGATATTGTATTCATATTAAAGTATGAAAGGAAATCACAAGGAAGCGGAGACTTTGTACTCGAGGAAAATTGTTGGGCATAAGCAAGTTCACGAGGTAATTTATCATCCTGTTTTGTGGGAGTGGATAGAATGATCCATTGATGATTGACAATGAGTGATTGAAAAGATTAGTCTGTGTTCAGCTAAATTTGATAATTAATAATGTTAATAATTCATTTTTTAATTAATTTCAATAATAAAACAATACAAAATAATTTTGAAACATGATTTATCAATGAATAATTTATATTTTGTATCCAATATAGAGGGATATTCTAAATAATTCGGTAGCTGTATGAACATTTCGGAATAAACACTTTCTACCAAGTCTAACAAGTTTAGGTATTTGATAAATGTCAACTCAATTAAATGGCCGACCATCGACCCGTTCCGTGTTTGTGATGAATTCAGCGTTTGCACCAGATTATATTCGCAGCTGAAGTTAGCTCTTCAGGTTTTCCAAAAACCTTTGAAATAATCTAGCCATTATTCCGTCAGAATTTTGTTTCCTCTAAACTTTTCATAATGATGGAGATAACAGCGAGAGTAAGAACGTTGTTTAGAACGAGTCGAGTTATCACAGGCTGCTGCCGCCGCTACGCTGCCTCCACATCTGGAGGTGACCAGGCCAGGCTCCAGGGGTTGAAGGCTCTCCGGCTCCCGCAAATGAACAAGGTACGTATCGGGTGAAGCTGAAGCAGCATCAGCATCATGCAATTTATAAATAAAGTGAACAGAACAGATGCAGAGGGACGTCTCAACTCTCAAATTACGGTCATTGCAATGTTTTAAGTACGGTACCGACTTAATTGTTAATATTTTGGCACTGTCTGGAAAGTAGATGAATTATATGCTTTGCCGGGTTATAATTTTATAAAACATGCATCATTCTAGACAGAAATAACCGTCTGGTATGTATAGAGGCGGTCAGAGGAGCCAGATGCAATCTCAGCGGAACAACCGTCGATATCAGAGACTGAAGCTTTCGGTCTAGCATCATCCATGAAGTTTCGTGAAATGAACAACAGACACAGTCAGTAGAACTAGAACTAGAAGTTAGAAGTTACAGGTCTTGTCTACTCAGTAGGCCTACTAGTAGTAGTAGACTACTACTATAATAATAGCTACTACTACTAATCTACTTTGGTTATTTACGGTACTACTGCTTCAATAAATAAATAAATGAACAAATAAGTGAGTAAGTAAATAAGTAAGTAGGTCTAGATCTAAGTAAAGTAGATAATTGAATAAATGAATGAATGAATAAATAAATAAATGAACGAATGAGTAAAAAGATTTTAAAAATAAATGAATGAATGAATAAATAGATAAATGAATAAATAATGATTCTAAATCTATTGTCATTAATCTTGGGCATTCTTTCTAGTATTCTGATAAATCAGTAAAACAAAATTGTGCTGAAAGTCTAATGAAACCTGTAAAAAATTCTAGACCCTAGTCCCTAGTTCAATTGATTATTGTCTGGAGTTTTTTTAGGGGCTGATATTAACTGAATATTTCTCTATTAAATATCGTGTATTGGAATGGACCAGAAATTGACTTACATTATTTATGTAAACAATTTAGTTGTTTTTGTTATTGTTCACATCATATCTATATGTTTAAAGAAAAAACAAAATTGAATGGGGGTGACTTTTTTTTCTTTCTTCATTTTTTCATTTTGCCCAGTTTTCGTGGTTTGAGCTGCTGTCAGCGGCCATACAATATTTTTGTTATGCATAGAGTCATCATTGCTATCTGGAAAATAATAATAATGATAATAATAATGATATGCTTTTCTTGCTGAGGACCCTGCAATTAGTATTACCCCAGCTATTGCCAGGTACCCATTTACACCTGGGTGGAGAGTGGCAAATGTGGATTAATGTCTTGCTAAAGGATGTTAGTGCCAGGCTGAGATTCAAACCCTCAACCCTTGGATTGAGAGTCAAGTGAATGAACCACTATACAACGACACCTCCACCTACATGTATTTTTCTCTGAAACAGAAAATTTAATATTCCTATTTTCTCTCAGTACCAGTTTTACAACCAGTTAAAATGTTAAAGGTAAAGACCAGTTTTGGAAACGCCCCTCTCTCAAAAAAATGAAATGGAAGCTCTCATTACCAATCATGTGAAAGAATATGTTTTGACTAATACGTGATGATACAAATTTTGCCGTGAAAGTCGGGAAACCGCCTACTAATTGATATATTTGGTAAATTATTATATCTATTGGGACCAAATAGATATCGCACGTGGTCGCGTAGTCCCATATACATCTTTCTGTGTACAGTGCTTGTAACTTTACCAAGACTGGGCTAAATTTCTTATCATTTTGATGATTCCAGAACCTTGCAGTACATACCAATAATTATATGCTAGATGATCAACCTTTTCTGATCGATTCCACAACGTTTCTTTCACAATGCAATCGCAAGACCAGACTGGTCTTTCTCTTTAAAGTCTGTTACTCTGTTGAATCAAAGCAGACAAATCGATGGAAATTAAATCAGACAAAATAACACACACATAAACAGTACCTCAATAAAACATATATCAAATTTGAATGAAGATAAATTACTTAGATTAAAGAAGCAATCACTACATAAAGTCTCTATGCACTTCCAAAGGACTTTCCTCATTACTCATCCAAGGAGAATATGATGAGCATGGGAAACACAAGTATACCGGTACCCAAATGTTGTGTGTTCGGACGGTTGATTTAAACCAGCAATTTGAAGATAATAACATGCAATATTTCATAAATATTTTAAGCATTATGTTAGACAATATTATAAATGACAAATATGTATGATTGTTAGTGCTATTTGATGGTTACTTTTTCTTAAAATCCAAAGGCAAAAGTAATGGCTTTATTTTCGTTAAGCGTCCAGAACCCCCCCTCCCCCATTTGCCTACATTTCTTCACCTTCATAACTTTTAAAATGTCACTTTTGTAACTCTGGTATCGGTAGTAGAATTACCAACTGTTATAATGGGCAAGGCAAACGATAATTTCAATGGGATGAAAAACTCATCTCATTTTTCTTTTCAATATAGGTCCATCAATATTGTAGTCTGCTTTCAAAAGAAGAGCTCCTCGAGGTCTTTTGAAATACTTGTACTCTTTGCTGATACAGAATTTAACTGCAGGAATAATTTTCTTTTTAAATTTCTCCCAAGCAGTTGAATTAGAATATAACGGTAAACCTCCTTTGTTGGCTTTATTTATTGATCGTTTCATAGTGGTCTTGGGTCTTGTCTCTTATTCTATTGTTAAAAGATTAGCTGAATAGGGATTACAGACGAGCCCTCGCCGAGCCCTCGCGTCCCAATCTAGTAGCCCGTAGCTAGCTCAGTACAGTTTGCTCAGCTGGACTGATACTCCGTGTAGTGTAGTTTGGAGACACAGACCCTTGTTAGTCGTTATGTGTAATATGTGGTCTGAATTGTAAGATTCTACACTGCTTATTATGCCATGCAATGTAATTTCTCTTGCTATTTTTTATTATTGGGCACAAATATTAATTTTTTGTTCGAATTTGCTCAAGACACATTTTATGTGTGTTTTTTTGTTATTGTTTTTGTTGAAAGTTAAACTACTGTCTGCATTTAGAGACTACACCGGGGCGTGTGCGCTCGCGCGATCGATCAGCTGTTTGTGTGCGCGCATGTTGTTTACTAGTTAGCTAGCTGCAACATACGAGTCTTTACTTGAAACAAAGCTGCTTAATAACTTCGTGATTAACCCGAGAAATCCACTATTTTAACAATGTCGTCAGCACCAAAACATTCCCAGAGGGACCATCTCCAGAATTCCAGACATTATGGACCTGATATTATGCGGGATACAAAGCTGAATAAGGTAGATATTTGATGTTGAAAATGATTTCATGTTTTTTAAACGTCCCGTAATTAGCCTGTGGGATTTGCTACACGGACAACCCCAGAGTTCTGGCGAGTATGGGTACGGCAGGCAGGCTGACCACTTTGACAGTTATTGTAAATCTCAAAACGTTCTGCGCGATCGCGACGGACTTTATCGTACGATCGCTCTCCCGATGGTGCGGCGCGGCACGCGGCAGCTGCTAATGGTGTGATGAATGTCCTGCTGTTTATAATTCCATTCGCCATATTTGGACTCTAGACTCATTCAACAATCTAATTAACCTAATATTATCAGCTAGAGTCTCTCTCAGTCAGATGACTTACAAATTTATAAATACCCAGATGTTGTGTGTCCAGACAGTTGTTTTAAAGTTAAACAGCAATTTGAATTGAAGAAGTTTCATAAATCTTCTAGTTCAACTTCTATCTAGGCCTAAGGCTTTATGTTAGACAATTATAATAATATTAATAAAGCATAGATTCTAGATCTTAATGTTTATGATGGTTAGTTCTTATTTGATGCATACATGTACATTTCGTTAAATCCAAAGGCAAAATATGCGATCATCTTAAACATGATTGATCGCTTTTTGTGATAAATCGGCTTTAAACTCCCGTGCGGGAAAAAAGGCTTTTTCTTGAGTTGCAGTGCATTCCAATCCGACATTGAATTGTGAGTTTGCTATATCCCCGTAATTCAACGATAAATTTTCTAGTTGCACCAATTTGTAGTAAAAAAACTTTGCAGTCCATTTGGTAATCATTGAACCAAATAAATTTGTATAGAATATGAGAAATCATGGATCCAATATCACATTTCCTAATATTTTTAAAAATTACTGCGAACTTTGGTCACCCCATCATATATTTATTTGTTATTTTGGTTATTTCTAATTGAATTCAAATATATTAACCGTAACAAGCAACTGCAAAATGATTTTATATTTACAACATTTACACAACATGCTAGACTATAACTTATAAGTAAAAAGAAATGCAAATTTCTGATTTGTTTATTTTGATTTTTGATTTTTTTTTCCCACACGCTTAGGCTTTGCCTGCTTATTTTGTGATATTTTTTTTATGTACTTTAAATACCCATATATTTCCCAACATAAAAGAACATACCTATGAACTGTTTGAAGAACAGACGATGGGTTTATTGCTTCTGGTGTCAGGAAGTAATTAAAATATAAGAGAAGGTAGTGTGTTCATTGTGCTGGTATTGGAGGTCTACAATACCAGTACCTGTGTCCCAAAATATACTGTAAAGGCAAGGATTACTTAAAGTTATGGCATTGTGAGAGACGTTTTTATGTAGAGTAATAATGTAGAGCATTGCATGCATTTTGCATGGACGCATGATGGAAAGATATCACTGTCCAGTGTCCATTGTTGCGATACAACAATGGCAAAGATACATTTTGATTAGACATGGAATATGATTAAATCAGCAACACAAACACAAACTGTATAATATCTGAAAGGCATATTTTTCATGCATTTTATGATTGATCACTCAGTCTCACTGTCTTTTGAAATACCCTGGGTAGTAGTAGGTTTTGAAAAATGCAATTATGACAGCCCTAACCCTCACCCTAACTTTACATGTACATGTACACTGTATACCCAGAGGTTGTGTGTCGGACAGGTTGCGTTTCGGACAGGTGATTTAAAAACGGCAATTTGAAGAAGTTTACAATTAATATTTCATAAATCTTCTAAGATTTATGTTGGACAACATTATGAAGGACAAATATTCATGTCGGTTTGTGCTATTTGATGCATAATTTTTTGTTCGATGTGAAGGCAAAAGAGAAGGCTTTATGTTTGTTAATAATATTAAGTGTCCGGACACCCAGCCCCCCATCATACATGTCTATTGTAGAACCTGGATGTGCATTGAAATATTTCATCCTGAATTCTGCATCTTAATGAAGTGGGTGTGTTGTAACCAAATATTGACAAGTAAAGATGAGAGAGAGAGAGAGAGAGAGAGACCCAGAGCCAGCATGCATTAGGAACTGACCCTGTCTTGTGTTAACAACATATGATCTGGTCATTCCAAATTCCAATTCTAGGTTTACCTACCATCACAGAGTATTCTCTATTTATAGAGAGAACAATGCATTGTAAACTAGGAAATGACATTAGGCCTACTAATACTATGCTCTTTTGGGATTGAGTCTACATGTATGAACAGCAGATTTGCTCTTTTTTTTCCCTTCTGTTTTGCTGACATTGCGTTATTTACATTTACATATACTGTGATTTTGGTGTGTATGCTTTGTAAAAAAAAGAAAGAAGTTATTTGATCATATTCATTGGTATTTTCATAGGACTTACTGTACCAGGGCTCTCGTTGCATGAAACTTAGCATTTATGAATACTTTGCCATTGATGGTAACTTCCATGGAAACCTTGATTCTCACTGGTTGTTGAGTGATGTTGCCATGGTAGTGATGGTACATGTAGTTAATATTGATGGCATTGTAAAGGATAAGTTCTATGCAACATGGCTCAGATATTCTGTATATGCATGGGACTTTTAAAGGTTTCTAGAAATAGAATGGTCAGGTTCACAGAGGTTGCAGGCCCCCTAATTCCTGATATATCGCATCATTAAACTGCACATCATGACAATTTTTTGTTTGTTTTTGCTGCAGAAACAATTGTCAGGAATATTCATACATGTAGTACTGTCTCTATGAAAATTTCTGCTACTACAGAAAAACAAAAGGGAAAGAGACAAAAATAGTGCGTAAATTCACAAATCATTATTTTATTTGCTGGCATTATGGCATAATACATGTACATGTATGTACTTAAAGTAACGTGTTGATTGAAAGTAAGGCAAATTCAGAACTTAGAGCCTATCAATATTGACATAAATTTTAATCTGATTATGACCTGCAATAAAACTGCCAAGTCATTGTGCCGCATTGTCATGAATTGGAGTTTATGTACATGTACAGTATGTTATCATTAATGATCAATAATGCCTTACGGCAACATTATCAGTTTATATCACCCTCCCATTGTCATTCAATAATCCTGTTCTGGTAGTACTGCAGTAAAAATGATATTTTTGGTCTCTATTATTGCAGGGATTGAATGTATAGAGCTTCTATAGAATAGAAGCCGAGTAGCCTTCAAATCGTAGACAATCGCACTACTGGTCTGACATCATTGCGATTCTGAGCCGATTTAGCTTTTCCTCATGAAATTACTTGAAATTGAGATTTTATTAATCATGTGACCATTGAAATGCTATTGCAAATTCTTTCAATATCCGATCGTAGTCAGATTGTGTAGTGTGTACGCTGGGCTTAATTTCAGAGTAAGCATTAGAGGAATGTAAAAGAAGATCCTCGTCAATTTCAAGTTAGATTGTAGGTGTGCAGACATACACCTGTAGGGCTGAGGGCTCCCCATCATACAGTATTCTGCATTCACCTTGAGAGAATGCCAGTCATTGGGTATCCATGGCTTATTTCCACCGTCATCAGCTCTATGGAGCTACAATAAGAAAATATTCTAGACAACCTGAAAGACAACAGTCCTCTACATGTTCGAGACTTGTGCCCACTCTTTTCAGACCAAAACTTATGTACACCCTGTACTACCTGTATCTTACTTTATTGAATAATACAGGGTACAGCATTTACCTTGAGGAACGCCAGGCACTGGGTATCCATGGCTTGCTACTACCTGTCATCAGCTCCATGGAGCTACAGGAAGAAAGGATCATACACAACCTCGAAGACCACAGTCCTTTACATGTTCGAGACTTGTGTCTAGACTGTCTACTCTTTTTCAGACCAAAACTTATGTACTACCTTTATCTTATTTTATTGCATAATACAGGGTACAGCATTCACCTTGAGGGAACGCCAGGCACTGGGTATTCATGGCTTACTTCCACCAGTCATCAGCTCTATGGAGCTACAGGAAGAAAGGATCTTACACAATCTCAAAGACCACAGTCCTCTAGATAAATATGTACAGCTTATGGACCTACAGGTACGTTTATGGTGTTTCTGTTATGCTTGTGTCATGGGTAAGAGATTGATTTTAATGGCCACCAGCAGTCATAACAAGGATCATGGTGATAAGGTAACACATACATTGTAGATGATGGATCCATCTTGATGACACATGGTACACTTGGCTTGCTGCAACCTGCCATTAGCTCTATGGAGCTACAGGAAGAAAGGATCTTACACAACCTCAAAGACCACAGTCCTGTAGATATTAAAGTTAACTACATGTATGTACATCTTATGGACCTACAGGTATGATTAAGGTGTTTCTATAATGCTTGTGTCATGGGGACAGGTAGCACTTGAAATCATTTAATAAAAAAAAATTGTCATCAATTTGTAAGAATATTTACAAAATCCTGGATCTACCCCTGTATCATCACATAGAATTTTATTTACAGATGTACTCGTTTTTAAGTGGTGAAACTTTTAGGGATTCTCCCCATCTGGCTCATAATCTTTGTTGTAAGGATTCACAAATGAGATCAATGTATGATTTTATTTCCTGTTTATATATTCTTTTCAATGACTTTTCTCCATAGAAGTCATGGTTGTAGAAGACTGTATTACATAACTTGTTTTGCACAAGGCTTATCTGCCGCAATGACCCGGTGACTTACATGTAGCTTCATGATATGACTTGTGTAACAGAGAATATTTATGAAATTAATATTTTTTACACTTTGGTGTTTCTTTTCATGTAGGATCGCAACGAGAAACTGTTCTACAGGGTCATGTGTAACCACATCACTGAGATGATGCCCATTGTGTACACGCCCACTGTTGGGTTGGCATGCCAACGGTATGGCTACATCTTCCGTCGCCCTAGGGGGCTCTTCATTACCAAGTACGATAAGGGACATGTTCGTGACATCATCGCTTCCTGGCCAGAGCAAAACGTCAAGGTAAGAACTTATTAAATTGAATGAAAATGTTTACATTTTTCAACAAGAATGAGATAAATTAATACATGAAAGCTCAAGAAAGAATTTAGTAAAGAAAGAGAAAGCTATAAAAGCGACCTAAAAAATAATGCACGTATGGTAGTCGCAAAAGTGGCCTGTCGTTGGACTGCGAAACAGGTCGATTATTATCGTTATGATTTGCCTAACAATAAAAGTAAGCATTTAGCATTTTGATGTGATGTAAAGTGGCAATTAACAAACTTCAAAATGTGCACATGTACATTAATCAATAAAGTAGAGGACATTAGGGTATTGACATTTGAGCAGTTAGCAAATAAGAAGGCTTCAGTAATTAACCATCTTGAGATAACAGGGGGGTGTTTCACAAAGACTAAGATCGACTTTAAGTTGGACTTAACTATGGCAGGCCGTTCATGCCACTGTTTGCTCTCACCATTATGATCTTTAGATATTAAACACTTTTTCCTTCAATAATGAACTATCAAAAAAGGTAAATTCTGTAGATTTGTGACCATGATTTGTACGCCCCTTGAGAGACCAATGCCACTACTAAAATGGTGAGAGCAAACAGTGGCATGAACGGCCTGCCATAGTTAAGTCCAACTTAAAGTCGATATTAGTCTTTGTGAAACACTCCCCAGGAGCCATTGATGATATTCGTCAAGCAGCTATTTGCACCTTTAGAATCATACATTTATATTATACTTGCTTTGAGAGATAAAGGCTACTTTATTTGTATAAGATCTAAAGCCCCTTTCACACCGGATCTGTGTAGTGTGGCGTACTGACTATGCTGAAATTAGGCTGCGTATTCATGAAAAAATGTTGCTTCGGCGTAGTCCCTGCGTTATAGGTTTTGCGTAGGCTGGCGTACGATTGGCGTATGGTTACATACCCTGTGCATACATGTAGGCACCGCGTACCTACGGCGTATAACAAGCGTAGGGTTGCGTACGTTTACGTAGGCCTGGCGTACTGGTTTGCTCACGGTTGCGTACGGTTGCTTACTGTGTGTGCAAGCTTCTACTGCCTCGTCAGACTGGCGAAAGTTGCGTAGCCATGGCGTACAGTAGCGTAGTGTTGCGTAGGCTTGGTGTACAGTAGCGTAGTGTTGTGTAGGCTTGTGTACAAAACCGTACCTTTGGCGTCTAGTGACTACGCCGAAAGTACGCGAAAAAAATTAAACATGTTTAATTTTTGGCGTCCTTCTCGCGTCCCCGTTCGCATACCCCGGCGTATAGTTACGTAGGCCAGCGTAGTGCCGCGTACGCTCGGCGTAGTCGGTACGCAACACTACGCAACTCTACGAACGGCCCGGTGTGAAAGCCCCTTAAGAAGGATAGTGTTATCATTCATCAAGTACTCCTAATGTCTGAAACTCTGAATCTTTGTTGTCCAACAATAGACCATTTTTGTAATGTAATCAAATTTGATGCATAAATTTTTGTTAAGTGCCTCGTTACAAATTATTTCATTCACCTGTTACGAATAAATGTAATTTCAATAGTAAGAATACAAATTGCTTACATTAATTGTTTGGCGTCCTTCTCGCGTCCCCTTTCGCGTACCCCGGCGTATAGTTACGTAGGCCAGCGTAGTGCCGCGTACGCTCGGCGTAGTCGGTACGCAACACTACGCAACTCTACGCACGGCCGGTGTCAAAGCCCCTTAAGAAGGATAGTGTTATCATTCATCAAGTACTCCTAATGTCTGAAACTCTGAATCTTTGTTGTCCAACAATAGACCATTTTTGTAATGTAATCAAATTTGATGCATAAATTTTTGTTAAGTGCCTCGTTACAAATTATTTCATTCACCTGTTACGAATAAATGTAATTTCAATAGTAAGAATGCAAATTGCATACATTAATTGTTGCTAGGTAGGACAAACATACATGTACAACACATGGAATGTGTGAGATTTGCATTCTGACTATTGAAATACAATTATTTGTAACGGGTGAATGAAATAATTTGTAACGAGGCGTTAAACAAAGATTTATGCATTAAATTTGATTACCGGTACATTATGAAATGGCCTATTAAGGGATGGACTTCAGAATGTTTCTGTTTGTACAGGAAGGCTTCTTGACAGGAATGTGTCAGCCTTGCATCCAAACCAAGTGAAATATTGCATTGTTGCATCACATGGGGTGGTTCGACCAAAGCAATGTTTGTTTATAACATTTATTTAACCTTGTCTCCATTGTTGGAGAGAGAAAAAAATTGCCCTTAGAGAGAAATTGTCCTACCCCTGAAATCTCCATGCTCAAGGGTGTTATGTTTTGGTGAGAATCCTAGATAGATAGTGGCAGTGGGACCAGTATTGTATGTAAAGCGCAGTAATATTACAAAGTACATGTACAAATGTACTTGCATGACTTACAAGGAACTTGCAGGAAGTAATTCCTAAATGGCCTGAACTTGATATTTTTTTGTTGTCCTTCAGGCATTTGACTACAAATTTCATGTGAAACATGATTTTTTTTTGTTTTAATAATTGAATTTTCTTATAAAGAAAAATAAAATAAAGTAAATAAAAATGGATACACTACCAGTAAGCAGGGACATACATTATACAGTAAAACCCCAAACCCATGATGGTGATTTGGTAACTCATCCAGGGAAGCCGGTGGTCATTGTTCTTCATATCTCCTTCTATTATTTCCTAAATTCCTGTCAACAATCGCTTGTTTGACCTCATGCTTCCTCTTTTACCACCCACAGCAGGCAGTGCTTCCTTGGAAAGGAGTGAATTGGAAATCAATCTATACAAAGTAACAGGGTATATGTAGTCCTGCATGCCCATCAACTCATTTGTCCTTCCTTTTATCACAAATATGTCATTGTGATGCTAAAACACTTTGGTCTTAATTGTCTTTTTTTAAAACCAGATGGACTTTTTTTTCGTCAACATAAAGAATGTGAACTACTGTACATGTAGTGTTCATTCATTTTTGTTTACATAAGGCATATTTAGTTTTCAAATACACATGTACCTTTATCCCGTGCTACATGAAAATGTGTTTGCATTCATTGTTAACCTACATGTACAAGCATGCCAATGCTTAAACAACATCTTAGCATCCCAGGGCTTATCCTATAAAAAGTTGCGACTGAATGCAGGTTGATTGCATATCCTCCAGTAACTTGTAAACTGACAAACTCAGTTATGCATTTGCTATAGAATTGTGATTGATTTGAATCAATTGCATCTGTTTATAAAACTGCAAGACAGGGCCTAGGTGCACCAAGTAGGAAGGAATTAATGTTTCTAAATGAATTGCACAGATTCTATGGAACCATCAAAAGAATGAAAAGCAGCCCAGATCTGTTTCTGAAATGTTCATGAGAGTTAATAATTTCCCGCAATGTTTGATTTTATACATTTCCCTTGATATATGTTTGTTTTTTTTAAATTACAAAATTTTGCTTTCCCTTTTTCTACTACTCTTCAAGGCTATCGTTGTAACTGATGGAGAGAGGATTCTAGGTCTGGGTGATCTCGGCTGTTATGGTATGGGCATTCCGGTGGGTAAGCTAGCTCTATACACTGCCATTGCTGGAGTACATCCATCCCAGTGTTTACCAGTCATGATCGACGTTGGAACGGACCGCCAGGTAATTAACACCTTCATTTCGCTCAAAATAATCTTTTTTGAATATACATCATTTTCACCAATGATACAAATTGCTGAATAGTATTATTATCCCAGCTTAAGCTGATAAACCGCTCAAGCAGTCAAGGAATTTCTCTCTACTGGGTACCAATTGACTTCTCCTGGGTAGAGGGTAGTAAATGTAGATTAATGTCTTTCCAAAGAACAATCGTGCCTTGGCAGGGACTCCAACTGCAAACCCTGTGATCCAGAGTCTTTTGACGTATCCACCAACAATGACACATATTGTAGGTTATATACTTATTCATTTTCAAACTGATCCCCTAGACAGTAAAATAAAACAGTCTTTGACATTTCTAATTCCAGTCATAAATATCTTGATAATCAGACAGGCAATCGGCTTGTAAAAGTCATGGGATTCCTGACTGACCTAAAGGTTTATAACATGAGTTAAATCCAGGGTTTGTTTAGAATGTGAGGCAAAGATACCCAATCCCTTTCAACATATCCTTGACTTCTCTTTTCCCCCTTTCAGTCACTCCGTGATGACCCCCTCTACATTGGCTTGAAGGACAAGCGGGATCGATCTGAAAGCTACGACCAGCTAATCGATGAGTTCATGGAAGCAGTGGTAGAAAGGTGAGGGTTAGGGTCATGCAGTACTAGACTCTCCTAGACATCGGAGACACTAGCACTCCTAGATACCTATGACATTACTACAGTGAAACCTGTCTATAAAGACCACCCGAGGGAGACAAGAAAAGTGGTCTTTATAGGCAGGTGGTCTTTATGTACAGGTTCCTTTAGTACATGTTTCAATGAGAAACGATTTTCAAGGGAAACAAAAAATGTGGTCTCAGTAGACAGGTGGTTTTTCTATACAGGTGGTTGCTAAAGCAGGTTTGACTGTATATCCTCCAGGACATTCCTTGATGATTCCAAGCATATTATAGTAGAACCTGTAACGTTTGTGACCTGCTAGCAAAGTTGTTGTTACTGAATGCCATTTTCACAGCAAGAAACTGTCACAGATTGCACGAATATGTTATGATTCAATTAATTTGTGGCACGAAACTCTGACACATCTTTACAGATTGCAAAATTTGTGAAAGTTTCATTTATTCAAAAGTTTCTTGTTTGACAATAACTAAAGTTTAAATAATCATAGACCAATGTCATCAACGAGCTCATAGAAACAGTTGTAGAAGGGTTAATGTGTAGGATGAATAGAAGGTCAATTCTTGAAAAAATACTTCTTGAAAAAAAATCAAAAATCCATTTTGATGGATTTGCCTGCCAATTTTTGCCTGCTCATCAAAGCAATATTTGAAGTACATGTCCAGGGTAGTGCTGCCACTGTATGACTGTCTAAGAGAAAGAATTTATTTGTAGAAAAGAAAAAAGACTTACCCTCTTTGATCCAAACTATGACTTCTTCATATATCAAATCAATAACACAAGATATGGTTGTGTGTGCTTTGTTCTAGATATGGACAGAATTGCCTGATCCAGTTTGAAGACTTTGCCAACAGCAATGCCTTCAGACTGCTTGAGAAATACCGCAACAAATACACCGTCTTCAATGATGATATACAGGGTGAGGACAATGAAATCATTTCAGCTATCTTTTTTATTTGAATATATTTTCTTCTGCAAAACACACAAATCAAATTACATTTCAGCGATACAACATATATAAAATATAACAAACTTTTAGAATGTATACACAATATTATAATAATAGAAATGTTGACATTAAAACAAAATGTAACTGATAACACACTACCAAGAATTATTCATTAATAGATCTGCAGAAGAAGGGCTATCATTGTAAGTGCTTGGGGTGGGGTGGATGATTAAGAAAAATAACAAAAACTGATGGTGATGATGGTGATGATGTTGATGATAATGATGATGAAAAAGAAAATATGATGATGTAAATCGACTGAACCGGAAAACTTATATACGTTTACGGGAGTTATAAAATATTGTGATGGATTTTTATACAAATCTTCAAATCTGGATTTAGCAGTGACACAAGCAATTACAGTTTCTTTATCTCCACCTGTCTTAATTTGTCTGCATGTCTGTCTGTCTGTGTCTGTGTTGCTATCTCTATGTCTTTCTTGCCTCACCCTTTTTCCTGGACTGTAAAAACTTGACATCGTGCTTCATTAGTTAGTGGATTGTTAAGGAGTTTTTTTATTCTCATAAATAATAAGTTCTACATCTATAGACCAGTTCAGAATACTTTTGAGGGTCCATTTGTTTCCTTAGATAATGTGGATTGTTATATATTTATAGTGCCTCAAGTGTTGTAAATGTACCTAAAAAGTGCATCGTTATTGTTTAACCATATCAGATTCTTTGTTTACGGTAATGGGTTAATTAGATTATCCAACCACACCTGACACCTGGTTGACATTGCTCAGGTGTTTTAACCTAATAAGGCCGGGGCCATGATGGCCCCCTCCGCGATTTTCGGATTGTTCTGGACGCATACGGATGACGCCCGCCGCTTCATGACTTTATTCTTACAAGTCTTGCGCATCTTTTAAAACAATTTTTTGAAAATCGGACCTACCGTTACAAAGTCACGTGACCTTTTGTCTTTACATGTCGGCCCGAAAATCGCTCATTTTCGTGATTTGTGTACAAAACATATGGAAATATCATTTTTCCTAAAAAGAGATAAAACATTGGTTATTTGGTCTTTTAGGTTTAGGTTAAGTTTAGGTGTTTGTTTTAGGGGTCAAAGTAGTTGAATTATAGTTAGAAATAAAACAACAAAAACAATAAAATACATAAGTTAAAAAAACAATGAAATACATAAGAAATTATCTAAACAAGAGATAACATAAGGAATAACCTGGCTCTTTCAAATTTTTTTTGTCGCATTATTATTCCAAATGGTCTAACAAATATATGTAGTGGAAAAGAAAGCTTAAATATGAATAATATATGATTTATGGGTAAAAATATGAATTTTTTACCTTATTTGCATAATTTACCATAAATATGCAAATGGGTAATTTTTTCAAAAATTGAAATTGCTATAGTATTCTATACACTTCACTTGACATGCATGCAAATTTTCGCGGCGATCGGCCGTTTCACGGCCGAGATCTTAGGGGCCATAATGGCCCCCGGCCGTATTAAGAACTGAAATAGCCCGGCCTCATTAGGGTTAATCTTCAACCAAATTAACTACACCAAATATCTTGTGTACTGAATGGGATTTTCCCCTTACGTCACCACAGGTACAGCATCAGTAGCCGTAGCTGGATTTCTGGCCAGCTTGAGAATCACAAATACCAAGCTGGGCGATAACAAGTTCCTTTTCCAGGGTGCCGGTGAGGTAAGATGATGATAAAGCAATCATTACTTTGTCTGGATATGAACCGATATATCCTGGAGATAACATTTCCATTTCTTGGCAAGTCCAAGGTACTTCGCCATGTTGTGTCCCATAATAATAATAATAATAATATTTGGCTCTTGTATAGCGCTCATATCTGTCAGACCTGACACTCCTGGCGCTCCCGATTATTACCCTGGCTTTAGCATGGCTGCCATTACGGCGCTCTAGCATTTCAAGGAATTAATTTCTGCCAGGTACCCATTTACATCACCTGGGTTGAGTGTGGCAAATGTAGATCAATGTCTTGCCAAATGGACGTTTCTTGCCGTGAATATGGCTGTCCTTACCAACTTCGGAATGTTTTATGTCGTGAAACTTTCTTGTTTTACAACATATTATCACATAGTAGAGTTTATTAATAACACCTACATGTAACTGAGAACATAATTGATTCCCTTTTTCTCTCTTCTCACAGGCTTCCTTAGGAATAGCCGATCTGATCGTGAACGCCATGCAGGAGGAAGGACTCAGCGTAGAGGAGGCCAGGAAAAGAATCTGGCTTGTTGACTCCAGAGGGCTCATTACTCAGGTACCCATGGTTTAGATTATTACCATGAAGGTTTTTAAATAACAAACAAACAAATCACAAACCACAGATAATGAGAGGGAGCAAGGAGAAGAGCAGCCTAGGCCCTAGGCACTCACCAAACTCATCAGAAACATATTTATAGAAATGGTGATCCATCGAAATGATAATACTCTACTTCCTTCTCAAATTTAATGAGATAAAGCATCATGATAAAACAAAGGCCAATTAGACGTTTAGAAGTGGGAGGGGGTAGGGAGGGGATTATGAATCTGTATGATTTTTAGTAACATGCAAAAACAACCTACCCATTCATCCAAACTGTGTCCAAGCCACAAACCTGCACCACTGTCCAATATTCTACATTTGTTTATCTGTGTTTAGGATCTTCAATTTTTGTCTAGATTTGGCTGGTCTAAATGTTAAGACAACATTTAATTATTACATTATAACAGTTCACAATGATTTTGAAATATGTTTTCTGTGAAAAGATGCTTCACTGCAGGTATTCTAAAGGCTGGTTTTGAATGGGACAATGTGACTATTACTTTGTTTGAATGATTGTTTGCAGGGTAGACCATCTGGTGGGATCACGGAGCACAAAGGTCGCTACGCCCATGAACATCAACATCTGACTGAACTATCTGAAATAGTCAAGGCTGTCAAACCAACTGTACTTATAGGTAAGTAAAACAAGTAATGAGAAGAGAAGGTTCGAGGCATTTGCATCATCTTGGTATGCATTGTGATGGGACCATAGACAGTTAAACCTGCATATAAAAGCCATTAAAGGTTTAGGAAGCCAGTAAAGGATGTAAGCTGTGGAACACAACACCTCACCCCTAATGGGTGCTAACTATAATTACTTTTTGAATAGTGATAGACCTGACAAAAGAGGTTTGAATATTTTTTTATAAATGGAACTTCAGACAGACTGGATTCCCCTCATTCATGATTTTTTTTTGCATTGAATATAATTATGGGCTTCACTCATAATAATACTAATAATAATAACAACAACAACAATATTAATAATAATAATAATAGTACAAATAATACTGTCTTGCCAAAGGACATTCGTGCTGTGGTGAGATCCACAGTCTGGTGCCATATCTACTAGACCATGATACCACTAGGTTAATAGTTACATTATGTGTGGTTTAATAAGTCAAAGATTAAATTATTGTACAAGATTATCCCAGATAACCTTGTCCAGGTATGAGGGGTAGGCTGGATTGAATTGTCTTGCTCCTTGTAATTTGCTTGATCTGATCTGCCTTTATAGTTTTGCTTTCCATTTCATTTCAGGTGCCGCTGCCATCAGTGGTGTCTTCACCCCAGAGATCCTCAAGGCCATGGCATCCTTCAACAAGCGTCCTGTCATCTTCGCCCTGAGCAACCCAACAAGCAAGGCTGAGTGCACTGCAGAGCAGGCCTACACCCACACGAATGTAAGTAAAGCCAAACATGTGTCGAAGAACCTGTCCATAAAGGCCACCTGTCTACAGTGGCCATTTTTTTAGTTCATCGGATACAGAATCAAATACATACAACTGTCAAGGGATCATAGGATCTTAACTCTACTCATTTTGCAACTGTTTCAGTTGTTTTATCATAATATTACATCTCAAATGGACCCAACTAATAGCGGTTTGGTCTGCGCCCCTAACTCACATTGATTGTTCATCCCACATGTTTTATGAGTATTGGTTTAACATAGCATGAACAATCATCACCTCTTACCTCAGTTGATCGATCACACATCATGATCTTTCAAGACATCAACAAATACATGTATAAACACACCTCTGAAGTCTGAACATTCAGTATTAGCACCCAAATATCAAAAACTCTTGTGGCCATGCACCACCAAGAAGAAATAAATAATGAAGTATGTTACTTTACATAGCAAATTAACTCTGAACATTCCGTATGTCGAGCCTGTTAGCACCCAAACATCCAATGCTCTGCAGCCATGCACCAAGACGAATCAGTTAATAGCATACTACTTTACATAGCAAAATACATGCAACTCTCTGCGATTTCAGTGTTACACTGTACATGAGCTATGCTCATTAGGCGAAACAAAGAAATGGATACCTCTTTGCATGTTTTTCATACAGATCAAAACAACTGCAGTTTACCAGTTTCCAATACACAATCAAACCGGGGGAATTCCATAAGTAACGCACTCCGGGTATCGTCATGCAAGAACCAAGATTTTAAGCTACTACAGCATGTCAAAGTGCATGGGCAAATAGTAATGCACATGAAATATTACCACACAAGACCCTTTTATTCACTAGACTGTATTTAGCAAATAAAATTATCAAGACCTCTTCAGGAATTCATGACAAAAAAACAAAATCACAAATGTCCATGAATCTGCAGGAACATCTTCAAACCAAAGCACGCCTAAAACCACATGCACATTTTCAAATTGAGTGGTGAACATTTCTCATGGTCATGGTAAAACTGCTCATTTCGATGTATCACCCTCTCCCCCACAAATGGCAAACACCACAACCATGTGACCATACTCTTTCCTTTCCTTTCATCATGAGGCCACTCAGCCTTTTGTGATAAAGCCTAATTCTCAAGCTGCATTGCCACTGTCAAAATGACTAAGTTTCTGCTTATTACAGAATAGAATTTAAAAAAAAATTGAATAACTTAAATTAGTCTGATTAATATGAGAAACAACTGCAGATTTATCAGCAAGCCTCCCCTGGAAACAATATTTGAAAATAACTCAGTCCTTGTGCAAGGCATTTCTTCTACATTGCTTCTCTCCACCCAGGTGTTGAGTGGATACCTGGTAGGATTTGTAATATATGACATTTGTCTTGGATGAGAATTTGGGAACCTTTCAAGTGGTGACTGGCTGGAATGCTCCACATGGAGTAGAAATTGTGCTCTTTAAGTGGGACATTGTGATGGAATGTAGCGACAAGGGTAACAGTTGAGTGTAAAGTTCCTTGATCCGTTGTCTGTAAATGGAATGGCACAAAATTAAACCAACCAAAACAATTACAATTACAATTATCGGTAGAACGTACCTTCAATTCAGATAGAAAGTTTACCACTGTAAGCTGGTCTTTCATAACTTTCATAGTGAGGGGCGATGGCTCAGTGGTAGAGCAGTGGTAACCGGGAGGTCCCGGGTTCGAAACCAATTTGATGCGCCGGTACCTTTTGGTAAGGCATTAATCTTCATTACCAAGTCCCTCGGACTCAGAGAGGACTTAAAGCCATTGGTTCCCTGGTTGCTTACTTACAAGCATACGCATGCTTTCTTAGCAGTCAGGTAAAACAAACAAACCAAAACTTTTTATACTACCCACATATTGATAATTTAATAATTCAATGATAAAGCAGCAATGCCCATTTGTCAACCAGTTTTCCACTGTGCCACCCACCCACCCCCAGGAAACACCTGGGCCCCGTTGCATAAAACTTACCATTGATGGTAACTTTGCCATCAATGGCAACTACCATGGTAACAGGGCTCAACAGCCAATCAAAATCAAGGTTTCCATGGTAGTTACCATTGATGGCAAAGTTACCATCAATGGTAAGTTTTATGCAACGGGCCCCAGGACTGTTGATCTCTCGTAATTCTATCTAGCACAGTGCTTTTGGTGCCTGAACTACTTGCAAGAGACGTGTGTCACTCATGAAAATATGTAAGGTCTGAAGTATTTTTGCCAAAGACTACTCTGACATAGGCCATGTATGGAAGCTTATATGCTGACAACAAGCAGTGTCAAACTGGTGTAGGTGTGGCACAAGTTTCAAGGATTTCCTGTTGACGTGTAGAAACTGAGTCTGTGCTTGAAGGCTACCCTCAGAGTACTAGCATTTATTCAGAGTCTCTGTGGAAGAAAAATGTGTTTTCAAGGTGAATGAGCTAGGGCTCTGCCACACCCATCAACTTCATTCTTTATGTCCTTTCTGAGGAAGAGGAGATGGTCCCTCTCAATGATTTATCCTCCACAAGGAAACGGAAGAAGGTATATTGTACACTTAAGGCTTGTTCAGATATGACATGGTTAAAAGTTAGTATTTGAGTGATTCCAAGGGCCACAAATGCTTCTGTTAATCCATACTCTCTTCCCAATCAATCCACACATCTTATGAGACCCTTTCACGCATTGTTTCCACATGCATAAAAAGAAGAGACTTGAGCGTTCCTTACATTTACCCTGACATTACTACACATCATAGTGTTAAAAGTGTATTGTAATAACTGCACATGGACAGCGTGTATCCTCTGATTGAGTTTTATCAAGCCATCACCCTCATCTTTTGTCATTTTCCTGGTCAGTGTGTCTTTGCCATTGGAATGTTCATGTTTTGATTCTTTTACATATTGCTTCAATCGGTCCATCCACTTTGTCTTGTGTCATTTTCCTGGCACAGGGTCAGTGTGTCTTTGCCAGTGGAAGTCCTTTTGATCTGTTCCCATAAGCTCTAATCACTCCAACACCCTCAACTGTTGCATTTTTGCTTACACAGGGTCAGCGTGTCAATGCCTGAGGGAGTCCTTTTGATCCGTTCACATAAGCTCTAATCACTCCAACCCCTTCAACTTCTGTCTCTTTGCTTACACAGGGTCAGTGTGTCTTTGCCAGCGGAAGCCCCTTCGATCCGTTCACATTACCCAACGGAAAGACCCTGATACCAGGACAAGGCAACAATGCTTACGTCTTCCCTGGCGTGGCTCTCGGTATCATCGCCTTCGGGATCAAGCATGTCAGTGATTCCATCTTCCTTGAGGCAGCAAAGGTAAGACATTTATACCATCAAGTAATTTCTTATCTCACTCGATCTCTCTCTTTCTTTCTTCTCTCTGTCTCTCTATTTCTTTCCCCCTCTTTCTCTCATTATCTTTCCCTCTTTCTTCCATTCTCTTTCTCTCTCTCTCTTCCCTTCTCTTTCTCTCTCATTCTTTCTTTCTCTTTCTCTCTCTCTCTCTATGGCCATGTTGCTAGACTATTTTTCCCCCTTCTGTTTACAAGGTTGAAAGTAATCAGATGTTACCATGTTTAATTCATCTACATTTTATGTGCTTGTTTATACTGTACATTTTCAATTATTTTTTTTGTACATGTAATTCTTTTTATCAATCCTTTTTACCAATTTCTATGCTTGAAAAATACTATTTATATATCTGTGTTATATTTTATGTTTTATTGTTAGAGTGGAAATAAACTTTGAATTTAATTGAATTGAATTTTTTCTCTCGTAACAAGATTTTCCAATTACGGTATCATAGGTGAATCAGTGAAATATGATGTGAACCTCCTCAATTTCTCCTGAATCTCATCAAACAGAGTGAATCAGCTTTTCTTCTTCAAATTGGCATCATTTTTCTTTCACCATTATATTCCTCCTCCAAGAAAGTTATTTTAGCTGAAATATAATGATTAGGTATTACCTAATGCAGTAATGATATTTTCAATTTTTGACAGAAAGTAAGTTTGTTTTTGACTAGGTGCTGCCAATTTGGGGATCAAAAGGCTAATTAAAAAAAAAAAAAATAACATTATCTTTATCAAAAGGAACCTTTTTCCTAACTGAAACAGAAATAAACTTTGAATGTTCAGTAGAATTTAAAATGAAAGTGATAAAAAGAAAGAAAAGAAAACAAAAGTTTTGTGATCAACTAAACAATTTTTGAAATCAAAATCCTTTATCCAATCCAGTGCATTGCCAAATTGGTAACCCAAGCCCACCTTGACGAAGGGCGAGTCTATCCCCCCCTTGAAGACGTGAGGGAGGTATCTGTCAAGATCGCTGTCCGCGTCGGCGAGTACGCCTACGAGACCGGGATGGCATCGAAGTATCCCCGGCCAGAGGACATGGAGGCATATGTACGAAAGTGCGTCTACGACTACGAGTACGAGTCTTTCACACCGGACTACTATGACTGGCCGACTGCCGACTCTAAGTACTAGATGCCATGCCATTAACTCTGCGAAATCAACTGGAAAGAAATATAGTGGAAATAATTTCATTATCCCTTCCAAGAGATATATATATCAATAGAAGAAGAAAAATTATATGCCATAGATGAGTCTATTTTGCAATTTGACATTCGGGTGGTTATAGTATTTATAGGACATGAGTATGCAAATATATCCCACCTCTTTAGGTCGGCTTAATTATTCATATTTTGAAATGTGTGGTGTATATGTATGGTGATGTTGATGAAATGAATTCGGGACTCAGTATTTTATTTGAATAGTCGTTATTATATAACAGTTTTATGTTTTTATCCATGTGAAAAAAAATGCACAAAAGTAAGAAGGCGAAATGGTAATGTGTACCATTGGGGAAGTTTTCATTTGAAAACAATCTTATGTTGTGGGCGTGTGCACTTGTGCACTTTACAGCTCCTTAATATATATTTTTAGTAGAGACTGTGGTGGAGTAAGAAAACCAAATTTTGTCTTTTTTGAGAAAGATGTTATACTTATAATGTGAGAAATAAATTTCACAAGCAGAGAAACAATCAGTACCAGGTATCTATTATAAATGAGTAAAGCACAGAGAAGACATACGCTGTGGTGACTTAATAAACATGATCGTTACCTCATTGTTCCTGGTATTCTGTTACGAAAGTGTCACATACGGGACTATCGGAGGTAGTAATGAAGGGTATGTCTATTTATTCCCCAACACTCAAAGTGGTACTTCCAGCAAAGTTCTCCTCAGAACAGTAAGAAAGTCTCTCCATCAACGATCCAGAAAACATTTATACAGATGAAATACGAGACCAGATTAAAAATTTCTACAGAACACCGAAAATAAATGCAACATAGTTGCTTCTTTCATTTACGTTATTATATTCAGAGGTACACATGTTGGTGGAGACAGTACCGGTAGAGTAGTACTGATTAATGAATTACATGTACCGGTAGATAATGCAACATATATGTGAAAAGTGTACTGCCAGCTGTCTTGCTTACATGGAAGATATTGCAAATAGAATGCAACATACAAAATATAGTGCATCTTATTGATGATATCTTTCCATGGACAACATTTGTTTATGTGTAAATGCAGAAGTACTCGTAAAGCATAAAGCCAAAGTAATGGATAGATTAAAATTAATTGTCTGTTTGGAGCCAGAAGGGCCTTAACTTGTAGACTTTTAACACAGAGTTAACGCCCTTCTGGGGAGTGTTTCACAAAGACTAAGACCGACTTTTAAGTTGGACTTAACTATGGCAGGCCGTTCATGCCACTGGTTGCTCTCACCACTGATTGGTCTCTCATCAAGGGACGTCACAAATCTACAAAATTCACATTTTTTGATAGTTCATTGTTGAAGGAAAAAATGTGGATTTGTGACCACGATTTGTACGTCCCTTGTGAGACCAATGCCAGGCATGGTGAGAGCAACCAGTGGCATGAACGGCCTGCCATAGTTCAAGTCAAACTTAAATCGATCTAAGTCTTTGTGAAACACTCCCCTGGTTGTGAGCCGACAAAATAATTGTCTCCTTATGCATTATTGTAATAACTCGGTGGATAAAATAACAATGCAAAGAAATGCAAGTGATTCTTTATCTATCTTTGTACTTGAAATGTATTTGCATGCTAGAGGAAAAACAGATATGCCAATTAAAGCTGCAACCATTGCCCATTCCTTCCCTGATGTCTTAAAAAGAATATCAAAAGAGTTATTTATATTTGACATTGCCAAATATTGGTCTTATTCTTGTATATCGTTACCTCTGTTGTATTAAGCTACATGTACCTGTTATGTCCAGTATTTTGTTATTCCTGTTAGTATTCAAATCCTATTGGTATTAAAATGATTTAATTGTAGAATGTAATTATGTACCAAACCAAATAACATTAACCGTCTTTCTTAGAGAGGCACTGATCGAAAAGAGCTCGGTTTTATTTCCTGTATTATACCTCATTTATTATGCAAAGAAAACAATACTATGTAGGAAACTAGGAATTAAAATAAAGCAAATGATGAGCCATTTGTAAGTTAAAAAACACAGCAAAACTTGCCAGTGATATTTGGAAGATATTACCTTCAGTAGTTGCTTTTTAAATCTTTTATTTGTGGAAGCAATCGTTCACTTCAGCCAAGGAAAATCTTGAAATTGTACATTTTTAAGCGAGTCATCTGTGATGTCCAAGTTTTTTTCATTGACCTTTGTTGTCAAGCACTTGTATTTCGCTGTTTATCTACTGGTCAAATATGTTTCAATGTTGTAGAGTGCCGAGAAATGATGTGTATGTAATGTTGTTTGAAGCTATATTGGACGAGCTCGTTAACAAAAAAGGAAAGT
Source organism: Mesocentrotus franciscanus (assembly GCA_037976565.1). Lineage (NCBI taxonomy): Eukaryota > Metazoa > Echinodermata > Echinoidea > Camarodonta > Strongylocentrotidae > Mesocentrotus > Mesocentrotus franciscanus. Next base: position 14,634,971 of record CP137671.1, on the reverse strand, counting down.
CATTGTGCTTCCTCCATGGGCTTTTGTCATGTGATGCTACCCCTCTGCGATTTGAGAGTTGTGTGGATGTGCAAAAATGTGAGATAGAATTAATGAATTAATAAAGATTATCATCCCAAATCAGGAGACATCAAAGTGTTAATGGCTTGTTTTCTTTAATTGTCAGTACATCGTGAATACCACTCAATTTTCTTATACATGTAATACATGCAGAGATGCCAACCTCTGGACACAAAAAACAGACTGAATATCCTTTAAAAAAAAAAATCAGATTTTGGAGAGAAAAATCAGATTTTCACAAAAACTCAACACTACCACTAACTTTGTTGGCCCTGGGCCAGTTAAATTTCAGAAAGATGTTTTACCAGTACTGGTAAGAACGGTCAAGTAAAAGGTTTGCTCTTTCATTAAAATTTAATTAGAAAATTTTAAAGCAAAGTTTTTGTTGGGGTTGCTGGAGTTTACTTGTACATGTTTCTATTTTTTTTTTTTTTTTTGGTTGGCATCTCTGTACATGATATAAGTACCAAACCTGACTTAACTAGTTTTCAACAGGTTTATATGTATATCACATGATCCATTGAACTAACCATTTTCAGCCTTTCTCACTTTCTCTCTGTATCTATTCCTCTCTTGTCCTCTCTCTATATCTCTCTTCTCATCTATCTTCTAACCCCCTCTTTCTCTCTATCTCTCTCTCTCTCTCTCACCTTTTGACATCTACAGAGGATTTATTTTAATGTCACATCTCTATAAACAATACACACAAATCATCACATGTCTGTAAAACATGGCATACATTAATTTATTGGAATTGATATTTGGTGCAATCTCAGTCGGACTTCTCTTCAAGTTGAGATGGATTCTTACAACAAATCATATGCTTCAGCGACAACTGCTGCTTAATCAATTTCACCACTCTAACCCTATTCCAAATTTCACCCTCGACCAAACCATATACCTACCTGTAACCCTAATGTAGAACCCTACCACTATGTCTTTGACGAAATGCTGTATAAGCCAATATTTCTGCGAATCAAGAGTTCAAGGATTAATTCGCGTAAAGCCACAACCACTACCAATTACGGTCAACAACTGAATTATTCATACCCCTTGTAAATGTGATGTTTTTGTGTTTTCTGTAAGTCAAGAATGAAAGGTGGACTGGTTAAAATACGGGCCTTTGTTGAATACTGTTAGATGTAAGATTTAATATGTCACATTCTCAAGAAACATCAATCGGGACAAATCAATTGGTCTCGTACATACAAAATTATAAAACTTGGTTAGGGTATGAATAACTTAGTTGTTAACTATATATAATTTCAATAATTATTTCTATTTTGGTGGATCATGAACTTATTACAAATGTTATCAAAATACTCCTAATATGAGAATTATTTCATGTGAAATAAAGTGAAAATAATCCATTGAAGTGCCCCATTACGACCACTGTCTCAAAGACTCTAACTACGCTGCATGACACAATAACTACTTGTGCTATAGTGTACAGTCGCCATGCACTTTAGGGATCTGAAATGCAATATTATTGCTGAAAATATTTGTTGAGCGTTGTTAAATTCACGATCAATGAGTGATTTGTGAAATTCGCAGATATAATAGGCTCGCGTAAATAGCTGCTTATACAGTAAAGCCTGGAGCAGTTGTCGTCAAAGCAAATGTTGAAACATCGCTGAGACGGGAGCATTTAGGGATGAAAAGAAAACCAAGTAGAACAAAGAAGTGAAAATACATGCATGAATAGAGAAAATATATTACGCTCTCTCTCTCTCCTCTTTTCTTACAAACATCTTGGTATACAAGTGGAAATAACACTACATTTGACTTGCTGAGCTGTTTTAAAAGTGAATAAATTTTACCCATTTAACTGCTAAAATAAATTTAACTTTCCTTGTATGAAGCTTTTCACACTTTTGTCATACATATACATATTTCATTAGATGAATAAATATTTCCTTAATATGAAAAGGCTTGCAAACATATCCTGTACTATGTCGTTGATATTAAGTACATAAATAATTGAGAATTTATAAAACTATGTTCGGTAATGTGTGGGACAAAATAGAAAAGTGGTATTCTATCATAATAATAATTTTGTTTACCCAGGGAGGCCTCATCGGCATCGATGCCATTCTTCCCGAGGGCCCTGAAATTATTATTACTCCAGCAATGGCGAGGTATCCATTTACACCTGGGTAGAGAGTGGCAAATGCGGATCAATGCTAAAAAAAATATGTTGGTGCAGCGTTGGTATTCGAACCCTCAACCCTTGGTTTGAGAGTCGAGTGAATGAACCACTGTAACACAACACCTCCAATGACAAATCAAACCTGTCTTATATTTCTTGGATCCCCATATTAAATATGTAATGACATTTTTTACAGAATAAAAGATCATGTACGGTATGCGGGTGAATCGATCTAATTTGACACAATACAGTATGACACATGTGTGTTATCAATTCATTGACACATGTTGGTGGATCTAAGCCAATTTAACAAAGTGAGAAATTCAACCTCAACTCGACTTTAGACCGAGCTTAACAAAATCCACTGTAGGGTTTAAATTTGAGTAGAATACAAGCATGTGTGTCCAACAGCTGAGTACCAAGCATGGGAAACAGAAGAAATAGAGATCACCACAAGAATACATAGTCCCATATGTCCACATCTGTGCGAGTGTCTTTGTGAATGAAATATTTTGTGTATATAATGCTGGTCCAAATTACCAAACATACTACATAATAAACCATATTATACAACTCACTCTTAGATCCAAATCAAATGATTGGTCGATCAGGATCATGTTGGATTCATTTACTGAGACTATCCCATGTTTTTTCATGAAAAAGCGTGCAATAGTTTCCAGGACTATCCAATGATATAAAAGTTCTGGCAATCATCATCACCACTCAGTGCATTTCAAGAAATGAATCCTAGCAGGTATCCGCTTACTACACCTGGGTTGAGAGTGGCAAACATGGATCAATGTCTTTCCAGGTTTACCTTTAGGTTAAGTATCCAAATTTGCATAAATCGATGGCAAGTCTCAATCGATATGGACCCAGGGCCCCCGTTGCATAAAACTTAGCATTGATGGTAAATTTGTAACTTCCATGGAAACTTTGATTTGATTGGATGTTGAGTGATGTTGCCATGGTAGTTAATATTGATGGCAAAGTTATCATCAATGATTAAAGTTTTATGCGACGGGGCCCAGAAGCGAAGTGTAGGGAAAGGATGAGCATATTAAATACATGTATCAGTATGAAGAAGACAGGTTTTTAATGTAAGACATAAGGAGCAGTGTATTCAATACATTTAGGCAGTCCACATATTCTGGCATCCTTCTCTTTGTATTTTGAAACTGATAAATTAGTTGATTGGAATTATACTGTTCAATAGTCAGTAGAAAAAAGCATTCTAATCTTCAAATTGGCAACAAAGTGATAGGAAAACATGATTTTATCCATCAATTTGCAATGATTTTACTGCAGTTTATAATATCTCACTTTTATGTCTATGTTTCAATGGAAGAATATAGCTGGAGGAACTAAAGAAATAATAATGTTGCCAATTTGAAGAGAAGATGTTTTATTCAGCATTTGATGACATCGTTGTGAAGAAGTAAAGAAATTGATTTGGAACATATATCGCTCATTTGTCATTAAAGATACTTTCTCACAAATTCAAATTCTTTATAATTGTTCAAAATATAAACACAATAATCTCTCTCATAAATTCATTCATAAAATCTAGGAATATTAAAAAGAAAAAAGAAAAAGTGGAAAGCTACTGGAATCCTCCAACTGCAGAATTACGCTACGATTTGGCATCGAGTTCTTTCTGGTAGTAAACTCATTAAAAAGTCTTCTCTCCTTTTGTTGAGTGATCCTAGAAACTTGGCTATCCTTGACTCGCGATCGCTAGTGTACTTTGATAGTCTTTTATGGAAGGCATCGTCATTGCTTGGCATTGTTATGTGATCCGAGAGTGTCGTTTCTTTATTAGCGTTTGATTGAGCTAGAACGCATCTGTGATCGGATTCCAGGACAGCTCTCCGCCTGTTGTCGAGCATTGCTTCCTTTGCTCTCTGTACAGAAATAAAATGGTGCTGTGGTTAAAGCAATTCTAGCTTTGATGGAATTTATCATCTGATGGTAAACTTTTTGAGGGGGCTACGACAACGTGCTCTAGCAACAATTGCATGCCCTCAGTTTCTAAAACTACTCAAATTTCTAACTTCAACTTTGGACCAAACAGTACATCTAATCCTAACCCTAAACCATACATAAAACCCACATCACAATTATCAAATGCCAACCCTATATCTTTGATGAAATGATACCTAAATCAAATGTTAGAGTTAGATCACCTTTTAGAGAGGTACTTTGCCTACTTTTTGGTGGCAATGTAGTCACCCAACTAAGTAATAATTGTAAAGATATACATGTATATTAACTCATTGAATTAAACTACATTATCTAACTGAAATAATAATAATAATAATACTTTGTTCTTTTATAGCACATTTCATGTCTGTTGACATTTCAATGCGCTTTACAATATACATATATAAAGTATAACAAGATTATAAAAGGAAGATGAAACAGAAACAAATATAGAAAACAATGAAGTTCTTACGAAGAGAAAATTACAACATTACTTATCCTTTAATACTATTGATATGCTAATTTGAAAAGATGAAATAGCAAAAGGAGGTGTGTAATTTTTTTCTCTCATTATTTCTTGTACGCATTTTGTTTTGTTTCTTGTTTTTTGTATTTTATATTTTGTTTTCATATTAGGATAGTAGGAGTCTGTCCTGAATACTTACTTGTACTGCATTGTATTTGGTCTGGTAGTGAAGAACGGCAGCAAACAAGTGCCATATAGAAAACTCTGGCCATAGGACCTCAACGAAAGACAGTACTGAATAGCCACTCTGTGATAAGAATCAGACAAAACAAATAAAACTAAGTCAAAGAAATATAGAAAACTAATATTGACCTCAACAAAATACGGTACAGAGAAGTTACTATATAATCAGAATAAGCTAATGAAACAAGGAGTTTACAATCAAAGAAATGCTGAGAATTCTGAAAAAAACACAAAAGAAAGTTAAAAGTAGCCACTCTGTGCTCAGTAAAGATAACACAAGATATCACATAGCTATACTATGTAATATAGCCCTGGACATAGCATTTGGCAACCTGTTCAAGTTCCACTGGAATTCCCCTCTCCTCAAAAACAATCGAACATCAAACACTACAAAACTGTTGTGTAAAATTGATCTCTGAAGTTGTAGTACATTTCTGTCTGTTGTATAACACCCCTGTCACAGAGACAGATCGAACATAACATTATATAATCCGAATCGCCAAGAATTGGTCACTTTTGAGTTGGTTTGGTGGTGTGACTAAGATATCAAATTCAAACAAATTTTAAATAAAAATGTTGATTTATGAAGAGCGAATGAAGTTTACAGAATAGGCGGTGACAGACACAATTTTCCTGATCCAGCTTGAATTATCTAGATAACAGCTATCTAGATAATTGATGGGCCAGTGCGCATGCGCCGTTCAGGTAGATATTGGCATTGTGACATCACACGTTCAACCAAAAGTAATGAGAAATTAATGCATCTCATTAAATGCGCGCTAATATAATTGTGCGCAGGTTATGATAGCGTGTTAACAACCATATGCCAGCCAATCATTAAGTTAAAAGTTGACCTTACATTGACCTTTAACGGGATTATTTCAACTTTGGTGACAGACAGAAAAATCCAGCGAAAAATCCCGTGAAAAATCCTATCAAGGGAGAATTTTCTTGTTTCATTATAGGATTTTTCACGGGATTTTTCGCGGGATTATTGATGACAGACAGCCAATTAGATTATATTTTCTAGATAATTGGCCTCTGTCTGACACCGCCTAATGTCATGTAGATTTTTTTCCAATGTGGGATTGCAAAGAATCTCCTGATTATGACATTAGTGCACGATGACCTACCTGCCACAGTAAGAAGTCGCTTAACCGGACTTCTCCCGACGTTCTGACGAGTAGCTCGGGATCTTTACATCTATGAGTGTACAGACATTCCTCAAGTAACTCCTCTGATACATCACTGCAAATAGAAAATGAGATTTGATGGTTGAATACCGGTATGATGTGAAGTACAGGAATTGTAAGTAGAATACACCAACAAAAAGAATATTTTGACAAGCTACAAACACTGTCAATTCAGCAATATTCTTTTAATCTTTACACTTATGAGTGTACAGACATTGGTCAGTCAACACTCCTGATACATTGCTGCAAATACAAAATGAGATTTGAGATGATTGAACATGATGTGAGGTAGAGGAATTAGTGTAGAAAACTGTGGAAACCTAGAAGCTGTAAATAATGTCAATTAGACAATGTTCTTTTAATGTTTACATCATTTGGTGAACAGACATTGCTCAAGTTACTCCTCTAAAACATCACTGCAAATAGAAAATGAGATTTGATGATTTAACATAATGTAAGGTACAAGAATTGGTGTAGAATAGACTAACAAAATAATATTTTGAAAAGCACAAACTGTGGAAATCTAGAAGCTATGAACAATGTCAATTACACAATGTTCTCTTAATCTTTACATCTTTTGGTGAACAGGCATTGCTCTAGTCACTCTACTGATATATTACTGCAATAGGAGAAAGCAATTTTATGATTAAAAGAATGATTAAAGAATTCCACAACTATTGTTGTGGAATTCTTTTACCATACAAGTGTTCCTGATAAATATTTCTCTCTTGATTTGTAATTATATACCGGTATATTCATCTGCCTTGTAATTATCTTTTGAAAAAATGAATTATGAAACAAATATTGAAAAAAAGGAAGAATTTACGTCTTTAGAAAAGAGCAATTATAGTGCATCAAAATTGGCTACCAGACCGCTTCTCAAATACCACTGAGCCATCATACGCATGCTATCGCTATGTACCTATGCATTACCTTGGTAAGAGGATGCCTTCTTCTACACCTAGTGCCACCTCCTTGACTGCGTTGGCCATCTCCTGCCTGGAGGTGTACGCTAGACATACATTAAGAGTTGCTCTGTGAGGATATGAGAAAACAAACAATGAAGAAGATTCAAGATAATGATAATACACTCCTGGCAATATCCTCTTCCCACAGTCACACTAACAAGCCTGATGCCAGGGCACAGTTTCACAAAACCGCCATAAGTACAAGTTCGCCGACAACCTATTAAATCGCGTGTATTGTTATTAACATGCATTTCAATGGGTCGTCGGCGAACTTGTACTTATGACAGGTTTGTGAAACACTACCCATACCTGACTGGTACATGTACAGTGTTTCACAAAACCATCACAAGTACAAGTTTGCCGACAAGTCGACAACCAAATTGAAACGTGTGTATTAAAATTAACAGACAGAACATTGCATCACCCAAACAGCAAAGATTTGGACAATCATAGGTTGGTTTGGCACTGTGACTGGGATATTAGTGACATAAAACCCTCATGTACAAACATGTAGAAGAAAGAACTTATTACGGCATATTGATTTTGTAACCAAATCAATGAAATGACAATTTCTAGAACTTACATTGTTGACCTCACCTTGAGTGTTCAAATTATCTTTAAAAAATTGATAACAAATCATAGCTTTGGTTTCCTAATTTATTTTTAAAATAATTTTTTTGTTAGGAGGTGGGGGGTAGATGAAGAATTGTAGATGCAGATTGTGTACATGTACACCCAGAGATAACAGAGCAAGTAAAAGAAACTCCTAGAAATGTCCTATGAATGTAATCCTTCCTACTCCAATTTCACATGACCCACACAATTGTCATTCAGGGTATATCCCTGTATTTGCCTAGAATGACAGGCACGAAGAGTACAAAGGTCAGTAGCTTCGCAACCATTGTTTTGATCACTTCACAACTTGTCCAAGATCAGGTTTCAGGATCAGAAGGACACCTTCAGGAACAGACAAGATTGGCTGATGATATATGTGGTGATGAAATACTGGAGTGGTAATTTTGTTTGAAGTGTACATGTAGTTAGGGTTCTAGCTAGAGTATAATATTCTTGGTGCTTATACTAATCATGGGGCACTAATAAGCAGCCACCACCTACACCACCATCACCATCTCCACCACCAACAAAAACAATATGAACAAACACAAGAGTTTTTCTCTCTAATAAAGCACCGTTTTTTTTTGTGCCGCAGTAAGCCGCGGCGGTTAAAAAAAAAGAACTACTTTACAGTATGTAAGTGTCATACGCTTCACATTTCTGTAACTATACGCAGAGCTCAGTGAATACATGTTCATGTAGGGCCTTTATTGCGCGCCGTTGCAATTCATTTACAGTTGTACAAGCAAAACAAAACAAAAATGCTGTGCCTCACCACTTCATATCTGCACGAGCATTAAAGTTACTGGCAAGGGTACTAAATATATCAATGCACACTCTAAGCATGTAAAATTGGATTGAAATGGGAAGACCATAATTTTACTCCATTTGGACCAAGATTTGTTAAGGCTTGCCAGGAAGCCTGGCTGTACAGTTATATTTCTAATTACTAAATCAGTGATAATAATTGAAGGCATGTACATGTACAGTGTACATGTATATGGCATACAAATCAGCTGAGTTGGAGTGAGAACAGGAAGAAAGTATGTTGTTCACACTGCAGTGTAAGAGCATTGTTGCAACAACCTTGATCTAAGGTGTGAAGATGCACTTGTGACCTTACGGACCTGGCTGTACAGTTATATTTCTAATTACTAGATCGGTAATAATAATGAGGCATGCATATATGGCATTCAAATCAGTTGAGTTGGAGTGAGAACAGGAAGGAAGTATGTTGTTCACACTGAATTGTAAAGAACATTGTTGCAACAACCTTGATCTAAGGTGTGAACATGCATACGTGTGACCTTATGGACAGGCTGATGAAAATATTCACAAAAATTCTAATGGAACTTTTTGGGTAATGCACCATTTACAACAAAAAAGGTAGGCCTGCAAGCTGACAGGTACATGAACATCTAGGTTTCTAGAAAGGAGTTTTTTTGTAAACATTTGATCCAATTTAATGAAATACAGGTGTATGGACTTGCAGCATTCCAGCAGATGGCTTTGGAGGAGCAAAGCTATATTTTGCAGATTGGCATAGATTGCCCCCAACACAAACCTTATCAGGGAGAATTACATGGTTTGTTTTCTTCTAAGGTTTGATAAAAGCACCAAAGGTTGATAATAATAATAATAATAATAATATATAGAGTATATATAATACGTCAACTCCACATGAACAATGTGCTCAAGGCGCAAAAGAAAAGAATCTACTGGAAAGGAATTTTGAGAAGATGATATTTAACAGCATTTTTAAATTGAAATATTACGAAATGTCTTGTGGCAAATGATTCCATAGGTAAGGTCCAGCATGCATAAATGACCGATTCCCCCCTCCAATTTCTTAGTTTTAGGATCAACAAACAATTAAGAATTTGACCATCTTAAGCATCTGGGAGGATTATAAGGCGTCAACAAATCAACATCGTACTCTGGGGCAGATCCATGCATACAGTGTTATTAGGGACTTTTAGATTTGCACGAGCGAGACTGCTACGTGGACATCCTTTTAAGGCAATGTGACGTCCTTTTAAGGCACTGGCAGTGCCCAGCAGAGTGCCTTAAAAGGACGTCACATTGCCTTAAAAGGATGTCCACGTAGCAGTCCACGTTCTCGTCGTGAAAATCTAAAAGTCCCCATTATATACTGGCAAGAACCCTAGGTGCAGCCCACATACACCTCATGACGACTCCATGATGTGATACCCATCATCCAGCCACTTGTGGTTATAAAAAGCATGATTGTAATTACTATAATTTTGTCCTCACCTTGTGTTATTGCGTGATATAAACATGGCTTCTGCTACGACTTCTTGAACATCCCTGGGGAGGAGGTTGAGGTCCCCTATCACTTGCACACATACTCCATGCTTCATGATCTGATCTCTATCAGAAAGGAATGGAGAAAAAAATGGGAAAATTGACAACATGGAATACTTGTCATCAGAATATTACAAAAACATTAAAGCTTTAGCTACATGCACAATTCTTGAACAATTCTGGGCAGTAGGCCTGGATCCTATACCACGCACAGTGTTTCATAATCTGATCTCTGTTAGGGAAGAATCGAGAAAGTGGGGGAAAACACTGACAATCTATCACAAAAATTATCATCAAAATCAAAGTATAAACCTAGCTTCAGCTATGATTCTTGAACATTCCTGGGGAGTAGGTTGAGACCCCTATCACTCCGACACATACACTGTACAGTGCACATCATGCTCCATAATCTGATTTCTAATAATTAAGGAAGAATTGACAAATGAGGAATCTCGAATTGGCAAATGGGGAAAAGTGACAAAATAGAACAATTATTGTCAAAATCAATGTATGAACATATAACCTGTGGTATGCAATCAATGGACCACAATCAATGGACCAGTAATAAAATCATCTATTGACACTGTTTTGTGTTTATCCCATTTTCTTGGACATCGCTGGAGAGGAGGTTGAGCAGTGATATTGATGATATATTAGCACATGAAGGACTCGATTAAATAACAATCATTACATGCAGTAATACGCTACATTGTGTAAATTTCAAGTGTTGGTTTTCAAGTACATCGTTATCTCGACATCCAATCACCTTCTGTCCACATGACCAGAATGGGGGCATTCACACTGTAAGCAAAAACTGTCATAAGTTGCTAGGCAGCTACCCATAAACACAACATAAAACCAGAATTTTAAAAACCCACCTCTTACGTGTGTTTTTTTTAAGTGGTGGCCAAAACTCCATCGGTTTTGCAGTGTACATGTACATTGTAAATGCTTGCTCTCAAAACACCAGTGAATTGTACCGGTATTTGGTCACATGACTTTCCTTGCTTCGGTGCTGACCAAGCAGAGCAGCGACAAGTGGCACATGCGCACAACTCACCACCCCCTCCTTTTTTTTTTCAAATTGGTTTTCTACAATGTAAATGGACCTACAGATAACATTGTCTTAGGATTGACCTGGATAGAAAGGGGTAAAGATCATCTGCTCTGGAGCTGTGTTCTCCGCTGTGATTAGGGAATGATTTTAGGGAATGATTTCAGGGAAAATTCCAGCAGAATCAACACATACATGTAGTAAGGTTCTATGGCTCATCCTCTAGGGTGTCCTAATGCCCAGGTCACACCATTTGGATGTGAAAACTGGAGAAACGAGCTGACATCAATATATATGTAGCATACAAGATTGAATGGGATCTGAGGTGACATCGATATACATGTAGCTAACTAGCTATGCTGCGTTTCCCATTCATTTTAGGGAAAACGGATCAACAACGCAAAGGCCCGAGAAATTTGTTTAATTTCCACTTCGTTTCTCCACATCGAACCGACATTGAGACCGTATCAAAGTGACACTGAAATTAAAACGCATACTCTTAACTAAGAATGCATTGTAATGTAGAAATGCATGGGAGACGCATCCATTAAAAAAATCAAGAAACAAAATGACATTGAAACAAAACCTATCTTGACAAAACAATGCCACAAGCAGATGTTGGGCAGATGTTGGGTCCTATCTTTAATAACAAACTGTTGAAACTTTGTTAATGATACATCATTAAGAAATAAGTTTTAGAAGTACAGTTTGTGAGAATACTAGCTGACATCATTTTCAATCAGGAGTTACCGAGTTAGCCTTCTGAACCTCAAGGCAAAACAATTATTTTACAGAATAATCTGTTTTTGATAATTGATAATTTTTTACAAATGTCAGCATTTCTCTTCATGGACAATTTAATTATTGAACAATTTTAATAGCACTTCTAACAAACCAACAATATTTAGAAGTAAATCAGATGAAAGTCAGAAATTAGTGGTATGAAAATCAAATATACAATAGGATTGCTCATGTGACCAGGAACATGGGTAATTGAGCACTTTAAAAAACAGAGCTATCAATTGTTCAGTGATAAAAGTTTGTTGACCTTTGATCTGAAATGTGCCACCGTTATCTCTCTCTCTCTCTCTCTCTCTCTCTCTCCCTCCCTCTGTATCTTTACTGTTGTACATGAATCTCTTTCTGTTTCACAAAATATGCCATCACTTCAAACTATAAGAAGGAATCACTGCATACATGTAAGTGTACACAATATGTAATATTATCCGCTGCAGTTGGGCATGTTTCTTTAACTTTAAAACATCTGAAAATGGCACAATAACTTTATTCACGATAAAAATAAATTTAAACGGGATGGAATTTCAAATACACGCTCATATCAATAATTGGTTTTTGTACTTTACATTGTTTACCAATATTTCACTGCTCAAAATGTTCTAGTTTTGCAATAAGCCAATAACTAATGTTTGATTTCTATTTTTGAGCAAGAAAATGGCTCCCTCTTGATAATATTCTCATTCTATCAAACAATCGGCCACAAATCAAATTACAGGTACACTTAATAATAATAATCAGTTCTTGTATAGTGCATAACACATTATGATACAATCTCCAAAGAGCTTCCAAAGAGCTTTGGAAATTATTACTTTAATTAATTAATTAATTATAGCTTTAGCTCCGGCAGCCGTTATCAGCGCACGGTGCATTACAAGGAATGATCCTACCAAGTACCCATTTACCTCACCTGGGTGGAGTGTGGCAAATGTAGATTTACGTCTTGCCAAAGGACGTTAGTGTTGTGGCAGGGATTCGAACCCCGTACCTTGTGGTTCACAGTTCGGAGACTTAACCACTGGACCACAACACCTCTATGTATACTGTAGGTGTGAAAGCACAAACTCACTTTTCTTCTAATAGTCTGAGGAATTTCTTTCTCGCCAGTTCCATAAGCCCATCCACTTCTTGCCGTGATCTCTTAAAGTTCTCTATACTGAATGCATACACGGTCACTTCTGTTATCCCTAGATCTAAACACCATTGCAGAGTCTGTAAAAATAAAAATGAAGATAGGGAGATCGAAGAATAGTGGTAATAACAGCTGTTCTACAATACAATAGGAACCAGAACAATAACAATGAAGATAATGACAACAACAACAACGATAATGATAATAATATATCCTTGTATATATCTTATTGCATGTACATCTATACTTCAAAAGCACTTGTAAAGTGCCCCATACAAGATTTCATAATTACACAAAGAATAACTACCGGTATAGTACAACAATTTACAAAAGATATTTCTGTAAGAGTTTCATATTATCAAAAGTGTGTTCACATGGATTTATATGAAAATGTACATTACAAATTATTTAATTCTGTTAATTACTAAACAAAAATTGTAGATTGCATTTCGGATATGGTTAAGAAAATGGATGAAATCCTAGTCCTATCAAATTGACCTTGTTTGAGCTTGAGCAATTTTAGAAGTATAGAAAATGAATGAAAATGAATATGAATGAAATTAATACTTGAAGTCTAGCAAACAAGGTGTTCATACATGTACATTATAGTCATCAAAGCATTCACTTAGAAACTCCCCTAAACACACATGTGCTTTCCCTTTTAGTCATTCAGGAAGCTCAGTGGTAGCACGTGCACTTTTAAAGGGCCTGGGATCTCCATAAGTGAAAACATCAACATTTACTGAAAGTTTTTCATTATTTCAACTAAATATGGTTTGTTAACCATAGACTGTAGTCTGTACTGCATCTTATGCCTCATTTATGTAGTATTCTTTGTGGAGTTGCAGGCACAGAAGTTTCTATATTACCGGTATTTTGCAAAACATATGAACTTGAACATACACAATAATTTCGGTAATAAATGAAATGAAATGAATAAATGAAATTAATGATAGTCATGTCACAAACATTTAATGTTTCTACACATAAATTCTAATAAACAAATCTAATGGGTAACCTTCTCTTTTTAAGAAGTTTCGGTTTCTCTACAATGTCTTCAAACGAATCAAACCGCAAGAAAATTGACTGCAAAATTAGGAGTGTACCAGTGTCATTTTAATAAATGTACAGCAAGAAGTAGCATACACCTGTAGATGTTATAGTGATTTTCTTCCAATAATTGCACTGGAGAGTTTTCTCCTACTGACACTTTCTGTAATACAGATAATATTTTTAGCAAGTGTTCAGAAAGATGGGCTAGCAAACCTTATATGGGTTTGCAAACTCCCAGCTTCCTACCTTTGTTTGATGCACCTGTTTCAAATATTAAAGGGATTGGGTATCTTTGTCTCAGATTCTAAACAAAATCCTGGATTTACATGTAGCCCATGCTGCAATCATAATTATAAACCTTTAGGTCAATCAGGAATCCCATGACGTTTACAAGCCGATCGCCCGTCTGATTATCAAGATATTTATGATTGGAATTCGAAATTTCAAAAAACGTTTTCCCCAACGGTTTTATAACAATACAGACTATTGGGGAAAATGAGTATGGTAAAACCGGTCACTCCAAGATTTTTACTTTTTTGAGGCACTTCATGATATTTTGTAGCGCAATTTTTTAGGGCTTCAATATTACACCATATCACAGACACAGACGCTGATAACAAGTAGGGCCATACATCTCAGATTTGGCATTGTTAAACAATGCCTTTAATACATGTAGCATTATGGTTTGAATTGGTATTTTTTACCATTACAAACCCATTTTCACTGTGAGGTTCTTTATATATATTTTTTTCAGGTGTATCATACAAACCTTGCCGAATTTTCTGCACTTAAGGACATTCATTAGAAATAGAAGAAGAGGAAGAAGGAAAAAAAAATCCCTGTAAATTAGCAAAATGTTATTTCCAAGTTCATGGAAAAAATGTAAGATTTCTAGGCATGAAAAAATACATATCATTTTACACACACCATTTGCTTGTCCTTTGATACATTTTATTCATTGTCATAGCGCAACAAGTATTCTAGCGATTTAAACCAGTCAGTGAGACTAGGTCGTGTTAAACATGGGAAATCTTACACTTCTTTTTAAAATTTGACTTTAGACTGAGCTTAAAACTTAAACCCATCATCAAGTTTAAATTTTGAATAGAATTTTCAAGCCCAATGCCAATGGGTTTGAGTTAGATTCCAATTTCCTCTCACCTCAGCTAATTTCTCGAATCCAAGCGAATGGCCCTCTATTGTCTGGACAGACTTCTTCTTGGCGAACCGACGATTGCCGTCCATGATGAAGGCCACATGCTGCGGCACAGGACCGCACTTTAGGACCCGAAGACAGAAGGACTGGAGCCAGGTCTTCTGGGCCTGGTACTGTTTCTCCGGAAACCATTCCGATGCTGCTGCCGACGCTTCAATCCTGCATCACAGTGCAAATTGAACATTGTTTAATACACAGGTTTAGTTTGACTAATTAAGACATTTTCTATAATCAACAGGCGCCCAAAATGTGATTCCATTGAATAAAATACAAAGGAAAGACCTAGGTCTACATGTATCGATTTTAATGCGTCTCTTCTCCAAAATCGTGACTAATAATTAATAGGTCTTTCCTTTGCATTTTATTTAAAGGAATCAACAGATATTATTATAGGCGCCCAGTGCAAAAGTGCACTAGCTAGCGCCAATTATGGCCTAGCCCTGGGCAAATCTCTCAATTGAGTCAAATTTCAGAACCATCTGTGATTGTGTGAAGAAGGATCCAAGAAGGCACTTGGCTCGACCCATTTAAAACGCCATCTGAAAGTTTATAAAAATTAATGTAAATTGCGAATTTCAATAAATTCTGCCTGAAACAAATAACACGACATCTCCAGCAACCTGCCACAGAGGTAGAGGTAGACTGGTTCTACTATGTCTTCCATAATAGCTAGACTGGATGGGCAGTGCCAATTAAGTGGCCAACAAATTATTTCTGCAGTTAACAATATCATGGTTATATTTATAAGTTGCACATGATAAAGTGCACATTCACTCAAAAATAATCAAAATTATCATTTGATTTTGAAAATTACCAGAGTCCAGAGTTCATAATCATACACAGTTGCAAACAGGGTTTACACTTTACCTCTAGACTAGAGAAGATCTATAGATAGGTCTAGGGCCTACTCGAGTCTGACTAAATTTACAATTTATGAACACCCTGTATGAAATCATGGAAATTATGTGTGGGCCCAGTGCAGTGTGTTGATCATGACATGATCATCTTTTAAAGTTTTGTCTTGCTTTGTTGTTTGTATTGTATTTGTAACTTGTTACATTTTCTAACGAATTGTAGGGGTCTAGAAATTGCAAAATGGCAATGAAAATATATATCGATGCTTACCAATGTTCGTTAGATTTGCTCAAGTCTGGATCCATATTAGTTTATTTCTTTCCAGATCTAACATTACAATTCTGAGTCACGTATGCGGCAGGTATACGGAACCCCGCCAGGACAGTCAACACACCCGAGACCTTCGGCTGGCAAGCACGTCGGAGAGAGGGTCCGGACTCGGAAGCATACAGTCGAAGCGGAGATCTGATGCAATTCGTTGGATAGTGCCACGCATGCCGCAGTGTATAGTGCAGCGAGCTAGGGCGGCGCTAGGCTCCGCGAGTTGGCGGAGAATTGAAACGAACGGATTTATCGCTCTAGCAGCAGTTGTACGGCACATGTGTGTATGATTGCTACATGTACAATACACATGATGCGATGGAGCATACACCGGCGGCTGGGCTTGCAAGTTGCACACGTTGCATACGAACAGCATACAAATAGCATGCAGTTAGCGCATAGCATTGCATTATGCATGCATATGAGAAAATACAATCAAGTCAAAGGTCACGGTTAGCGGAGGAATCGTAAACCTCATATCCCTGTATTTTCCACTTACTTTTAAATAGTTTTGATGATCAAGAACTAGTTTATCAAATTATTCAACTAATCAAAAAACTAAATTCAGGTTCTTATACTTCGAAACTGAGATAAGCTGCTATAATTGCGAGATTTGTGACAAACTATATTAGCTTGCGCACTGATACTACACTGAGGCTCGATGGTGCAAAGCAGGAACAAGGCCGTAAATTTTTGCGGGTGTTTATTGCGGGGATGTGAAAACACATGTCTCTGTTCTGACGAATTTACTATATATCTCCTGGTTTTCCCTCCGTTTCCTTCTGTGACAGACCATGTTTAAATATGGCTGAAGAGGATACAGGAAGGGTAAATGACAGTACTACTGAATCAGGTGATATTTTGTTGTCTTTTTCTCTCGGCTCTCTGCAGTGTATCCGCGCCTTCGCAGCGAAGTGTAACGACAACAAATCTAACCACCCAATCTCTCTCATTTTCTCCACAGAATTGTACTACTTAATCGCCAAATTTCTCGAAAATGGGCCCTGCAAAGAGTCAGCTAATGTGAGTATTACACCTTAAATAACGTTTCCTTTACATTTCTTGTGACTTTTCATCAGTTAACACGAGTATTTTCTCTTGTCTTTCACAGGTTCTCCGACGGCAGATAGAGCAAAATGGGGTGAGTGCAATTTACACGTTTGTGACAGTCTCGAGATTTTGAAAGTAAATTTCGGCCGAAATTTCACGATTTCTTCGGATTTTGACTTACACATTATTTTTGAATAGGCAGATAGTTAGAATGATAGTTGTTTTAATTGTTTCAGCTAAAACCAAATATTAAAAATATTTAATCTCCATTTTCTCAGTTATTTTCTGCCAGATTTGACTGGAAAGGCAACAAACATCAACAGAGCCTCAAAAACTTGGTAAGTGATGTGAAAAAAACTTTTCTATTGGATTTAATTTTTGAATTTCCCTCTAAAATTGCAAAATATGCCAAATGTGAAAATATGTTGATAGTTGGATGTCAAATGGGTGTAGCAATCATTTGACACCAATTACAAGTCTCAATTTTCCGTTTTTCCCGTAAAAATCAGAAAAATACATCTCAAAAGAGCTTCTTTTTCATCCCCATGAAACCTAGGCATAGGCAAGTGATTTGCATAATGGATCAGCAACCTGACCCCCCCTTGCAATGATGTCATCACGCATGTGATCGCAATAGCCAATCACAGAGCATATAAGAGTGATGAGGTGGCTGCCTTGTAGTGTTTGCAAAACGGAGTCTGATTGGATAATCCAGATGCATATTCATGAGACTGTTAAATATTTATGTTTGTGCACACTGCACGTAGCACTTCAGAGCATTCTGACAGGCTGAAATGTGTTTAGAAGAACAAATGTTTCAGTGATGATTATTGAAGCTTGTGAGAGCTGATGTAGAATTGTTTGTTTCTTCATTTTCATACCTCATAGATTAGATATAATAAAAATGAAACAGAGTGAATTTATGGACAATAGTACTTGTTTTGAACTTGAACATGTTTAAGCTAATAAAGACTACTTAGTTATACTTATAGGCCTACTCATAATGATAATAGCAGGCCTTAAATTTCAATATTTTTAGGGCAAGGCCACTTTTCTGTAGGGCACATTCCTATATTACAGCACAAATAGGAAGAATTGGAAAGGGCACAAAAAATCTCCAAGGCCAATGAGAGGGGCATTGAGGCCAATCAAAAGGGCATCCACGGCCATGGCCTTGGTGGCCTTGGATTAATTTAAGCCCTGTAATAGTAATAATACATGTAATATAATTATATATTAATGATAATAGTAATGATAATATAATTATATCAATAATATAATAATATAATAATAATAATAATAAGTTCTTGCACAGCATTGTATTACATTTTAACATCCCTATGTCATGTGCTAATAATGTTCTACCATGATGATGATGATAAAAATATTATAATTTAATGATCTGATTTTTATTATTGTTATTATTTTTATTATTATAATAATTCTTATTATTATTATGATTATGACTATGTCAATTGTTGATGTCGTCGTCATGGCCGTTGTTGTTGTGGTGGTTATAAACCTACTACAGTCAAACCTGTCTATAGCGACCGCCCAAGGGAAACACAAAAAGTGGTCTTTGTAGACAGGTTACTTTAGTACATGTTTCAATGAGGAACCATTTTCAAGGGAAACAAAAGATGTGGTCTTTGTGAACAGGTGGTCTTGGTAGACAGGTGGTCACTAAAGCAGGTTTGACTGTACCATTGTTACTGCTACTACTACTACTACATACTATACATACTACATAGTACAGCATATAGATACTACATACTACATACTACTACATACAATACTAGGCCTACATACTACTGTACATACTAAATATGATACTACATACTACTGATACTACGTACGACATAGCAGGGGCGGATCCAGCCGGCGGCAAGGGAGGGGGCCGAAAAAGGGGCCCACTTCGTGTGAAAATTTGAAAACCGTGCCGCCGATTTTCCGCTCAGTGGGGGGTTGTGGGCACAATTTTTTTTTTTTTGCCTTCGAAATCTGGATCCGCCACTGCGACATAGGCCTACTACTACTACTACTACTGCTAATAAATTATAGTAAATTAATAAGATAATAGGCCTACAATAATTGGAGTAGATCTGCATAGTTTTGTTGTTATTTTTCTATTTTGTTTTGAAAAAATAAGCAGGTAGTAGAATATAGTGATAACTGATAACAACAAAAAATCATTTTATTAGAACTATCAATTTCCTTGCAAAAATATTTGTTAACTATAAAATGTACAGGTTTTATATTCTGTTTGCCATTTGCTTCAGACATAAATGATAATTGATTGTTCTGTGATTAATTATTTTGAAAGTTAATTTGTTTAGTTTGTTTATGCTTTACATCAAAACAACTACTTGCACTATCTATCTAAGATAATGAACTCAGTAGCTGAACTCTAACTTTTTTCTTTCTATTTATTGTTGGAATAATTGCCACTACTTTTTTTTATTCCCCCTTGAGATAAAGCTGTAATAATTTAATTAAAAATGTATATGTATCTTGTCCACTTAATGCAATAGGTAAAGTGAGATTTTTTTAATATTTTGATTTGATTTTGATTTTGATTTGATTTGATTTGATTTACCAACAGTAATACATTTCATACAATGTGTTTAAATATACAAAAGGAGAAACTATTGGTTGGTTAAAGGGGCCAATTAATACCGCTAAACAAAGTATTTCGGTACAAATCAGTTAGAAAACATAACAAACCAAAAATAATGAATTAAAAATTACAATCGATACTTTAAAAAACAAGAATACTTAAACAAAAGAATTTTCTTTCAAGACTGCATGAACAACCAGTGGAAGTATTACACATTTTGTTTTTGCCATCCGACATTTATTTTCTGATGATTTTTTTTACAGGATAACTGCAATGGTCACATCAAGAATGACCATCTGTTGAAAATCATTGGTCGCATCGGCCATCTACTGGACAAAGACACGAAGCCACGAGTGCCTGGTGTTAAGTCGCTGCTAGGGGGCGCTCGACAATCCCTTCTTCGCACAGTAGCTGGTAAGCAGTTGGTGTAGCTTGTTTCAAAAGAAGAAGGAAAAAAAGTATAGATCTACGATGCGCGTGTTAAACTTAATCATCTTTAAAAGTACTCCAATATGTTGGAAAATTATATATTTTCGTATATTTAAAGCAATACATGGATTTATTATGCATTTACCAGTCATATTCAATGTTAAGCTTTCATTGTATGGCTTTCATAGACTAAGCCGGAGTTATAAACTTAATCGAGATTCAATGCAAACAAAAGTTGCCTTTTTTGGTGTGTGTGTTCTACAGAAATTATGTGTGTAATTACAAAAGGGTATAAAACACTGCATGAAAATGACTTTCTTACGGCTTAAAACACTATTTGAAAATTGTAATATGTTAATACTTAATTCCTTTTTTTTTTCAATGATAGATGCTAAATTTTTACTGCTGTTTATAACATTTTATCAGGTATGTAAAATTTGAACACAGGGTTGAATGCTCTATGAAAGCACACATTACACAATATAAGTTTCAATATTCAGCTTTCATTTCCAAAGTGTTTTTTGTTCGTTTGAAATCCTAGATGTCAAGCCCCCTCTGTGGTCTCCGTCTGTACATGCAGCGCTCTACCATCAACGACCCATAGCGCCACCAAATAAACTTTCTCAGGTGCCAAATGTCTGTAAGTATTGACTTTTCCATTCAATTGACCGATTCTTTAAGAGTTCACTTTTAAAGGTCTTTAATTTTTTTTATCTGAATGTTAAATGTTGAATGTCTCGACTCTCGAGTGAATCAAATTTATTTGATTTTATAAGAGATGAAAATGTTTCTAAACTTAAAATTCACAGATAAGGCTCTATTCATATTGATAAATCGTAACAGAACAAAAAATATGGAATTCCCGAAGGCGAGCGCTGCATTAGAAACAAATGAACAGAATTGTCCAGTTTAACAGATAATCAAGACATTTGTATTCTAATTGCTTGCAAATAGAAAGAAATATGATAATCACATTAGTCTACTTTTTAAACCAATTAGATGCATGGAAAAGCACATTTTCAGCAAATCTACAAACTTTGATAATGGTGTATATTACCTTTAATTCTAGTGACAATCAATTTTGTGTGGTTCCGAGTTGAAATAATGAGACCTGATTCTAATATCTGTATTTGTCTGTTTGGACGCACCAAATCCAAACAATTTATAACTCGTTATTTTACAGACAATGTCATACGAGGGAGACAGCTGGCGGGCGTGGCTCGTCTTGATCACATTATCCCTGGGGAGCGATATGGCCGGATGAACCTTCACCTTCGAACCCTAAGTCATTTGTCTTCAGCCTACTGTGTTCTTTTTGATCAGACTGGTCGCAGGATATTTACAGTAAGGAGCAATAAAAATTAAGACCTGTATATATATATCTTGAAATATTTTTTTTCTGTAGCAATGCAACATCAGAAAAGTTCAATCTTGAATTAATTTCTTGCTCTGTGGTTTCAGAACAAAAGTTGGTACTTTGGTTTTCATGTTTTTCTCGCTTTGTTATGCTTGGAAATCGAATCAATGAGATATTGAATTCAAAATTGACATTTATTGAAACTCTGCATTTGTTTTTATTCCTCGGTTGGATAATTTAATGTGTTGAATTCAGATTTGAAGGGCATTTGTAAAGTCTTCTGTAGCTTTCCTGTACCTAATTATGGGCATAACAAATATCTAGACCTTTTGTAGCGTCTTTTTCACGCAAATCCTGCCATTTCTTTTGTCTTACAGGGCGCGGACGACCACCTCGTCAAGATATGGAGCGTGGACGACGGCCGCCTTCTGGCAACCCTGAGGGGACACGCTGCCGAGATCGTGGACATGAACGTCAACTACGAGAACACGCTGCTTGCCGCGGCGAGCAACGACAAAGTGATCAGGGTGTGGAACCTTCAGTCTCTTGCCCCCGTGGCCGTCCTCATGGGCCACACAGCCATGATAACATCATTGGAGGTAAGCTCTTTGCATGGTATAGTGGATTGATGTGGATGATGTGATGGTGCCAGGTGAAAATGCCTGTGATGAGGTAAAAATGCCTTACCTCTGACATTTTTACCTCTGATCAAGACATGCTACATCCACAGATTTCTAAAATTAATCAATTAAATACGCCATACTATGGAACATGGATTTTTTTTTACAGAGTGATAATGTCATCCCAATACACAGTAGTACCTCAGGACCGAGCTTCATTTCAATTTGATTATCCAAAATAAGAGTATGAAAAAGCCTTGTTTTTCTGGGAATTTAGGTGTATGGATGTAGCATGTTTTCAAACCGATCTCTTAAAATTCATCAATGCCTTACTTCTGGCATTTTTACCTCTGACATTTTTACTCTGAACCATTAATGTGAGGCCATATTTTCACTTTTCAAGGTTACATGATTTAAATTGCAATTCACATGTCTTTTAATGTATTGTGTGTAGTGGATGATGACCCAATGAACTGTAGCTGAGCATTATGTTTTTGTAGTATTTATTATTTAGCTTCGTTAACTTTCATTTCCTTTATATTAGGGCTGTGCATAACCGTGTAATGAGGTACTCGAGTACACTCCTAGGCTTACAGGCGAGTACTCGAATACTCGGACGCCATGTTTTTTTGAATTTTTTTGAATTTTTGATTTTTGATTTTTTTTTTTTTTGCCAACACCATACTACGAACAGTACGAAGGTTCGTCTCTGAAAACCCAGGCGATTTTACTTCAAGTTGCTGTTGAAAGCACCTATTTGTGCTTTTGAATTTTTGACAAATAATTGAAACAATGTTATTTTTAAAACTAAAGATGACAGACAAATATTCCTCGGAATCCAAACAGAAATCCAGAGATTTGGTCCCAGTTTCTGAGTGGTGAGTTGACAGTGACACCCTGTGTATGATTGAGCTGGGAAACATTTTTACCCATGCCGGTGCTCTTCTAGGACGGGTGACCGTCGGCCTGGACAGTGCCAGGTGATCGGGGGAAAAAAAAAAAAAAATGGCGGCCGAGTATTCGAGTACGAGAAATCGTACTCGGGTAGTTGTCAACAGTGCGAGTACTCGAGTATTCGAGTACTCGTCGCAGCCTTACTTTATATTTCCTATTTTGAAAGAGCTTCATCCATTATATGGCTTCTACTGAAGCTAATGAATTAGAACCTTTTAAGTATTCACATTTGAGTATTCCGACTTCCAAGGGGTAGCAGTTAGCCCTGGAGTTCAGGGCCCATACTAAAAAAACCTTAGAAGTCTGGTCATCACCCAATTACATCAATGTAATTGGGTGACAACTAGGCGTTCGTTCGTTCGTGTCTCCTTAGATCAAGATTAATGTATCTTGATCTTCGGAGTAGGTGCTACAACCGGCCGTGTCAGACACGTTGCCCCGGGGTGCGAGATAGGACTCTTGTAGCGTGCCCCCACTTAACACAATTATACAATAACAATTAACATTACATTTAATTAAAAGAATGAAGCGATTAATATTACTCTCATCTTACAGGGAAAAAATAGAATATATATATATATATATATATTATGAATCAATTGTTTTGGTCGATCCATGTTGATGGCACAAACACGGAACTACTGGGCAGAGATCCTAATAATTACAGAGCTTGGTCTTGTTGCTCTGTTTGCCAGCAGTTTAAGGATATGGAATCCCGCGGCACATTACTCACAAGAGTTCTAACAAGCCAAGCTATAACAACTAGGCTATAAGTACATTGTTAGTTGACTTGGCTGAGCAAGGATTTATGAATATGAGCCCAAGCCCCAAATCATGCAATTGTGCTGCGAAGGAAACTGTCTGAAACCACTCGATGGAAAAGTTGATTATGTACATGTGTATAGCACATTGGAATTTGAAATCATCAAAATGTTGTTTTGGGACACCAAATTACAAGCATTTCGCTTTTCGGTGCTCCCAACCATAATTTTATTTACTGTTTCAAATTGATATAATGTTATTGTTTCCATTTGATGTTATTTTATGGTTGAATAAATAAATACAAAAAGCAAAAAAAAAGACAAAAATGGATCTATTCTTGTTGAAGATCACTGTAGCACTGCGCACAGAAATGTGTATATGGGACTACGCACGAATGTTTGAGCCAAACTTTTCAGTTTTTATTGTCGTATTTCAACTATGATGGCATTTTAAAGGTAAAGACCAATTTTGGAAACGCCCCTCTCTTAAAAAAATGAAATGGAAGCTCTCATTACCAATCATGTGAAAAAATATGTTTTGACTAATACGTGATGATACAAATTTTGCCGGGAAAGTCGGAAACCGCCTACTAATTGATATATTTGGTAAATTATTATATCTATTGGGACCAAATAGATATCGCGCACGTGGTCGCGTAGTCCCATGTACATCTTTCTGTGTGCAGTGCTTGTAACTTTACCAAGACTGGGCCAAATTTCTTATCATTTTGATGATTCCAGAACCTTGCAGTACACACCAATACTTATATGCTAGATGATCAACCTTTTCTGATCGATTCCACAACGTTTCTTTCACAATGCAATCGCATGACCAGAACTGGTCTTTCTCTTTAAAGAGTAATCCTTTACAGAAGATATTGTTACTACAATATCCTCCCATACTGACATACAGAAAAAAAAACCTTTACCAGACCTCAACTTTAATTGTCTTAAAATGTCTCCTCCTTATTTTTGCTTCCTCGATCTAGTTTTCGCCGTATGTTAGAGGATCAGCTCGTTACATGGCTTCTACAGGTGCTGATGGGTGTGTGTGTATCTGGGTATGGGAAAAAGAAACTCTCAAGTTCAAGTAAGTTCATTTCTTTTTTCATTTCCAAATTTGTTTTTCCCTTGATTATAACCCGCCCCAAAAGAATTGTAATAAGATCATTATAATATGACAAATACAATGCTTTAGAAATAAATACCGTGTGAGTCGAAAAAAAGTTTACACCTAGATAATTGCTAATTATTTTAAAAATCATCTATGAAGAGTAAATTATTATACATCTTATGAAAGAGCGTTTTATCCCAAATCATTTGGTATCATTTTTGTGTGGTATGTGTTCACGCTTGGATGAACAGTATATGAACACTGTATAGATATTGTACTAGTTAGAATGCAATTTAAAAAAAAAAAAATTAAAACAAATTGATTGATATAAAGCAAGGAAAGAAGGTTCTAGGTGGAGAGATTCTGTTGAAATAAAATGTGTATTAACTTCACTTGATTTAAATTGTTTGTTTTTAAAAGCTTTTTTTTTCTTTTCTTTTGCCTTTATATGAAAAAGCAAGTTTTCCTATGGGCATGTCATATTACTTTATCTATTAAATTTCTAGAGAATATTCTCTTCATTTCTCTTCCTGTATAGCAACAAGCCAATCAAATTCCAAGAGAGAAACAGGCCTGGTTCGCAGATGCTTTGTCTGTCTTTTAGTCCAGGTAAGTCTCAGAGAGGGCCCGGGGGGAGGGGGCCAAATCCCCCCTTGATGCGCCTGATAATAAATTCCAGGATAATTTCTCGCCTAGAGTCTTACGCATCTTTTGATATCAAATTTATAAATTACCCACCAACAGGTACCACGCAGTGTCAAAAATGAATGAACATTTCCCTGTATGTATTGTACACAATGCAGAGTTGTCAATTCGCCGATATGTGAATAGTGGCTATTAGTCGATTAGCAATGATTAAAAAACTATTTGAGATATACACATAGATAGGAAACTTCATGGGTTTATTAGTCATGAGATACTCTACCCGTATGCTAAGTTTCTGAATGTTTCATCACTCCATGGCAATCTTAATACTAAAGCTTTTGGTACACGTACATGCAGAGCTGCAACCATTACTTTTTTCCCGGAATTATTCAGTTTTTTACTCCAAATTACGGTAGTACGTTTTTTCTTCATAAAATATGTTTTTTTAAATATTTTTTTTAATTTATTTTATTTTATTTTTTTTTACATACCATCAATCAACTGCCCTAAAATGTTGATTTGATCACAAATTCAATATAAAACTAAGGTTTAAACATACTTGAAAACATACTTAATGAGAAAAATATTCTTAAAAAGAATGAAATGCCGATAATAGCAAAATAACAACAAAAAAATACCTACCGTATTTGCCGCCGCATAGGCCGCACCCCCGATTTTGACATTTCAAAGCAAAAAAAAAATGGAAGGAAAAAAACCAAACAGACCAAACAAAATTATCGTAAATTTCTTGTAGAAAACTATTTTTTCTACAAACTGATACCAAATTCATCAATATTTTTATAAAATTTCAGTAAAAAAAACAAGTTTACTTCAAACTTGATCGTTATTTAGCAAATCTTCATTGATTTTGAAGTTAGTACTGTATCGCAGGCAGTTTTGGTATCCTATTTATACCCCTACCTACGAAATTGCGTGAAATGGATACTAAGAAAATAGCGAGAAAACAGACTTCGTCCGTAACGGTCCCTTCTTTTAGTTTTTGCAATCTAGATCTACCGGTAGAATTTGTTAAAAATAGGTAAGGAAGTTTATTCACAAGATCGACAAAACTTCATGTCAACAATGCAACATGAAATAGTCGGTAAGATGTGTGGAGTTAATCTAGAAATGTCCTGTACCATTACTGGTATAGATATAGTCATTGTACCGTTGGGAGTCCCATATGTACAAAATTATGTGGGTGTTTTGACAGCTGATTTTTTACTGTTGTTGCGGATTGGCCGCACCCAGACTTTTCGATATTTTCGGAAGAGAAAATACTGCGGCCTTTACGCCGGCAAATACGGTACTTGTAAATAAACTATAGGTCCTAATATGGAAAAAAAACAGCATGAGGAATGGACATTTCTGCATTGAAAGTGTGTCGCGCATGGTTTTACGTTTTGTTTTAATGAATTCCTTTTTTTGCCTGAAATTCATTTTTTTTTGCCATCATGGTTCCTTTTTTTTTGGTCGCACAAGATTGGCAGCTCTGTACATCTATCCCACGATAAATGCAGTGTGGCACAGGGAGATTATTTGTGTGGCATATAAAGAGTTAAATACAGTCAACCCTGCTTTAGTGACCACCTGTCTACAAAGACCACATTTTTGTTGTTTCCCTTAAAAATGGTTTCTCATTAATACATGTACTAAAGGAACCTGTCTACAAAGACCACATTTTTGTTGTTTCCCTTGAAAATGGTTTCTCATTGACACATATTATGATGTACTAAAGGAACCTGTCTACAAAGACCATCAGTCTACAAAGACCGCTTTTTGTGTTTCCCTTGGGTGGTCTTTATAGACAGGTTTGACTGTAGTAGCAAAGACAAGTCAAGGCAATAACTATATGAGCCTTTGCACATCCAGACATTGTGTCATGAATAGCTGATGTCTGATTGATTGTTGAGATTGTTATCACTATCATGATCATCGTTTCTGTTCTGATTGATCTGTTGTAGGTGGTACATTCCTAGTTGCTGGTGGCACAGATACAGCCATCAGAGTCTACAACTTCAACACAATTCCTCCCGAGAAGGTGACAGAGCTCGAGGCGCACACAGTAAGCAAAACTCCCTTTCAAAATCATCTGAATCTGAGTAGGTGAATCCTTTTGAAAAAGAAAAACAATTAGATGTACAATTTATAGAAGTTATACAAAATATAAGGAATACATTCAAGTAATTCCCAATTGTTTACATGATTTTAGCAGGTTGCTTTGCTTGCAAGCATTGAAGACAAGTGATGACTCTATGGCTACTGAATGCATTATTTTTAGCAGAATATAAAATTCTATGATCGCTGTAAGTGTTTCTTTATCTGAAGCAATTAATAGAAAGTAACTGTAAGATTCCTTATACCGCATGTCTTATAATTTGCATTCAACACAAACACAAAGTTCTAAAAAAATGTGCATGTTTTATTTGAATATAATGTTACCTGTACACATTTCATACATGTTTACCTCTTCAGTTTTGCAACTTACAAAATATTCACCAAACATAATGCCGGTAGTTGGGATGCAATTATCCTGATACTTGTGTGATTTTTGCTTCTTTTTTTAAAGGATCGAGTGGATAGCATTGGTTTCTGCCACACCGGATCTCGCTTCATCAGCGGTAGTAAAGACGGTACGGCCAGGGTATGGAGCTTTGAAAGGCAAGGATGGAAGAACATCCTTCTCAACATGAACTCAAGATTACCTGGGTAGGTTGTCATGGTAAAACTTGTAGATATCTTAAAGCCCCTCTGCATTAGTTTGGCCAGGAGGGATTAGAGGGATTAGCATGGTCACTGACAGGTGGTTATCTCATCAACTCAGCTCTCAATTAACATAAGAAAAAGAGGATCATGGGGGATCAATGGGCACTGCTTAGGCATTGTTTTCTATATATAGAGGGAGCAAGTACATGTAGCTACAAGTAGTGCAGTGGGGCTTTAACAGTGGGGAAAAATACACAAGAGCGGGAAGCGATTTGCTCTTGAGAGCTGTAAAACAACAGGCCCCTGTTGCACTGATACTTGTGTGATTGCATGTTACTATTTTACCACTGATGGTAAATTTGCCATCAGTATTAACTACCATGGCGACATCACTCAACAGCCAATCAAATCAAGGTTTCTGTGGAAGTCACCATTGATGGCAAAGTTACCATCAATGGAAAGTTTTATTGCAACGGGCCCTGGAAAACTGAAAAAAGGAGCTGTAAAGAATAACAAGGAAATACATTAAGAAATTGCCGCAAGTAAATGACAATTTTATCCAAATTAGATTCTGTGAACAAATTATACTTTAATTACATGCAATGTGACATACACAAGACTCAGGTCTACCCCTGCTACATATTCTATAAGCACTGATATTTTGCTATACATTGATAAGTACTGTTTCTCTACCTGTAGCACATTTCATTGTTTTCATTGTGGTGTGACAATTTGAATTTATCAGATGCACTGGAAATGTGATATGTACATTGTTCATGCATCTGAGACCAAAGTATAAAGTTCATAGTTACTTGTTATACTTAAATACATGTACCAACTCATTTTGGTGGAGAATATGACATGGCATGAATGTCCTTTGATATTAGGCGTAATTAATCTACATTTGCCACTCCATACCCTGGAGAGAAATGGGGACCTGGAAGAATGACACAAGCCTTTGTGATTAAAATTGCCATGTATGCCCTCACAATGACCATATGGTAGGAATTCTCCCCAGGGAATGGAAATTGTGCACATTGTAAGCGTGAATGAATCCGATAACCGAGGAAATAATAATATCTGCAAAGTACTTAGGGATGGTTGCCTTATTAAACGCTTTATAAATCCAGATTTATTATTATTATTAATATTCAAAATGAGTTTTCTGATAGCATTGACAACCTCTTCTGAAGTTCTGATAATATTATCTATGAAAATTTTCATAGAATGGAGTATACTTACAGTTACCCTTACCAAGTTTTGTAATTTGTAAGTATGTGAAAAAATTGATTTGTCCCGATTAATGTTTCTTGAGAATGTGACATTAAAACTTACCTCTAAAAGTTTTTGACAAAGGCCCTAATTCAACCAGTGCACCTTTCATTCGTGAGTTACAAAGAACACAAAAAACATCACATTAACAAGGGGTATGAATAATTTAGTTGTTCACTGTATATCGTATCCTTTTCTCAGCTCCAAAACGCCCAAATTTGACGAAGGTAACAAGATCGTGAAGCATCGAGTGACTATGGTTGGATGGAACAAGAACGATTACTACGTGGTCACTGCCGTCAACGATCATTCCTTACGGGTGTGGAACTCGTACAATGGCAAACTGGTCTATGAGCTATACGTGAGTCAAAAGAATCATTTCCAGAATCTTTTTTGTTGTTTAAGTGAATGCATGTTTGTGATGTGTGCAGCAAAAAGTTATTCATCCTCTCATATGTGCTGCACAGTTGTTTTGGTGGTCTGTGCTGTCAATGATCATTCCTTACGGGTGTGGAACTCCTACAATGGCAAACTGGTCTATGAGCTATACGTGAGTCAAAAGAATCATTTCCAGAATCTTTTTTGTTGTTTAAGTGAATGCATGTTTGTGATGTGTGCAGTAAAAGGTTACTCATCCTCATGTATGTGCTGCACAGTTGTTTGGTGGTCTCTGCTGTCAATGATCATTCCTTACGGGTCTGGAACTCGTACAATGGCAAACTGGTCTATGAGCTATACGTGAGTCAGAATGATTTTCCAGATTCTGTTTTTTGAGTGAACGCATGTTTGTGATGTGTGCAGCAAAATGTTATTCTTCTTGTATGTGCTACACAGCCACAGGTGATGGCGCCTGTCATAAATTGTCTGGAACAGATTGCAAATTGATTGTATCCTTTTGATATCTATAACTACATGATGCAGCACTACATGTGCAATAATGTTTGTCTTGCAAGTAGAGGATTACATATAGATATATTTCCCTTAAATTGATTATTATAAAAATGAGAAATTAATATCTGTATTACCCCATCCTACTCAAAATTAAGTTCTCTCTTTCTTTGTACTGCTGCATACGATGCCTGTTGCCCAAATTGTTGATCATTTCTGTTAGACAATAATGACCAGGAAAAAAATACTGAAAATTCTGAACCAGATTTGCCACTTCGCTCTTTGTGCTATCCTTGAAACATTATGTTAGCTTTGAAGCTGTATTACTGTTATGAAGATGGATGACCAAACTCTCCATCTCTTCCTGTTGCCCAAATCGTTAATCATTTCTGTTAGACAAAATTTTTTAAAAGACTGAAAATTCTGAATCAAAATTGCCATTTCACTATTCCTTTGTGCTATCCTTGAAACAAAGCTTTGGAACTAGAAGTGATACATGTATAAAGATGGTTGACCAAACTCTCCATCTCTTCCTGTTGCCCAAATTATCAATCATTTCTGTTAGACAAAATTTTAAAAAAGAATGAAAATTCTGAATCAAAATTGCCATTTCACTATTCCTTTGTGCTATCCTTGACAAATGTGTTAGCTTTGAAACTGTACCGGTGTTATGAAGATGGATGACCAAACTATTGATTTTGTTTTTTGTTTGTTTCCACCATAGGGTCACACAGATGAGGTGTACGTCTTAGAAGGTCATCCCAAGGACGTGAGGATATTCCTGAGCGGGGGTCACGACGGTCTAATCTTCCTCTGGGATCTGTCAACAGGACAGCAGCTCTACAGGTTTCTCAACACGGTAAGTATGTGAATGGATGGATTGCGACCCTTGAGCCAGGCCATTTTGATTGGGCCCATTAGAAGGTTCCATAAGCCCTGATGAATTGTGAGGATATACCTGAGATGTCTTATCTAATCTAATTCCAATGGTCCAATCTTCCTATGGGATCTGTCTACAGGACAACACACTAAGTACAGGAATAGCTTTTGAAAATACCAATCACCAACAAATATTTTACTCTTTATTTTCCAAGAATTCCATGCCAGTATGAATCGGCTTCAGATATTACCTCTGTGAAGTGATGTAGCATTTTTAAACGTATTACCCCCTAGTTTAGCGTCCCATATACCAATTATGGTGTCAGTACACTACATTCAGTATTGCCCCTTTTAATTCAGGGTATTGCAGTACTATTCAAAATGTGCAGAATATCTGCACAAATTATCACACATTTCCTTCAGAGCCATAAAGGTTTTAATATTAGTTTCATTTTACACCCTTCTCACTTTTTACAGATGAATTATTCTAATGAAATTAGTTTGTATTTTGCCTGTCATTGTACCTACAGATTGAGGGACAAGGCTATGGGTCTATCTACGATTGCAAATTCTCCCCCACGGGAGAGCAGTTTGTTGCCACCGATTCTCATGGCCATTTTAGCATCTTTGGGATGGGCTCCAGCAAGCCATATGACAAGGTAAGTTCTCGTAATCGCTCAGTTTTTACCGTTAAACTGTGCTGTATTTTGTTTGAAGCAAGGTATGAATTGACAAGTTAAGGTACAGTTTTTGAGAAAAAAAAATATTATAATTTACTCTGCTTTTGACTCTAGTTACAGGACAAAACTACTCAGGGATTTTAGATATTTTAAGTTTCAAATCAACGGTATTCTTGTGAATAGTTTGATGTTGCATACCGGTACTGAAACATGATGCACTTGTCTGTATTCCTCTGAATGAATATGTGAAACAAAAGACTTGAGAATGATTTTTTGACGTTACAAACCTAACCAAATTAAATTGAATTAATTTATTCATGGTAAAACTTACATTCAGCCAAGACGACTGCTTTTCAGCATGTCCATGTGATTAACTTGGAAATAAATCATATTGAAAGTCAGTACCCATAAAAATAACAAAAAAAGGATAATCAACAAACATCATGAGGTGTGAAACGAACATGTTAAAGGTAATACAAAGTTTTGGTATGGAATCATGAATTTGGTTCAAATGAACATATTGGAAGCATATGCGATTTTACAATATTCAATGATCGTTGTCGCGGTTGAAATCAAGTCTAACGTGATGAAATTGTAAATAAACTCTTTATGTTGTATAGCTCCCTCCCAAGACTGATATTACTTTTATTAGCTTTAACACAAAGTTTCTTCACTACAATCGACTGATTTGCTATTCCCGTTTGGAAATTATTTATCAGAACTGCATATTCTGAGATCTTCATGGTCGCAGCTACCATGGAATGGCCTTAAGCGCTAATTGAAATATTTGAAATTTACCGGGAGCACCGGTAAATTTTGATAATTCAATTTGCTTAAAAGCAGAAGTGTTTTAGAGGCTAAATTTTCTAGTGCTTATAATACATCCACAGAAGCATCCAAATATATCAACATCCTAAAGAATTACTATCCATCCAATTTCCCAAAACTTTGCATTACCTTTCATGAAATGTGAAAAATACAAAAGTAAAAATATATATGATATTCATATTTTGATATAATACATTTAATATAAAAATGTTCTCTAATTTATGCTTGCAGGTTCCAACAGAGCAATTCTTCCACACCGACTACCGCCCTCTGGTCCGCGATGCCAACAACTATGTCCTGGACGAGCAGACTCAGCAAGCGCCCCATCTCATGCCCCCTCCCTTCCTGGTAGACATCGATGGCAACCCCCACCCTCCTCGATACCAGAGGCTTGTTCCCGGACGGGAGAACTGTAAGGACAACGCGCTCATACCCCAGATTGGTGTGGCAGAAAATGGTAAGTTGAGATTACTGGGCACCTGCTGAATCACAGTAAACAGTGCTACCTGCTTTAGCAGCCACCTGTACATAAAGACATCCTGCTTATAAAGACCACTTTTCGTGTGTCCCTTGAGTGGTCTTTATATACAGGTTTCAGTCTATATTGTATTGAGTAGGTTGAACTCACGATCCCTGTATATACTCTGCTCCTTCTAGGTAACAACGAGGTGATCGGAGACGGAGAGATGCCGGAGGAGGAGGAGGAGCCCCTGAACGAGGAGAATGAAGCCAACCAAGCCGCTAGTCTCCTGGATGAACTCATCCATCGGATGCAGCAGGACCAAGACGGGGAGAGGGGATCCCTCATGAGGGCCCTCGTACCCCGGGCAGATCAGGTAACTTGAGAGACGAAAATCTACAATTGTTGGAGTAATGATTATAATGATAGTAGGGGCATTTGTATGGAGCTGGCTAGCTGGAACTTCTATTCCGAGGCAAACAAGGAAGAGAAGAGGTGAAACATTGAGTGCCATATTTTTGCTTTTAGAGGGACAACAAATTCTGAAATTTTGTACGCAGATAGAGCATCTAACATGTATGATGAATAATGAAGTTCTTATCTCTGTCCCAAACATTACAGCAATGCGTACGGTACATATTAGAAGAAATGTCCATTATAGCAGCTTGCACTACCCAACGGGTGAAGATTTACATATTTGGCATTAAAAGATACAGTTTGGACAGTCTAGACTATAAAGTTATGCAAGCTCACCATGCGAACAAAAATTTAAAAATTCCTAGAACATATTTGTGGCAAATGTTTGAGGTGGGGGGGGGGGGGCAGAAAGAATCACACCCATCCCATTTGTCTTTAGTATGAGAAGTTTCATTTAGAATTAATGACTTTTTTCTCCTTCCTTCCTCAGCGAATGGTCCGTTGTCTCCTTCCATGTCTCCGAGAGGACTACGGCGAGCTGGAGAGATAGAGGGCGTTCGCCAGGCTACTGGAAATGTTCCCGTCAGCCAGCGTGCATCCCAGGCCGATATCTTGTCGTTTAAGACAAGAATGGTTGTGCCAGCGTTGTCCCGTGCTGTCGCAAGGTAAGACATTGAAAACTGCAATATCTTCTTTGGTCCTGGTCTAGCGGATATGTCACCAGTCTGAGGGTATGTCACCAGTCTGTGGGTATGTCACCAGTCTGTGGGTATGTCACCAGTCTGTGGGTATGTCACCAGTCTGTGGGTATGTCACCAGTCTAGTGGATATGTCACCAGGCTGTGGGTATGTCACCAGTCTGTGGGTATGTCACCAGTCTGTGAGTATGTCACCAGTCTGTGGGTATGTCACCAGTCTAGTGGATATGTCACCAGTCTAGTGGGTATGTCACCAGTCTGTGGGTATGTCACCAGTCTGTGGGTATGTCCCCAGTCTGTGGGTATGTCACCAGTCTGTGGGTATGTCACCAGTCTGTGGGTATGTCACCAGTCTGTGGGTATGTCACCAGTCTAGTGGATATGTCACCAGGCTCTGGATAACATGGTTTGCGAATCAAGTCCCAGCTGTGGCTCTCATTTCCTTTAGCAAGACATATATCTACATCTGCCATCTCCACCCAGGTGTAGTACATGGAAACCTAGATGGAAGTTATTAGCTGAATGCATTCAGCACCTTTGAAATTTGTAGGTGTCATTTATATGTCTGTGCGTAATCTGTAGCTGCCGGTAGTATGATTGTCATCATTACTTATTCAGTGTTCTTATCATTGTGTATATGATAAATTGTATTTATCATGATAATCCATATTGTAATTGTGACAGCTCAGTGGTTTAACCCTAAAAGGGCTGGGTTATTTTAGTGCTCTCTCTGCCGAGGGGGTGGATTACACCCCCTTGCAATCTCAGAGAAGGAATTATGAAAGACTTTGAAACTTGGCATATATATAGAGTATCTCATAAATAATAAGCTCACAAAGTCTCATATCTATATCTCCAATGCTTTTTTAATTATTGCTTATTAACTATTCACAAATCAGCGTGGCAATTTCATAAATTTTATAAATTTGGTATCAACAGATGCATAAGACTCTAGGCGATAAAGTCATGAAAGCTTGCATCATAAAAAAAATCCCTGTATGTATCATGGTGCGCAGCAAAGGAGTGGACCCTTGAGGGTAAAGAGCACTATTCTGGAGATTAAGAGGTCCTATAGGTTCTCAACTTTGTTGTTTCTCCTGTATATTTGACCTCTATTCTCTATTCTCCATTCCTTTAATACCTATATTCATATAAACTTCAACAAGTTAATGTGTACATTGCTTCTGTAAAATGCTAAATATATTTTGTCTCAAAAATTATTTTTGAACATGAGAGCTGCTATAAGATACCTTAATAAAATCTTGTTACCTATATATTATTTCAGGTTTCAGGAAGAATTCAGAAGAAAGTTAGATGAGGAGGCTTCAGGACGGTTCAAGGCGGAGAGGAAAAAGAAGGTGCTTCCCTCTCCAGTTGAAACGGTGAGTTACTGTTGTACACAGATGTGGAATTCCATGGAAAGATGCTAAACCGTTTGCCAAGTTTTGTATTTAATGTTCAATTAATGACCGAGATTCAATGTGAAGGGGCATCTGGGGCAAATGTCTAGGTAAGACCCAGTTACAGGGGGGTTAGAAATGTTTGTAACTCCATCACATTTTCCCCTACAGACTGATTCTGCCGACTCCTACGAGAGACTGCGGAGAAGGAAGAAGCCAAAGAAGACGGCAAACCACAACTACAGGACTAGATCCAACCAAGATGGGACTCCTCTGCAACATGGGATTGGGATGGATGAGGAGAGGAGGAGGAGACAAATGGTGAGAGAAGAAGAAGGGGATGATACGCTCTCAGATATGGATGAGGTAAGAATTATGTAGAGGAGTAGAATGGAGAGGATATTGAGGAGGTTGTGGGAATGGAGGAGAGGAGGAGGAGGAGACAGAGGGTAGGAGAAGTGGTGGATGTAGAAGAAGGGGAGGATACGCTCTCAGATATGGATGAGGTAAGACCCTAATGGGGTTGTGAGGAGTGGAGGAGGGGAGGATGGAAGAGAGGATGAGGAGGGGTATTGTGGGAGAAGGAGAGCTGAGGAAGACGTGATAAGATAGGAGATGGAGAAGGAAGGGGAGGAAAGACTCGGGCATGGATGACGTAGGATCTTAATGGCATTGTGAGGAGCGAAAGACAGGAAGATGGAGGATGGGATTGGAAGAAATGATGGATGGAGAAGAAGGGGATGATACACTCTCAGATATGGATGAGGTAAGATTTATTGAGAGGAATGTGAGGAATGGATGAGAGGAGGGGGATGAGAGGAGGAGAATGGAGAGGATATTGAGGAGGTTTAAGGGATGTACGAGAAGAGCAGGAGACAGGGTGGAACAAGTGGTGGATGGAGAGAAAGGGGAGGATACGCTCTCAGATATGGTTGAGGTAAGGTATCAAGGTGGTTGTGAGGAATGGATGAAAAAAAGAGGAGGAGACAGAAAGTAGAAGTGATAGTCTGAGAGGAAGGGGACTGATTGAAAATGTATTTATTGAAAATCCCCATTGCAGCTCAAGAGCTGCAAAAAAGAGGGCCCTAAAATCTAGAAATATATATGTACGGGCCATGCATAGAGACCTTAGGAATATCAGTCTGAACCCGTATGAATATATATATACTTTGTGTATACAGTGTATTGGCTACCATGCTAAATCAGTGTAATACCTGCGGTTCCCAAAATATGTAGAATTGAGTCTTTACTGTGATATGTGCCTTGAAAATTGACTGAATATTTTTGTTTTTCCAATTTTTTGTTTTTTCAAGCCTGTGGATGAGGGAGCCATGACTGGAGCGGAGACGTCCGAGGAAGAGGTCGAGTGGCGCAGCACAAGCGAACACGAAAGGTGAGAAATGAGTCGATGTTATGTTAATATCACATGCTCCACTGTTCAGTGTAAACAAAAATACATGCGCAAGAACCAACAAGTTTGGAAATTCCAAAGTAATTTTAGATTAATATGTAGAGGTGTTGTGGTCCGATGGATAAGTCTCCGGACTGTGAACTGCAAGGTCTGATGTTTGAATCCCTGTCTCAGCACTAACGTCCTTTGGCAAGACATTAATCTACATTTGTCTCCCTCCACCCAGGTGAGGTTAATGGGTGTACCGGGTAGGAATTGATTCCTTAAAATGCTCAAGCATTCTAATGGCAGCCGTGCTAAAGCTTGGGTAATAATAATGGAGCCATGAGTGCTGAACAAGAATCTTCTATTATTATTGTTATATTTCCTGGCAGCAGCAGGCCAAGGTTGAAAAAGAAGGGCACAAGGGGAATTCTGAATTTCACGAAACATGTAGGTTGTCACATGCTATATGTAATATATTGAGCTATTATGCTTTACTGTTGGCACTTCGAAGATACCGTACCATGACAAAATGTACACCTGGCTTAAAGAGCATCAGAAATGAAATCATTGCATCAAAGATGTGATCTGTTGGAGTGTCCAGTGCATTACACTATACAGGGGAAATTATTAGTCAAAATTTAACTGTGAATAAATATTTAAACCATATTACAGTGAATCCAGCGAGTATTCCGATTGGACGGCTGATGCAGGCATCAACCTCCAACCTCCCAAGAAAAAGACAAGAAGAAAAAATGTGCCTTGGGAGTCGGGAGGGGAGTCCAGCGCCTCACCTACCAAGACTCCATCAGCGACTCCAGTGAAATCGACAAGGAAAAGAAGGGTAAGTTTGATGATGATTGATTTTCTGACTGCTAAGAAAGCATGTATATGCTTGTAAGTAAACAACTAGGGGACTGACGGCTTTAAGTCCTCTCCAAGGGACTTGGTAATTAATGCCTGACAAAGGGTATGAGCTCTACTCTAATATGAGCTCTACTGCTCTACCACTGAGCCATCATGCCCCCTCACGTTCTTTATCTTTTGTCTGTAACTCTGGTTACAGCTCTTCCTCACTAATTTGCACAAAGTTCTTTTTTCTTTTTCTTTTTTTACTCTTTAAAGGGATCTGGTAACTTTGTCTCAGATTCTGAAACAAAATCCTGGATTTAACTCATGCTGCAAGGATAATATAAACGTTTAGGTCAGCCAGGAACCCCATGACTTTTACAAGCCGATCGTCTGTCTGATTATCAAGATATTTATGATTGGAAATCGAAACCAAATTTTTCATAACACTACAGTCTATTGGGGAAAACGAGTATGGTAAAACCGGTCACTCAAAGATTTTTACTTTTTTGAGGCACTTCTTGATCATTTTGAAGCGCGATTTTTTTTTTTAGGGCTTCAATATTACACCATATCACAGACACTGATAACACGTAGGGCCGTGCATCTCAGATTTAACATTGTTAAACGATGCCTTTAAGCACTTTGTATTTTTAAGTTATAGAAAGAAAATTACTCCAGGAAGCTTGTACTAGATAACAGCACTCCATAATAGATAACAGCACTCCAGATTAGATGAAATTACTTTGTACCATTATTTATTCATAATCTAATCCAGTCTTTACTCCTACCCCAGCCTCCCAAGGCCCTCATCGACGACATGGAGATTGACGATGACAAGGAGTCGATGGGCGAACTCCCAGAAGAGATGAAGCCTCCTCTGTGGATCACCGATACCATCCCGAGGCGCTGCCCCTACGTGCCACAGATGGGAGACGAGGTCATGTACTTTCGGCAGGGTCATGAAGCGTACATCGCTGCGGTCAAGAAGAGGAAGGTGTACCATATAGAACCCAAAAACAGCATTGGACCAAAATTAATCTCAAGGTAAACATTTTATTTTGTTTGTCGGGAATGATATGAGATTTTGTCCAAAATATGCAGTGAAAGTTAATAATGGTTTATGATAATAATAATATGTCTTGTTTACTCAGAGTAGCCTCATCATTGTTCTCCCTGAAGGCCCTGCCATCATAGTTTTAATTTGCTTATACCACAGAGGATTACAGGCAAAACTTTACTAAATGCAATAATAAAATGTCATGACAGTATGAGATGAAATAGGAACATTATTCACCCTTTTCTTTTAATGATTATCATAGATTCCAAAAATGTAGTTCAAAAAAAGTGATTTCAAATATAACTTTTGGTGAAGGTGTACATGGAGCAATTTCTGGTTCCTGTACCCTAGCATCATCATGCGCGCTATTAAACCAGTTGATGATGCATTGTGGGACATGTCTGTCAACACATCAGGACATCATTGTGAACAGCAGATGGCAGTATACGGAAATCTTTAAGTAGTGTCAGTAGAATACCCTGCCTTTATCCTAGAGCAGCTGAAGACAGGAAGCTATGGAGAACCTGTGTCTCAAGGTCCATTTCATTGTCGCCCCCAACGGCCTCCAAGCTAGGGACATAGATAGATAGATTAACCTTAATCATTATTTCTTGGTTCTTTATCTTAGGACCACGAGTTGGTGCGTGTGATGGGTATCAAGTACCAGGTTGGTCCTCCTACACTGTGTGGTCTCAAGCTAGGTTTCATGGATCCAGAGACCAGGAAGTCTACAGGAGGAAGCTTCTCTATCAAGTAAACGGCTATTTCTTACATTTTAGAACTATACAGAAAAAAAAATTGATAAAACCATGAATAGATATAAATGCATACATGCCATGTCTGTTCTCATTGATTTGTTGATATTGGCAATTCTCTGTTTTATAATGTGTGTTCTCTTTTTGTACATCAATTAAAATGTTGATATCGTTTGAGAAAGATTTTTTTTTTTGGGGGTAATTTATTTGACTTCTTATTAGTAATTTTCCCAAAGACATTTCTGCGGTTAGTATACCTAATGAAATTTAAAATGGAATAGCCTAGAATCTTTTTTGTTGTTTTCAACTTCGTTATCAACTGTATTTATTATTTTCCTTCTTTTTTTTTTTGCCTTACAGATACCATGACATGCCAGACGTCATCGATTTCCTCGTTCTCCGTCAGCACTTTGACCAGTCGGTGGCCATGAAATGGAAGCTGAAAGATCGCTTCAGGGCGATGATTGATGATGCTTGGTGGCAAGGGACGATAGTCGCTCACAGTCCACTGGACCCAGAACATCCTGATAGTCTGTTCCAGTGCTATCTAGTGGAGTAAGTTTAGGCCTGTTGGTCTTCTGGTTTCAAACTATTGTCGACTGTTTCCGGTGATTTGCTATGTGGCTGAACTGACTGTTCGCATCTCAATTGTGAGTTGCACATGTGTTGCGATTGTATCGTTACCCCGCATTAACTAAAAATAAAAGAAGGAATACCGTCGTTGCACCAGTTTTGCACCTCTTGTTTTAAAGCCCCACTGCACTACTTGTAGCGACTTGCTCCCTCTATATAGAAAACAATGCCTAAGCGGTGCCCGTTGGTCCCCCATGATCCTCTTTTTCTTATGTTAATTAAAAGCTGAGTTGATGAGATAACCACCTGTCAGTGACCAGCAGGGTGGTCTAATCCCTCCTGGCCAAACTGGTGCAGACAGGCTTTAAGTCATATATTACCCACAGCTGCCAACCATTCCCATTTTAGAGGAATAATTCCTATTTTTTGGCCTTCCAGCTATCGTTTTGAACCCTAGATTCCTCTCTTTTTCTGAAATATTCTGTGTGAAAATTATACGAAATAGACTGTATCCCTATTTGTGCCTTGAGAGATCCCTGATTTTTGCTGTGAAACGGCAGGTTTGTATTACGTAATGAATGCATGTCCCTCTGATAGGACTCAATGCCTTAGGACCTCTGGGAGACTTTCCTGTGAGCACATGCTCATTTATTTTTGTGGCATTCTTATTCATTTTTTTGGCCATGGCCATGTAAATCAATGAAATTCCAAGAGAGAGTTTTAGATGTGTAGTGAATGGATGAACTTGAATGCACCACCATGCACTCTTTGAAACATGGGACATAATCTGTGCTCAAGTTTATTATTTTACTCTTCCAATAATACAACATAATTATATCTGTTTATTTTTAGCTGGGATAACGGAGAGTGTGAGCGAATGAGTCCATGGGATCTGGAGCCAATCGATGAGAAGAGTGAGTAAAATTCCTTTGTGAGCTTTGACAGTGTATAGATGATCTTTTGAATGTTCTTTGTTTCCTGGGTCCTTGATATTAAAGATGTATGAGTTGTTACCCTCCTGGAAACTTGATATTGAAGTATATACTTCTGAAATTTTCTGCCTTGAAGAAAACAACGGTTCACTATATTCTGATTGTTGCGTTTTCTGAACAAGAAGCTATTACAATTAAAGGTGACCTATACATAAGGTCCAGAGAAAGTAATATTATAAAGTAAGAAATACTTTTTTTCAAGCTAATAGTTAATGATGGCAATACGGTGGATTCACAATGCACAGCGCCATTTAGCGACACCGGTGTTTAGTCAATTTCACGTGATGCATCATGGGGAAAAGTCGACATCGTATCAGCTATGGCTTTGTTATAAACCCTTGGAGATAATTCAAATTTTTGGTGGGGAAGGCTTGAATAGTTTGACCTGTGAGCTAAAAACTTTGCCTGTTTCGGGTTGCTGGTGGGGTGCTGTTAATTTTGAATCCACACTATTCAATGGTACAGATGATGCACTTTGTGCATTACAAAAATATAATATTTTCCTTGATATTTTGTATGATTCCAGCTGCCGTAGGGCTACCAATCGTATACATGTGACTGGCCCTAAAGTATATTTCAATAGTTATGTGCTCTTGGTTATTGCACATTGCACATAGTAACTGCCATATGCCCCCACGGTGACCATATGGTAGGAATACTCCTGATGGAGTGGAGATGGTGCACATTGTCCGTAAATGAATCCGATGACCAGGGTAGTAATATTTGTAAAGCGCTTAGGGACGGTTTTTCGTATTAAGCGCTATATAAATCCAGATTATTATTGTTTACCTTTTCACCTTCCAACGTATACCAGTCATTGCGTCATGTCCTCTCACTCTCCAACTTCTATTAGATGTGCCAGAGAGTAAAGGAGGGAGTATACCTGTAACAGACGACGAGCTTCTTGCCAGGCTCTATGTACCCGGTCAAGGGGAATGGGGAGAAACGGATAGAGACACCTGCTGTGATAGACTGCTCA
This sequence comes from Mesocentrotus franciscanus, assembly GCA_037976565.1. Lineage (NCBI taxonomy): Eukaryota > Metazoa > Echinodermata > Echinoidea > Camarodonta > Strongylocentrotidae > Mesocentrotus > Mesocentrotus franciscanus. The sequence goes on along the minus strand of CP137671.1, from coordinate 14,592,167 downwards.
AATGCCTACAGCAGGTTAGTAAGGAGGCCATCATTTATAGGCCAATCTGCTGCAGCTGTACCGTACATACAAAAACGTAGCTCCCTACCATTTCTATTTTGGAGGAATGATTCCTATTTTTTGGCCTTCAAGCTATTGTTTTGAACCATAGATTCTTTTCTTTTTCTGTAATGTTCTCTGTGAAGTAAACAAAATAAACTGTAATTCATATTTTGCCTTGAGAGATTCCTAATTTTAGCTGTGAAAGGTTGGCAGGTATGCAACAACAACAAAAAGTGGACAAAATTAATTCGTTTATGGTTATTCATAAAGGTATCTCTTTTCTGTATTGTCATTATGCACTAAGTGTTTGTAGTAAACTACAGTTGTACCTGTTTAATAAGGGTATCTCACAAAGTACGCCAATAGCTCAGAAGAGGCTAATCCATGGGTTTGGTTTAAAATTGGTGAAGTACAGTTGGCAGTGTAGCTACTTGGCACGGCTTTACCATGTAAGTAACTTATCATACAGTTGAAGAAACCCTTTGGTGGCCTGGTATATATGTAGGCCCCGTCTTATAAAGAGTTGCGATTGATTCTAATTAATCGCGAATCCTATCTTTTAAGTACACAGTTGTGATTCATAATACATGGGCCCAGGGCCCCGTCTTACAAAGAGTTGTGATTTAATCAATCGCAAGTCTTCCAATCAATCGCAAGTTTGCAGTCTCCTATCTCTTATGTAAATAGTTGCGATTGATATCAATCACAAATAAGTTGCAATTGATATGAACTCTTTGTAATACTAACTTTTCTTTAGTGACCACTTCACCTGTTTACCCTCAAATGGTCTTGATTCAGATTCTTCAAAGAAGAGAAGAAAGAGGCTATTTATTTCAAGATACTGTAATAGCGAGAGAAGAAAATATACAATCTCAACAAGTTTCACCTTTTTTGTAGGTGATGGAGCTTCGTATCGCAGAGCAGTTCAACACCCCCGTGGACCTCAGTCGCTACCCCTCCTATGCCTACATGGTGCCGTACCCTACAGACCTCAGCACCATCATGCGCCGCCTCGGCGCCGATTCTACCGCCGCATCACCGCACTGCAGTGGGAGGTCAGGAAGTTGGAGCAGAACGCCCTCGAGTTCAACGAGAGGGACAGCATCATCGTGCAGTGGGCCGAGACCATGGTCAAGATTCTTATGGAGGTCACCAAGTAAGTATGGAAGATTTTCAGAGATGAGGAGGAGAATGATGTTGATGATGACAAGGATGATGGTAATGCTGATTCTGCTGTTGCTGCTGATGATGATGATGATTGTGATGTGATGGTGGTGGTGATGTTCATGATTATGGTGACAACGTTGATAGTGGTGTTGATGATGGTGACAATGATGATGGGGTTGATGATAGTGCCCTCGCGTTCATCAAGAGAGACAGCATCATCATGTAGTTGGCCGAGACTTTGGTCAAGGTTCTCATGGAGGTTGATGATGATGATGAGGATTAGGAGGGTGCTGATGGTTATGATAATGATGATGATGAGATTATGATGGTGATGATGATCATGTTAAGGAGGAGGAGGAGGAGGAAAGGAGAAGGATAAGGATGATGGTGATGATGATGTTGATGTTGCTGATAATGCAGATGATGGTGGTGGTGATGATACTGATCATGAAGATGGTGATGGTGGTGATTGTGTTGTTAATCAAAATGCTGATGATGAAAATGCTGATGATGATGATGATGATAATGATTTCCCCTATAATTTGTCCTATCACATCGTAATCTCACTTATTTCCTGTCATCGACAGGGACGATCACTGCGACGATGCCATGGACATCTACAACCGTATCACGAAGGATAGCGATGTTGACGTCTGCGTGGACGACTCTCATTCAGGCAGCGAGGACAAACGAGGCTCATCAAGCAGGTCTAAAGGCAAGAAGGTAATAAGACCATCTTATATCCTTGTAACCATTATGAAGGCATCCCCAAGACTCTCCATCTCAAGATATTTTTATGGTGTATCATATTTTGAAAGTTAAAAATTTGTTAAGTTATGTTATTTCACACAGGATGAATGCCTCTCTGGTTTTCAGCTGGAAATGAAAATGATTTTTTAAAAATTTTTTATTAGGATTTCACTTTTTCTCAGTAACTTTTTACCTTTAATCTCTCTTCTGTCTTTGGACTCCTTCGGTTTGTAAGTTTCCAAGTTGCATATAATTCATTTCAAGTGCATATTTTATACAATTCCTATTTGATTTGATTTTTAAGTACAGTTCTCTGTTCATTTTCCTTCTTAAATAGGCTTCTTTAGACATTAATGTTTTTTTTTTTTATTCAGCTATATGAACTTTGTATGTGTTTAGTCTTTGGACTGTTTTTAAAGGGGAAAGTTTTCCATTAGACTTTTTTAAATGATTGAATAAATGACTGATGTTGATAATTTTCAACTACGAAATTCATAAAATTATGGAATTCACAACCCTCATGGATGTTGCCCAGAGCATTAGTCCTCTATCCCCACATGCACTGCTCTACTGTGTTTTTCTCAAGCCTATGAATACTCATACTTCCGAGCAGTGCATGTGTGTATTTTTTGTCCTTTCTTTCTTCCTTCCTTTCTTTCTTGTATTGAGTAATCCACACGAATACAAACTCTGCTTTTTATTGGATTTCTCTTTTCCTTTAAATTCAACTTAATTTATGATATGCTTATATATTTTGTATCCTAAAATGCTTTGATTACTTATCAACATTTGGTATTGTTTAATTACAAATAAGTTTCACTTTCTTTGTCATATCGCAAATGTCATTTGATATTCTTTGTATCTAAGCATTTTTTCATGTTTTGATTGAGTTATGGAAATAAATTTATTAATTGAATTGAATCTTAGGGATCTCCATCAAAGAAGCAGAAGCGTAAGAACAGAGCATGCTACAACTCCAAGGCATGGATCGAGCAATGCAAGAAACTCCTCAAGGATATGTGGGATTGTCACGATTCTGAACCGTTCAGGACGCCGGTGGATGAAAGGGCCTATCCGGTGAGTAGCACAACGCGGCGACTGTTCTATTATCGTTGTAACCTGGACAGTGACATGCACCTACTGGGGCCCTGTTTGATAAAACTTGTTATCGAATTGAGTCTACTTTGGAATTACAATTATTCCCATGTGTTGATTTGGCGACCGCTGCGAGACTTTGTCAGCCGTTCCCATTGCATATATTAAGATGCCTGTACGATATCTTAGCTACTCTGTTTTCGTACTTAAAATGTTTTATTCATTCACAATGCTCATAACAAGTTTCATTACCTCTCATTTTGTAAAGCAAGTTTCACTTTCACTGAATAAAATGTTACCATTGTTCTACTCATTACGTATTTATAGATGTCACCTGCTCTTATGTTCGCATTCGCTTTGTACATTATCGTGTAAACAAACTCAGTATTATGCAATATTCACGTTACCGAGGTCGCCCGGGCGAGGCAGTTTCGTTTTTTTCCTACCAAACAATTATACCAATAGACATCGGTTGATTCAAATAATTCGTCCACCGACCAACGCATTAAGCTGCGTTGTCTCGCTGACAATCTCAACTCACCAAATTCTTGCCAGTAAATGATGTCTAACTTTCCTCTACAATCGCTAACTAATGACGAACTTCATGACTTTTTTACTCCTTATAGTCACTCTGATGATTCCACACCACCCCAGAGAAACGGCTTACTTTGATTCAGAAGAAATTAATCGTTTAAATTTACAAATGCCTGATTTGGAATTGGGTCATGATGAAAATGACACATCTTTGCATAACAGATCATCTGATTATCTTTTACCTCATGATATGAAAAAGCGTGAATTCTTTAAGCTAACAAATAACTTTTCCGTCTTACATCACAACATACGAAGCTTCTGTAAGAATTTTGATCTATTACAAATATTTCTAAGTGCGCTCAAAGTTGACTTTTCAGTCATAGGTTTATGTGAAACTTGGTTGTCAGAAACGCCCCTCCGCTCCTTACCCTGGATGGCTATTCGTTTGTTCCCAACAGCAGGAAAAGCAGACCTGGTGGTGGTGTGGCCTTCTATATTAAAAATGACTTGGAGTTTGCTCTAAGAGAAGATCTGAATTTTATGACTGACGCTATCGAAAGCATTTTTATTGAAATCAATGTCCCACAGGAGAAACATAATTGTCGGTGAAATCTACAAGCCACCAAACTCAAATTATACTGATTTTATTGATACATTACAATCTATGTTAACCTCACCGTCCTTTAATGATAAACATTGTATGATAATGGGCGATTTTAATCTTAACCTATTTAATTATAATGAAAAACCACACTGTCGAGATTTCTTGGATATCATGACTTCAAAATCACTTTTCCCATGTATAACGAAACCAACACGAATTTCTCATAATGCATCAACCCTTATTGATAATGTGTTCTCCAATATTTCCTATTGTATGGATCAAGGCATTATAGTTTCTGACATATCAGATCATTTCCCAGTGTTTACATGTACCCCATATTTCTAACCCATTCAAGCCTGATATTCAGCATATCAAAGTGGGTTCACGCCATATGTCAGAAGACAATATAGCTAGACTCAGAGCAAACCTGACACTCACTGACTGGTCTGTAGTTCTTGACAATAATGATGTTAATGATGCTTATAACAAGCTAGTTGATATAATTATGGCTTTATGTGATATTTATATTCCAGTGAAATCACCTTCCAAGTCAAGTTATAAAGGTACCTAGATCCCCTGGATCTCCAAGTCTATACTCAGATCTATTAACCGAAAAATAGTCTTTTTACAAATATAAATCTAAAAGAACAGACGAATCTAAGCTAAAATATTCTTCCTATCGTAATTCCCTAACATCTGTAATACGTAGGGCAAAAAGAATTATTATTCAACCCAATTCACCGCTAACAAAAAGACATAAAATCAACCTGGAAAATTATCAATAATGTTCTCAGAAAAGGTGAAAAGAAAAAATAGAATTCAGTAAGATCGTCTACAACGGAAACGAAATAAAAGACCCTCTCGGCATAGCAGAGGCATTCAACTCCTTTTTTGTAAATATAGGGCCAGATCTTGCCAGTAAAATCCCTGCCACGAATAGTTATTTCCACTCGTTCTTAAGAAACCCAAATGCTCAATCATTATTTCTTGTACCCATACATGAAACAGAGATTATTGATATCGTGAATAACTTAAATGTAAAGAAAAGTTCTGGCTGTGATGGTATTTCAAATTATCTGCTTAAAACTATCATCCATGAAATAGTCTCTCCACTGACATTTGTATTTAATTTGTCTTTGGTAGATGGAATAGTCCCAATAAAAATGAAAATTGCGAAGGTTATTCCAGTCTTTAAAAGGGTAATGTCGACGATGTAGGCAATTATCGCCCAATATCTTTACTGACATCATTCTCCAAATTACTCGAAAAAATAATATATTCTCGCACCATCCGATTTTTAAACACCTGCAACATCTTAGTAAATTCTCAATTTGGTTTTCGCCAAAGACATTCAACCACGCACGCGATAATAATGTTAATTGATAAAGTAGCAAAAGCTATCGATAATATGTCTCATACGGTTGGTATCTTTCTGGACTTCTCCAAGGCCTTCGACACAATCAACCACGAGATTCTACTTTACAAATTATCCCATTACGGGATCCGAGGAAGGCCTTGGAGTGGTTCGAAGCTACCTTACCGGTAGAACCCAATTTGTGTCTATTAATAACCAAACCTCAAACTCAGAATTAATATCTTGCGGGGTACCACAAGGCTCCCTCCTTGGCCCACTCCTCTTTATTCTTTATATCAATGATTTCCAAAACTCATCAACAGTTCTCTCGTTCCTCCTCTTCGCGGACGATTCAAATATATTTCTTTCTCACAAAAACCCCAACATGCTTCTTGATATTTTGAATTATGAACTAAATTTTGTATTTGAATGGATACAGGCTAACAAACTGTCTCTCAATTTGAATAAGACTAATTTTATGCTCTTTAGCAACACATTAATTACTCTTCCGGGCAGGTGCAAATAAATGGACTAAGTCTGGCCCAGACAAATTCCACGAAATTTCTAGGCCTGTTCATTGACAGTAAATTATCATGGAATGTTCATATTGATTATTTGTGTAAAATTCTGTCAAGAAATACAGGTATTATACATAAACTGAAATGCTATTTTCCTTCTCATGTATTACACATCTTATATGCTACATTATTATCACCCTATCTAAATTATGGTATATTAGCATGGGAACTGTTCGAAAGTAAATATTGATAAAATTTTCATTATTCAAAAAGATCAATACGAACAATTAACCTTGCTGATTTTCGCTCACATACTGATAGATATTTCCGTACTGACAAAATACTCAAAATTTCCGATTTGTACTATTATTGTCTTGGTATCTTCATGTACCAGCTAAACAAAGGTGATTTACCCAGTGTATTTACTCCCATGTTCATTAAAAACAATGCCGTCCACTCATATCCCACCAGACAAATTGATCATTTTCACCTTTTCCGCGTCCGCACTGCATTTGCACTCAAAACAATAATCCACTCAGGACCAACATTTTGGAACGCGCTGAACAAGGAGATAATAGAATCCCCGTCGTTGAATTGTTTCAAGCGCAAGCTTAAACAGTCCCTTTTAAATTCATATAACCCACATTGTAACCATATTACTTATGATATTCTGCATTGAACATTCCATGAATATTGTCGCCTCGGTATGATTGCATATTATGATCTTGTATATTAGTATAATGATTGTTCATGTCTACTGCCTCGCTCGAATGACCTCGACCAATGACCTCGTTCAATGACCTCAATTATATTTTAAAGTGACTAACGTGACACCTCGTTGGTAACAAATCAATTTGTTTGCTAATTTTGCTTGTTTTAACTTTGTATATCATCCTATGTTAAGGCCTTCTTGCCCACCTATTATTATTGTTACGTCCTTCACCATTGCAACCACTTCAATAAAATATTAGTTTTACTCAGGGAACCTATAATCTACAAGCTGAGCTTTTAATAGGTTCCCCACATTTCACCTTGTATAACCTACTATTCAATACAATTAATTTCGACGTCTTTACAAAGATTTGATTATATAATGTGTTACTTCTAGTATACCTCATTATGTTCTAATCTTGTCAATTATGTAAACTCTTTTTTGTGAAATGTGAAATAAAAAACTTGAAACTTGAAACTAACAAGTTACAATAACTGTTATAAGCTACTGACTGAAATTGTGGCATTTGATTGGCTGTGAGCAAATTTGTCATAGCAATTTAACATTTGTTATTGATAACAAGTTTTATGAAACAGGACCCAGATCATTACCCCTGTGAAGCACAACTACATGTGTATCAGATAATTACTTCCCTAAAGCCTCCTTCAGATGTGACGTGGTAAACCGGCCGCAAAAAAAAACGCATTTTGTTGACATGCAAATAATAATAATAATAGTGGGTTCGTGTATAGCGCTCATGTCTGTCAAACTTGACACCCCTGGCTCTCTATAACTATTACCCTGGCTTTAGCATGGCTGCCATTACCGCGCTCTAGTATTGTAAGGAATTAATTCCTGCCAGGTACCCATTTACATCACCTGGTTCAAATGTGGCAAATGTAGATTAATGTCTTGCCAAAGGACATTAGTGCCGCGGCGGGACTCGAACCACTGACCTTGTGATCCAGTCCGGTGACATATCCACTCAACCATGACACCTCTACAAATGAATGGCAACTGCATGCAATAAAGGTCCTATGTGTATTCACGTAGCTCTGTGTATAAGAAATGTGAAGTGTCTTACACTTCCATCTTTTAACACCATGTGAATATTTATACCACCTTTTTTTTACTACCTGGAGCATGATTTTGCACAAGTCATCTGTACCAGAAAAACTTTCATCTCAATGGTGATGCATTTTGCTCAACGCTTTTCAATCCAGTCTACTTCTGGAAATTTATTTCTTTATGCAACAATTCAACCACATGTTCTTTGTTTCTTTTTGCAAGTATTTAGATAATGAGATAATGGTCTAAATCGTATCACAACATCAACAGACTATGACCCTTGTTTTATTTCCTCATTCCTTCTCCTAATCTTGCAGGAGTATCGGGTAATCATTGATCATCCAATGGACTTGTCGACACTCAAACAGCAGTTTGCCAGCGGGAGTTACCGGGACCCCATGGACTTGGGCAAAGATGTCAGGTTGATGTTCACCAATGCCAAGAGCTTCACTCCAAACAAAAAGTCCAGGGTAAGTCTATGTATGTAATAATAATAATATTATATGAGATTTGTAAGGTGCCGAATCCACTTGAAATCAAATGGTCAAGGTGCACTTGTGAAACAAAACCCCAAAAGAGATCACATAAATGCATCTGCATTATAAACAAAGGAACAGAAGTAATATAGAACATACAAAAATGACAGAACAATTGATTATATTCAAAATTTAACATACATGTTTTAAGACCCACTGCACTACTTGTAGCTACTTGCTCTCTCTATGTAGAAAACATTACCTAAGCGGTGCCCGTTGGTCCCCCATGATCCTCTTTTTCTTATGTTAATTGAGAGCTGAGTTGATGAGATAACTACCTGTCAGTGACCATGCTGGGAGGTCTAATCCCTCCTGGCCAAACTAGTGCTGACAGACTTTAAGATTATTTTTCAATACTTCAACTTATCTGCTACTATGAATCTCTCAAGGAAGAGTATTCCACAGCCAAGGCCCTGCATGAGCAAAGGTTTTTTCCCCCACTTTAGTAATGAGCTTAGGAAGAACAAGAAATTCTGAGTTTGGAATGTAATGAATTATCAATATTATACTGTAGAGCAGAACCATGGACGCAATGAAATAAAAGCAAAATAATTTTGAAAACGATGTGTTCACTCATGAGCAACCAATGTAATTCAGTTTTTACACAAGTATATCAATCAGATATAATTATGTATGTCTGGTAGTCAACCTTTAATTTTGCCGTTCAAAAGACATGACTGGGTTTCAAACCAACCAACCAACTCACATCTCCTTGAGTTGGTTTGTTGGTTTGTGTGGAGCTATAGTTTACTGAGTTTACAGGTGCTATGAGCTTTCTCCTAAAGGGTTGATAATGATCTTGTACAGAACTTACAATAATGCACATTTTATCCAGCTCACTATGTTGATGTGCAGCTATGTAATTATGATAATGGTTTTACTTTTGTAAAGTAGTGTAAATCTAGGAAACAATGAATTATCTAAAACTGATGTGACTTGTCACTTAATATTTCTCAAAATTATTCTGAAAGGATGTCACGTGGATAAGCATTTAACTTCTGAGAAGTTATGCAACACTATGTGTACATTAGTATGCTGTGATGGATGAAAAGAGCAAGGTTAATTTGCTCTCTATATGCAACACAAATATCAATCTCCCTCTCCCGCATTGTAATCATCATGGGATAAATTTACCAAAGGCTTTAAGATTATTTCACCGTTTCCAGTGCAAAATTAGTCCATACCGGTGTTAAAAGAGTGATCAATACCGGAAATTGGTAATTTTCCAAAGACATTAAGTTGCTCAAAGCAATCCTTGCGTCAATTGATGCCTAATGTTTTGTGCAAAATTGCACTTGTGGCAAAGGAGTGTCCGTACAGAGAGGCGAAGAAAGCTATTGAAGCATTAATACATGCACATGAAAAGCACATTTGAAAAATCTGCAATCCAAAGAATTGTTTAAATATGTCTCACTCATATCATATTCCTTTCCATTTTTGTCTAGATTTATGGTATGACCCTGAGGTTGTCGGCGGTCTTTGAAGAACACTTCCTGAAGATCATCAGCAGCTATCGCTCTGCTCTCAAGTACGAGAAACAGGTCAAGACAGGCTTTAAAAAGTAGGTCAAACTATTTCACGTCACGTTCATACTTTGTTAATATGTGCCCTTCATCACTGCTTGTTAGGATCTGTGTTTGTGCATGTGTAACACTGTGAAAGATAAAGACCAGTTCTGGTCATGCGATTGCATTGTGAAAGAAACGTTGTGGAATCGATCAGAAAAGGTTGATCATCTAGCATATAAGTATTGGTGTGTACTGCAAGGTTCTGGAATCATCAAAATGATAAGAAATTTGGCCCAGTCTTGGTAAAGTTACAAGCACTGTACACAGAAAGATGTATATGGGACTACGCGACCACGGCGCGATATCTATTTGGTCCCAATAGATATAATAATTTACCAAATATATCAATTAGTAGGCGGTTTCCGACTTTTCCGGCAAAATTTGTATCATCACGTATTTGTCAAAACATATTCTTTCACATGATTGGTAATGAGAGCTTCCATTTCATTTTTTTGAGAGAGGGGCGTTTCCAAAACTGGTCTTTCCCTTTAAAGATTCATAGAACAGGGCCCAGTCTTATAGACAGTTGCGATTAATCCCACCTTATTTGCTGTTGATATCAATCCCAACTATGTACATGTGAGACAGGGGACTGCAAACTTGATTAGAGGACTTGCGATTGATTCCGATCAACCGCAACTCATTACAAGACCGGGTAGTCAACTCTCACATTTTAATGTTGGCATACACTGTATTTGTGTCATTGTAGGAGAAAGAAACTCATGTCTAGTCCTGAGGAGCGCCACAAATCACCACGGAGACACCATGTCAGGAGGTTGAATGTCAAGAGGTCACTGACAGCAGGTCACTCGATGGACGGCGACGACGACGCCAGCGACATCGACATCGACGCCCCTGGCCCCTCTTGCAATCTGAGACAGATGGCAAGGTCGACCAAGAAGAGGAGGAAAGAGGAGAGTGATGATGAGGAGAAGGAGGACGATGAGGAGGAAGAGGATGATGACGATAAAGATAAGCCAGGAACAAGTGGTTGCCATGGTAACTCTTCCAGGGCATCTCACCCCAAGCAGCTGAACGGTTATGATAAAGATGAGGATGATTCCGATACCGACATAGGTGAGTAGTTGATTAAAGCTTTCATTCTGACTTGCCCAATGAGGTACATGTACACATACCCATGATGTCATCAAAACGTGCAGAGTCCCAGTAATAGTTATAGAAGTGAGGAAAAAAATCCTTCAATTTAACTCTTGGGAGATGTAGGATGGTCGAGTCATCCCTGATCTTTGTTTAGCCAACTTTAATTCGAATATAAGTTGTATCATTTGAATAATGATGTAAAACATCCGACCCAGTCGAACATAATCAAATCGCATTGATACTTCTCCGTAAAAACCAACATCACACAAGCACACTAGTTTTATGACCATTTTCATGAGAGAGTGAGAGGGGGAGAGAGAGAGAGAAAGAGAAATAAAGAAATAGAGAGAGATAAAGAGAAAGAAAGAGAGAGAGATAAAGAGAAAGGGAGAGAGAGAAGAGGTATAAACAAATAGTTCTCTTCACACATACGTTTCTTTAGAATTTAGTGTAAATATATAAACACTTATCCTTTTAATCAATGTTCCTGGCTCTTTTCAGAACCTCTAGCTAATGTGAAGTTAAAAGTTGACAACAACAATTCATCAAAGACTGAATCTAAGAGTGGCACGAAAGGAGGAAAGGGAAAGGCAAAGAGGTCTTTCGCAAAGCCAGTAGTGAAGGAAGAAGAGGAGGAGAAGGAGAAGAAGGAGGAGGAGGATTCCGGAGAAGAAACTGAGATTGATTCTGGAGAAGAAACTGAGATTGATGATCAGCATGTAAAGAAGGAAAAAGAAGAAGATGGTAGTGGAGAGGAGGAGGAAGAAAAGGAAGAAGAAGAAGAGGCGGATGATTCAGGAGAAAATGACTCTGACGAAGATGACTCAGACGAAGAAGAGGAGGAAGAAGGAGAGGAGGAGGAGGAGGAGCAAGAGGAAGATGAGGAAGAACCAGTCAGGAAGACAAGGTTAAGATGTAAGTTGAAATGTAGATTTTGAACTTCTTTTATGAGGGGGGAAGTCTGATAAACACCATCCCTACCAAACTCTTTCCTCAGAAACAATTGTCTACATAAATTATAGATGGCACTTTTGAAGCACGTACCTAAATTCGGGCCAGTGAATTAAAAACTTAACGTTTGCTGTGTCTTTGGAGTACAAGTGTTAGGTCTAGATGTGTAAGTTTAACTCGTAGCAAATCATCAACTTTTTGTCTCAGATTACTACTTTTGGATACTGAAACACAGCAATTGATTGAAATAATCTCTAGAAAAGAATTCTACATCATATAGCATTTGTATGTTTATTGTGTAGAGTACATTTACAGGAAAACAAATACTGCATGCTTTATGCTTATGAAAGGAACTGGATACAATTTCTTTTTTTTTCTCTAAAAACAGCAAGGAGAAGCTTAACCAATGGCAACAATTCAAGACAAGGTGGGCGTCGGAAGACCAGGCAAGGTGTGGAAGACTCCGAAAGTGAAGAAGAGGAAAAGGAGGAGAAGGAGGAGGAGGAGGAAGAAGAAGAAGGAGATGTTGGCGAGAGTGAGCACAGCAACTACGAAGCTGGCACCGACATCAACTCTAATGAGGAATCAGAATCATCCACCACTGAGGAGAGCGACAGCGACAGTTCCGACTCGGAGGCTGAAGGTCACTACAGAACCAGGAGGAGGGCCACAAATAAAAGGACTAAAAAATCCTTGAAAAAGAGCAGAAGAGGGCAAGCCATCGGCAAGAAACGAAAAGCTAAATCAAAACATTCCCCGCGTTCTTCGCCAAAGAAGCGCTCCAAGGTGGATTACAACGACGAAGACGACAATTACGTGCCGTCGCACAAGGTCTCGCGTCAGACAGAAAGGCGGACGCGAAACCAAGGGCGACACATGCAGTATTACGGGACTTTGATGAAAGCGATAATCAGAGTGGGGAAGATAATCAGAGTGGGGAAGAGGATGATGGGAAAAGTGTTTCCAGTCGCGGCCGAGTGCGGAAACTGACGGCGAGGGCACGTGCGAGACTGCTCAGCACATGACACAAAAATGAGATGCTGCAGCAGCCTAGCGTTGCAAATCAGGGATGTTTACAAGAAGTACTTTAATTCGCTCTGGACACTATAGGCACAACATACGCAAGTATCGTCTGAAATTAGTGTGATGGGTGAACATCACAAACTTCAGGGGCTCTAATTTCTGGGATATAATTTCCAATTAAAACCATCTTATTCCAGTCTCTACTGGGTCATATGATTTTACCACAAAAATTCCTTATATATAAGAGTTTTCAGATAATACATGTACCTGGTTGATTCCAAGTCTATTGATAATGGAAAACTAAATTCATTACATGCACATGTACATGAATTTCCTGCATTTGAAAAGAAAGCTGCAAGATTCCCAGGGGGACATTTGTTCATTAACATCATGATTTAACAACACTGTGACAATTTAAAGTCATTATTTTTTTTTGGTAAGAACAAGAAAATAATCGGGAGAGGAAACAACAATCTAAGAGCCTATTGCCTTGTATACCCGGGTCTAAACTTTGTGATAAGTGTGTGCAAATTTCTTTATATGCACATGTCAAATGCTGCAATTTTAGATATATTTGAAACGGGAATGGACAAAGCTAACAGAACAAGAAAATGTTTTATGACAGAAAAGTAAAATGTGTAGTGATGAGTGAGTAAGCGAGAGAGTGAGTTTGAAAGAAAGTGGAAGAAAGGAGAAATGGAAAGAGAAAGGGCAAAGAATAAGATCAAGTCATAAAATGAATTGATAGTCCTACATTCTTTTAAACCACAGCAGTTTAGTGTCACCTTTAAGCGACGTTTTATTTTTATCTTTTTTTGATCCAAAAAGCTCTGATCATGAATAACAGCAATTTAATTGCAAATAATCATTGAAGTCTCTAAATTGGCAATGCAGAGTAAAATTTATAATCACTACTAATCTCTGTGCAAGTTGGAAATTGTCAAGCTTAAGGGGAACTTTTCATTCACACTGTTTCAGCTAATACCGGTATACATTTTTTTTTTTTTTTTTTTTTTTTTTTAAAACTATGAAACAGTAGAAAATACAAATAATTGTTGCCAATTTGAAGAGGAAGAGCTGATTCATTTAGACCTTCAGAAAAATCCAAACTGCTGTGGGTTAGAGGAGAGAAGTGAGAAATCGTCTTTTGAGAATCTGGGCCCTGTTTCATAAAACTTGATATCGATAACAAGTTGCAAGCTACTGTTATAAGCTACTGAAATCATGGCATCTGATTGGCTGAGAGCAAATTTGTCATAGAAATTTAGCAGTTGTTATAGATAACAAGTTTTATGAAACGGGCCCCAAAAGGGGAGTAAATTGTATACTTTTACAAAGAGTTTAACATCACTCTGTTTCTTAACAGATGATGATGGCCAAGTCATGATAGAATATTTTAGTCCGGCGGAAGAAGGTTACATTGACGATAAAACAAGAGAGAAAGAAAGATGGAAGTGTAGACAGTTGAGAAAGGACTTTAGAGAAAGAGGGAGAGAGAGAGAGAGAGAGAAAAAAAAAAGAGAGATAGAGAAAGGGAGATAGAAAGAGAGAGAGAGGGACAGAGAGAGCTACGTAAGGAGAGAGAACATGCGCAAGAAAGCAAGGATGGTGTTAGTCGTCGACTGCCCAAGAAGGCGCTTACTGCCATCGACAGTAGATGGCTCTTCTGGCCTTCTTGCAGGTAGTCGAAAAAAATATTGTACGTGAAGGAAGAAGGAATTCAAAACTTCTTTGTGAATCGTCTTCCATTGACAGCTGACTGGGTACTTTGTTTACATTTCATTATATAAATACGATTCTTTTCACTTTCGTACTGCATATATGTATATATTATCAATCGAGAGAGAGAGAGAGAGCTGTTGCTGTATGCCAACTTATGTACGTGGTATATCTTTGCTGTAAAACGCTAAAGGCAGATTGATCGGTCGATCAGATTTGCCTCTTCTGATTTGTGCTTATTTCTTGTGAACTTTTTTATCTCAGGAAAACATGTTAAATGTCGAGGTACATGCGTTTTGTTTTTGGTGTCCATTCCTCGGTTCAGAGTGTAGCCGAGAGAAGGATTGCTTTAATGGAGGGTGCTATTATGAATTTATCAAGTACTTTTGCATGATGGGCCAATCATTCAGGGAGAACTAGAAGGGGACCGATAAGATAAAAATGACCCATTTTGAGATTAATGACAACTTTACCATGAATGATGCTTCTTTACCACAAACTAGTAAACATTCAAAAGCCCTATCCCCAGCCTTATTGAGAGGGTCAGCCTTTTCAGGGTGATCTTCCTTTCATGACATTAATATCTTTGACAGAGTACATGACACAGTACATGACACATATATCATTTATGGTGCGTCGAGTTCAATTGTCCCTTGGCTCTGCGCAAGTATGTACATTGATTGCACCAGAGAAATTTCCTTATGCTTGGCCAAACAAACTTAAGTAATGAACTACATATTTATAACCATAAATAACTTGAGGCAAGTTAAAATCAGTTTTATTGTTGAAGTGGTTTCAAACAAAAGAGAGAAGCTGCAAGAATATTTTTTCCAAGCGTTTTGATATACAATAGGTTTACCTCTTTCATTTTGCTGTCAAAATATTCAATTGTACCTTGTAAGATTATTCGAGTGAAAGGGATCTGTACTGGACACCCCGGCATATTGGTGCATGTATGATGTTCATGCAGGCCCAATCGTTATGCACTTTACTTGTTTCTGAGTCTCATTTTAACTGTTTTTTGCTCTCAATTTTGTTGGACACACTGCCCAAGCATTTAACTTCTTTGTTCTGTTTATTTGATCTTAGCTGATGGCTTATGAAATGCATACGATTGATCATGTACACCAATTTCCTACTTTAAATGAATTAAGTCGGGGCAATGTAGATACAGTTTGTTTGACATGAGGAAGTGTATGGGATATACTGGACTTGGACATGTATCATTATCAAATATTGGTTTATTTCCGAACACTTATAAGGTGAAGAGCATTTGTTTACGTCACTTTTTGTGTTCCTTCCTTTTTTCTTTGTTCCAGCATTGTTTAAGTGCAATATTTTATACAAAAAATGTGCTTGGCAGAAACGTTGGCACATGTTCATAACGTGGCTCATTTGCAACCCCTGGATGTGTGTTTTTTTTCCATAAATAAAGAGTAATTCCTCACGAAAGAATTTAAATTGTCCATTCTCATTATTCTGCTGTAGTTACATACATACGTTTCCAGATTTTACTGCAAAAATACATGTGCAGTCAAACCTGTCTATAGCGACCGCCCAAGGTAAACACAAAAAGTGGTCTTTGTAGAAAGGTGGGGTGGTAAGCCGGGACTAAG
Source organism: Mesocentrotus franciscanus (assembly GCA_037976565.1). NCBI lineage: Eukaryota > Metazoa > Echinodermata > Echinoidea > Camarodonta > Strongylocentrotidae > Mesocentrotus > Mesocentrotus franciscanus. The sequence continues at coordinate 14,575,809 of CP137671.1, read as the reverse complement.
TCCAGACTAAACAAGAATTTTAGTTCACACTTCTATGGAATGCTAGGTTTCATCTTCCTCCTTCAATATTCATGACAAAAATAATCTACCAAAGACTTTATTGAAATTCAGTTCATACTCATATTATCTTTTTCTTCCCATTTCATTGCAATTAATTTTTTGGACACTATTCATTGCAGGATTAAAATAATCTGTACAGGGAAAATGAGTTGGCAACAGGCACTCCATAAAAGTGTGAACTAGTTAAGCCGAGCTTAACTCAGTTCGCGCTATCGGAATACCACCCGTGGTCTTTATAGACAGGTTCCTTTAGTACATGTTTCAATGAGAAACCATTTTCAAGGGAAACAAAAAATGTGGTCATTGTAGACAGGTGGTCTTTATAGCAGGTTTGACTGTACATCAACGGGTACATAAACATCGGACACAGGCCACTCCTAGAAATCATCTCACTTTTATTCATGAAAACAAAAATTAAAATTGAGTTACATTTGAATTGCACTGGAACATTCGATTCACATAAACGACATAAAAAACAGAAGACGTACAACAGGATTAGTTTGAAGTGTATAATGATGTGGTCCAAATACAGTTACAGTTGTGTCAAGTTTCAAGGGTAAAACCCACAAATTTCAATAATTCCATCACAAATCTTTTACACTGTTAATTGTAGCAAATTGGTGCCGAACAGTAATCTATACAAGTACACAATGTCAGTATTATCTCAGTACATATGACCAGGTTAAATCTCCATACTTTTGCAACTTATATATCCACCACACACAAGCATGAACAACTTTTGATGAGAAGAAAAGGCGATTTGTATGTATTGGTATGTATGTATTGGCAATGGCCGTGAGGGCCTTCATGCAGAAAGCCAACAATATGTGAAGTAAATGAAACAAGCTGAGCATTACAGAACAAATATCAAAAAATATTCTGGATATCGTGAAATCTTAAATTTTGCAAGTACAAGAGTTTGTTGCAATCCTAACATGGGGGAAATGGTAATAAGTGGATTTTGTGATGTGTTAACCATGAAGCTCAATTTTATATTTTTACCTTTCTTTCTTAGAATGATTTCACACTTTTGAATGTTCTTATCTTGTGGTATTGCAATTCCTTCCAAACTGGATCAAAGTTGAATCATACGGTGAGTGCGATGGGCTTAATGTTTATTGGCAGTATCCTCATACTGTTCTTGCCTGTGGCTATTTCTTGTACATGTACATCGCGATCTAATAACAACTAATCTGTGTAACTTTCAGAACTTCAACTGCACTGTATAATGGTTTGCACATAACAAGTAAATATCATTTAATATCGACTCTGTGCATAGTATAATTTGTTCTCACATTTTTGTAAACCTGCGGCTTCTCACTTCTTAAATGCGATTACAATACACTATGGACCCTTTCCGAATATATAAATGGCAGGGTGCCTAGCTGGGAAAAGGATAACATGTGACCTTTGACCTCAAATATTGCAACCTCTTCCGTCAAACCAACTCCGTGATGGATAATTCTATTTTGCATCACACTTAGTGGGATTGACAAACACTGGCATTAAAATGAAATATATCTTTCTCATTTATACATACAATTAAATATTACATCGCTATCCAATGAAAGACAAAAAATTTATATTTTAATAATAAATCAGTCTTAAAAGAGAAAGTTCAGTTCTGGGAAAGGTGAAGAAAAAAAATTGGTGACATTATTCATAAGCTTTTTCATTCTTTCATGTCAGTGTGGAAGAGTATCAAAGAAAAAAAGTCCCCCAAAAGGATGGCTACTCAAAAGCCCTCGCATTCGAAATGTGACAAGTGACAGCTGAAAGCCGTGGACCACACACTTTCATGCCACATGTTTGTGCAGTCCCATATACACATTTCTTTGTACACTCGATGGATTTCTTATCATTTCAGTGATTCCACAACCACAGTATATACCAATAGTTATGTGCTAGGCCTACATGATCAACGTTTTCAAAAACGCCTCAACGCAGTTTCTTTCACAATGAAATCGCATGACCAGAACTCAACTTTATCTTTTAAGACGATACATTTCGTTGTTACAGCTTAAACAGATCAGAGTACTCATTTGAAACATCCACTTCTAGATCCAATCACAATTTAAGCGCCTTCTCCCTCAGAATATGAATAATTTACATTTGCAAAACAAGAACATTCATTGCATTTGTTTGCGTTGTACACGACTTACTTGTAAGCGTCATCTCCAGGGTGGTGTTTCACAAAGATCCTAAGTCGAACTTAACTCTAAGTTCGACTTAAAAATTATGGAAAGCCATTTGTAGCCTTAAAATAAAATATATTCAAAAGCGAAAATTCAAGTATTTTAGACTTTTTATAAATTCCACATCAAGAACATGAAATCTCCTTGATAATAGAAAATATGAATGACTTGAAACAACATTTTATGCCTTATAAAATAACTTTTACAAAATATTTTCATAGATGCTAACGGCTTTCCATAATTGTTAAGTCCAACTTAGAGATAAGTTCAACTTAGGATCTTTGTGAAACACCCCCCAGATGTCATACATGTATATGTACAAGTTCGAGCCTGAAACAAGATTACATCAGCTTTAAAAGTGATTTTTTTTTTTTTGGTTACATAGTAATACACAACCTGAGATATAAGTTAAATGCACATTCAAAATGTTACATATACATGCATATCAAGAAAATCAATACTTTCACAAGTTACAAATGAGTATAATGTACAACTCGGTACACATTCAATTTTATAAATAGCACAAATGAGCATTTAAAGCAGATACATTTTTTCATTTAATCCTGGTCAGTATTTTCATGACAATTAACCACACCAATATAATCAGTCAACGTACATGTATCGGTATATAAAGTTATATAAGAAATTATTCAATAGATGAAGAATTTGTGGCTTAGGTCCCTCGCTAATTTAATTTGTACATTCAGTATCCGTCAATAGGCTCTCTTTTCATCGGGCAAGAAAATAAAGAGTTTATAAAATTGTATAAAGTCAAAATATTTGAATATCAAGACCTACATTTAATATAAAGGCATTAGTAACAAGATGATGGGAAAATATATATTTTGTTGAAAAAAATAATCAAATACCTAACAAAAGTTAAAGTATAAAACATAAAAATGGAACACTGATTGAAGCACATATGATATGAATGACTTAAATGCAATGTAAGGAGCTTCATTGTGTATGTAAGCATACATGCAAGTTTTAATGTTTACCGGTAATTAAACAATACTTGCAAGACAAGGCAAGAAATATGCAAATAATTTTTTGGAAGAAATTCAGTCTCCACATACGAAGATATCGATTCGGCCTGCTATATAACGTATCTATGACAACAGATCGGCGTAGATAGCACATGTATAAATGACCCCCAAATATCCAAAGATCTCTAAAACATGGAGAAGTCCTGCTTTGTGCATTTTAGAATAATCGCTGGCAAAGCGGTAGAGGGTGCTTCATGAATAATTTTTGTTGCCATCTTGAAAAGAATACTTCCACCTACAGTGTATGTATCATAGAATATACCGTCGGTGCATAGATGAACAATGATTAATACATAACTTTCATGAACTAGAATCCTGTATTCATCTCGATGGGTTTGAGTACAAACTTTTATATGCCCATGCGCAGATAGCATCTACGATCTGGCTTATTATCGTGGTTATGCACTTGTTTGCAGGCACAAACCCTTTTCAGGGCCCCTACCAATTTGGGCTTGACTTGGGGCACAAAAGCCCATATTCATAAGTAGAAAAAGTACACGTACCTGTACAACCTGATCAAATTTTGTTTAAAGGTAAAGACCAGTTTAGGAAACGCCCCCCGCTCAAAAAATGAAATGGAAGCTCTCATTACCAATCATGTGAAAGAATATGTTTTGACTAATACGTGATGATACAAATTTTGCCAGGAAACCGCCTACTAATTGATATATTTGGTAAATTATTATATCTATTTGGACTGGATAGATATAGGGTAGTCCCATATACATCTTTCTGTGTACAGTGCTTGTAACTTTACCAAGACTGGGCCAAATTTCTTATCATTTTGATGATTCCAGAACCTTGCAGTACACACCAATACTTATATGCTAGATGATCAACCTTTTCTGATCGATTCCACAACATTTCTTTCACAATGCAATCGCATGACCAAAACTGGTCTATACCTTTGACGATTTCTAGAGGCTAAGTTTCAACTCCTTTAGTCAGTGCAGTTACTTCATGTGTATGTGCGCCAATCACCAAAAAAAGTTTTGGTCTTGATGTAAGGAGATTCACATGGCTATACTGTATTAAAAAATAGGAGCTTTAAATATTACTTTTACAAGGAGAAAAAAATAATAGTACTTAACACCCTTCAGGCTCTCAGCAGATATTATCAAGTATGGAATATGGACTAGTATATCATTTATTATATCATTCCCTTTAGCTTTAAAAATAAATAACACGAGTGAAAGTCTGTATGCCTTTTCTCCATATTTTATATTTGCCTTTAGTATACATGTGGAAAATACAGTAAACTTTCAACCCCAATTTCGTTAAGTTACCCACGCCCCACTCCCTTCAAGAACAAACAAAAAACAAAATTTTGTGGGGGGAATTTCACATAAAGTCATCGTTTCAAGATTCACTTAGTGAAGATAGCCCCAGCATCCGGGTATAGCATTATATGAACACAAATTGAATACAAGGTATAAGCCAAAATATAATTTTGTAAGCAGTCAGAGTCTGGTAACTTATATCTCTTGACTTGGGAAAAAGAATTATACACATGGGTGTATATTTTTGAGACCTAGCATCAGATCCTATTACATGATGGCAGTATTCCCATGTCCTCATACGCTACTGCTGATATCTGCAGACCTGATGATCCAGTCTTATACAAAAGGAGGGTATATCACGGTACATAGCGGTACCCTTTGATCTACATCTGATATCTGCTACAGACCTGATGATCCAGTTGTCTACTAGGGGAGGGTATATCACGGTACATAGTGGTACCCTTTGATCTACATCTGATATCTGCTACAGACCTGATGATCCAGTCGTATACTAGGAGGGTATATTGTGGTACATAGTGGTACCCTTTGATCTACATCTGATATCTGCTACAGATACGATGATCCAGTCGTATACTAGGAGGGTATATTGTGGTACATAGTGGAACCCTTTGATCTACATCTGATATCTGCTACAGACCTGATGATCCAGTCGTATACTAGGAGGGTATATTGTGGTACATCGTGGTACCCTTTGATCTACATCTGATATCTGCTACAGACCTGATGATCCAGTTGTCTACTAGGGGAGGGTATATCACGGTACATAGTGGTACCCTTTGATCTACATCTGATATCTGCTACAGATCCTATGATCCAGTCGTATACTTGGGGAGGGTATATCAGTGTAGCCCTGTTGCCTCATGATCTCATCCAGTTGCTGTCGCTTGATAAGCTCCACCCAGTACTGTCAAGTTTTTTAAAAAAGCAAGATAAAAATGACGTTTCAAAATGGGTTACCAGCAGATTGAAGTGAGAGAGACAGAATATATAACCTGGTTGGTCAGGTTGGTTTTCATGATCTGTTGTCTAACACCCCACACCCCACCCACCTCCTGCACCCTTATAAGAAACAAAGATGTTTCTAAGTCAGAAATAGAGTACACCTACGAAATGTGTCTACAGAATTTTAAATAGCGTAAGATCCACACTTTTCCAGTTTTGCGCATCTGTAGAAACGCACCATAATCGGAGTATAATGCTAACTGAATAGCCTTCCCATCTCCACAGGTGAATTTTTCCAGGTATGCTCCCCTTCTCAGTTCTGTAGAAACAGATTCATACTTTAGTGTTTAGTAGGTCACGCAGCGAAGTAATCCATTACTGCACGCATTTCCCGCTCTCCAGACATCCAAGGAACCCACTAAAGTATGCTTCTGCACTTCTGTAGAAACAAGACTGGTTAAATTCCGTCAGCGTTTATTTTCCGGGAACAGTTCGGGTATGGGATACCGTTATTGTCTGGGTCTCTTGTAGAAACATCCCGATACATGTTGTCCCACAACCCCCGCCCCCAACACCCCTGATTAATCTACTGTAGTTCAGCCTGATGACTATGTCTGCTGTTACATGTACATGCTGTTTGACAACTCCCTACCCCACACCACTCCCTTTGGAGAACAAAGGTATTTCTGAGGTGTCGTGGTCGAGTGAATATGTCACCGGACTGTGGATCACAAGGTCTGCAGTTCGAGTCCCGCGAGTCCTGCCACGGTACTAATGTCCTTTAGCAAGACATTAATCTACATTTGCCACACTCGACCCAGGTGAAGTAAATGGGTACCTGGTAGGATTATTCCTTGAAATGCACTGTGCGCTGATAACAGCTGCCGGAGCTAAAGCTAGGGTAATAATTTCCAAAGCTCTTTGGAAGCGCATAGGGACATTATATAATGTGATATGCGCTATACAAGAACAGAATATTATTATTATTATTATTAAAACCCACGTACCTCTACAATCTTGCAGTCTCCATCCACCAGACCTAGCTTGGAGAGAAATGATGCAGAATTGACCCTCGCTGGGGAGCTGTTCAGACGTGACATGCTGTCTGCGCTTGAAGTACTGTTCACATAAAACAGAAAAATATCCACTCCATTGTACAAATCAATATTATTATTTATCAAGCCTCTTTCTGATATGATGTGGCAAAACTGTTGTGTAGTTTTAATGACATAAAGCGTAATATACTTCACATTTTTGTATCTTGTATCCCAGAAATCAGTGGCCTTTATTGCGCGCAGTTGCCATTCATCTACACATACAACATTTGCCGCGTCATATCTGAATGAGCCTTTAAGTGTTAATTCTCATATTTTAGGCATCTGTAAAATAGTATACATTAATTGTTAATATCTAGTCAAAAATATTTGAAGTTCGTACAGCTCTGAATGAAGAACTTTTTTCATAATCCATGTTTTAATAGAAAATAATATTCACTCAAAAAAGTCTTTAAAATCTTTTTTTTAAATTGCAGGGTGTTGGGAAGTTGCAATTTCATACCTGTAAATCTCTATTGTAAAACAATACTGTGAAATTCTAAAAGTGACTTATGTAATATCACTATACCTTTCATCATCATTATCATCACCATAATTATTATCATCAACGTTATCATTACTATCACTGTTACTATTATTGTTATTAATATATTTATTATCATCATCTTCATCATCATCATCATCGTTATTATTATCATTATTTCATTATTACTATTATTATTAATATTATTTTTAGTATTATAGTTATCATTATTATTATTACTACTATCATCTTGAAGTTCAACAGCAAATGTACAACTATACTGACCTGTTGATTAGACGTGAGTTTGGTGAATTTAGGCAGTAGGAATGATAATATAGGAATGCTTTTGAAGCTAGCTGTAGTAGAACGCTCTGTATATGTGCAAGGTAACACTGGTCGATCTGAAAGTGCTTGTTCCGATTTACGATGGAATCTAGAATGTTGCCCTGGAGAAAGAAAGAGCATGACAAAATTACGATTTAGCTTAGGAATTTAAAAATTCCTTGTTCTGATGTATGTTATAATCTAGACAAATAGCCTGGAAGCAGAAAAAAGAAGAAGATTATCAAAATAATAATTGTGATTTATGTAGCGCTTAATACGAAATACCGTCTCTAAGTGTTTTACAGATATTATTACCCCAGTCATCGGATTCGTTGACGCACAATGTGAACCATCTCAACTCCCTGGGGAGTATTCCCACCATATGGTCACCGTGAGGGCATAAGGCAATTACTAACACCAAGACTTTTGTTGATTAATAAAGATGACCAAAACTGTGTGCGAGACTTGTACACCAATTAATGGTATTTCCACCGAGTCTGGTGTTAGCGAATTATGACCTACTGTACATGGAAACTGACTACCATCTCCCTTTACAACACCACAATGACATACCTTGTAAGCTGGCGTCCAAAGAGTTTGGTGGTCGTAGTCGAACAAGGTGACGTATCTGCGTACCGACGATGGCACCACTCTTCCTAGAGACTTTGGTTTGGAGAGGCCCACGAGTTTCATCCTGGCTAGGTCCGTCATACATAGAGGTTTTGTGTGCCACGGTACTACAAGGTGGTAGCGACTGTCAGGGATAGGAAATAGAAAATTTAGTACATACAGTGAATACTAAAGAATCAAATACTTAATAGACATCTTTTGACTGCAAATTAACATCACAGTAGGAAGAAATTCTTGAATGCTCGAGCGCCTTATGATGATAGCTCGGCTAAACCTTGGCTAATAATATGATTGCAGGGCCCTCAGGGAGATCAGTATTAATACTGATGAGACTACCCTGGGTAAACAAGACATATTATTATCATTCCTACTCCTACTACTACTACTTTTACCTAACAAACCTTTATGAATACCGGTACTTGATTTAAAAGAGAATAGAGTATAACTCAGGAAATACAGTAATGGGCTCCCAAAGATTTTTTTTCATTCTCTTTATCATATTTTGAGGGACTTTATTTGTTCATATAATAAAGTAACAATTATTAACAACAATAAACGTATACCCAATTCATGTAATTGTATCATATACAGAATATGAAATAAAACTAACACGACATGAATCATAAACTAAAATATTAACGACAATTTTTAATTTACTTTGTTTATATAGAATTTCATTTTATTATTTTTTTTCTTTGGTCTAATATGATGGATAATATGACTACCTGGTTTCGGAGCACTCCGTAAAATAATCTAATCTGATATATGTAAATTACATCCTTCTTTTACTTTTCTAGTTGGGACTTTCAAATAAATCACATACATGCACATGTCTGTAAAGCTCCCCACAACTATATTTACAACACCAAAATTGACCACCTCAAAATAACAGAGAAAGATTTCTGATCTGGTTGCAGTATTCAAACAAGGAACACAAAAAACAACTAAGAAGAGTCTACAGGTTGAAATTTTACCTTGAATGTCCTGGGACAAACAGCCATAGAGTCCTGACCAAAGAGTTGACCTCTCTGTGTAGGATGAAAGGTCATGACATAAATGATTACAACTGGATGATAACAATGTCCATGTACAAAAGCAATATGCACATGTACAAATTTAACTATTACCAAAAGAAAGAGAGAAAAATATATATATATATATTTTTTTTAGCAACAGGCATTCCCCCCCCCCTATTCAGCCTTATTCACAGAGAAAAATAGCCTCCTTTTAAAATTTAAGACCCTTAAGGCACCTCAAAATCTACTAACCCTCAGGTTTTTTTTCCTTTTATAGGTCCCAATTTCTCTCCTGGGTATGGAGTGGCAAATGTAGATTAATGCCTTGCCAAAGGACATTAGTGCCGAAGCCATGTCAGGGATCGAACCCATAACCTTTGCATTTTCAAGTCAAGTACTTAACCACTCGACTACGACACCTCTACGTAACTGGTGTACGAGATGCCATACCTTTCTTTGGTTGGTGAGGCAGCGATGACAACAGTCCTCCCTGACAGGAGTGCATAGATAAGATGGATGGCAAAGACATAACGGCTGATGAATTCTTTGATCCCTGAGCCTACGAACAAAACATACATAAAATAGGAAGATGTAGCAACTGTTGCCATATTCCAGAAGGGATAACCAAAATGACAAAGATTCTTTTATTCTTCACGCAAAGGCTTATTACACAAATGAACTAGGTCTTACTTGTTTTTAAATAGACGAAGCATAAGTCATCAAGTTTGCATAAGTACAGAAAAGCATGGGCCTGGATCTTTACTAACATAGATTACTTCAGTAAATTTCAACCTAGACAAAATTAAAGTTTGAATAAATTGTGATACTTTTTTTCCAGTAAATATATATTTATCTTGATGTACATTGTAAATTGTAAACTATGTTGAATGTAAAGTTATTATGTATATTACATTACATGGACTAACCTTGATGAGCAATGTGATATTTTGATAGTTCCTATTACCAAAATATGTTTATATTGCATTACTGAATTGTTGTATCTATGTGACATTAATTTTGGTAATGAATGATCGAGTCCAGTCAAATCAAGTCAAGTCGAGTCGATTCAAATTGAATCAAATCTAGTAATCAAATCAAATGTTACAGCTTACCTGGTAGATCAGAGTTAGTGCTAGCTAGTCTAGATGCATAGCACCCGACTGGAACTTTAGTATTCCTACGTAGTACTGGTTCTTGCCCTGAAGGCACGGTGGCATACTTATCTAGACTCTCCACACTGCTTGCTGTGGAGAGAAATAGAAAGAAGAAACAAATTAATAAGCCCTCATTCGGACATGACTGCCAGACAAAAATCCTGCTAAAAACCCTTAAAGGAAACCTCGCCCTAAAGAATGAGTGTACACAATGTACGTATGCTGAAAGATGAGATTCATTTCTGCTTATTGATGTACAATGTTCCTTATAAAATGTATGAGAGATATATAAATGAAGATGTATTCTTGGCATGAAGTAATACCTTTTAGCATGAAACGGACACAGCAATTTTCTTGATAATGTGACGTACCAGGTGAGGTTTGAACATGTACCTAGCTCTGGTTGAAAAAGACTTTTTAATTCAATAACAAAACCTTTACCTTTCAATGAGGGAAAATCATGGTTGAGACGGTAAAAATTGTAATTTGTGAAAATGTATTATTGGGGAACAATTGTAACTCATTAATATAATACAGAATACAATAAATCTCTCAGAAGAACTAAAGCGTTTTCTTGGGGTGAAGTTTCCTTTACAAAAGAAACAATCATAATGAAAACACTTTAGATGAATGGGTGGTAGATGGAGATGGGAGAATGCTAACTGCACACAACAGACACACATAGCATACTTACTTATGATCTTTCTATCAGAAACAGAGGTGTGACGTGCATGACATTTTATAATTTATGTGTCATTTTATTTTGCCCTGACAGTTTACTGTATCATGTACATGTATGAAAAAGGCTTTAAGATATTGGCTTGTATTTCTAAAAGCAAACTTCTGTTAGCCCCTGATTTATAGTGCACAAAGCATGGACTTCCTTACGCATACTTCTGAAAATTAAAAAAATATAAACTCACTACAAATGTGAAGCTAAAGTAATTAAAGGCATTGGGTAACATTGACTCGGCTTGAAAATCAAATTATTGATTTTGTGACTGCTATAATCATAATTATAAATGGGAAGGTCAAACATAAATAACATGAAACTAATAACCAGATCAGTCTTTTGGTTTTTAAGATATTTATGTTTAAAACTAAGATCAAGAAAGTGTAGCTACGTACACATATAGAATTGTTGTCCCACCTATGCATATCTGTGTTAGTATTTTCTATAGCAAATTGTCTTCTTCGAGTTTTCTACTTTCTATTTCACACTTGCTCGTTTATTCAATCTAATACCATTATAGGTTTCTTATTTTCAATATTAACATTTATTCAGATTAATATTAGACATTTTCATGACTGCAGAAACAATGTTACCCATTGCCTTTAAAGACAGAATATGTTTTAGAAGATTAACGTAAAGATGGTATTATCTTTAGTATCAACAATGCCATGAAATGAAGAGTTATCCTGAAGATTACCTCCTTTATGACTCAGCTTGGCGTTCCCCTCTTCTTTGCTTGACATGGTTTCCATGGATATACCATCCTCCTCCTCCTCCCCAGATGAAAGCTTGTTTCGGTGGGATGAATGTGGGCGTGGCTCACCATCAGATGACTTCTCCATAGCGACCGCATCCCTCTCCTCTTCCGGTGATAAAGCATTCGAGGGACCGGTATCAACGGATGATGATGGTGAGGACGGTGGCTCTACTCGAACTTCAGATAACACCTCTGATGAAAAAACATCTCCATTCTCCACCCCATCCTCCTCCTCCCCTGAGGGGCGTGGCTGGCAGTGGTGGTGTTGGTGGTTGTGGGCAGGGAATGGGTGTGTCCTAGGGTCAGAGGAGGCTGATTGGAAAGAGCAAGTTGAGGAAGCTGGAGAAATCAACTCAAATGGCATGCAGGAATGGAGGCAATGAGTAGAAAGACATGGGGTAGCAATGATGAGGAGGATGATGATGATGATGATGATGGTGGCGGTGGTGGTGATGGGGTTAGGAAGTTGCAAAGAATATTGAACGAAGCCATTTTCATTTCAAAATTCCACAAGTAGAGTCATGCATATCAAATGAAATAAAACAAGACAAGCAAACATTCAAATTAAGTGACAAAAGCAACACATAAATCAAAGTAGATGCAGCAAATGCAGTGAATTCTCATGCAGGAATGTAGTAGATTCGCCAAAAAAAAAGAGTTAAAGAGGCCATTTAAGCATGCAAAAGTTTCCACAAATAAATGTAATATTGTGTAAAAGAAATATGATCAGGTTTTAAAATAAGATGTAATAAAAGGCATTAAAAGTTAACATTTTGAGTGGAAGAAGAAGGGACATAAATAAATAAAGTGTTTCAATTGGATGAAAAGATACAATGAATAAGAATAAACCATAACCGTGAAATAAAATATATTCACATAATCAAAAATAAATTTGAGGAGTCGGTACATATACACAAACAATAATTAACAAATTTGACCACCACCAAATCAGGTACATGTCCATGACATTAAACATAAAATGGATCACAAAGAACAAGTAAATAGGATGAAAAAACATTGACAAACATTGACAAAAATGACAGACAAAAAATACAAAAGTGCAGGTGAGTTGATGAAGAGGAAAAACAGTGAAATGAAAAATGAAGAGAAGAATAGGAATGCGATGTTAGTTTATATTATTTAGCAAAATCAATTCATGAATTAACAAAGAACATGTTAGCATGAGCTATAATAATGGTTTTGTTTGTGAGGCATGATTTTTCATTTGATGGAATAAATTGAAATTTATCAAGGATGAAGTAAATAGTTCTGTCCAAGAAAAATAACGTATTCCTTAACAATCTTTTTCTGCAAATCGCTTTTCAGACCTTAAAATGTTAATTTTTCTTCCCAAAATCAGCCTCGTGATACATTTTTCGAAACTTCTAACCACTAATGACAGAATGTACCGGTGTGTTGGCTCAGTCAGTAGAGCGTCCGCCTCACAACCGGAGGTCGTGGGTTCGAACCCGGCCGCGTCATACCAAAAGACGTTAAAAGATGGGAGTCGCTGCTACCTTGTTTGGCATTCAACAATAAGGGATAGAGCAATGTCGATCTGGCGCTGCTCAGTGGCTGCCGGGCTCACGATCAATTGGGCACAAAGAATTTCCATTTTCGGTTTAATAAAATTTGGAGTGGACTATAAATTATTATTATTATTATTATTATTATTATTATTATCTATGATTTGGGGGCTATATTTACCTCAGTAGATATGACAACTTTCTGTTTATTGAAAGTAATCATAAATTTGATCATTGATCATCTTTTAAATATTAAGTTCAGGAATAATCGTTCTTCCTTTATAGGCTGAATCAATCAAATTTCAATGACAGATACATTCATAACAATGTCAAAATATAAAATAATAATAATAATATGCCATACTTTTTGTATATAGCGCACATCACACATATGTCCTTATGACCCTGCATTAGAAACAACCTGTATAGAAAGATCTCTTTTGATCTCTCCTGGAAAAAAAGTGTTTTCTATTTCTTCTATATTTGATTGTTTTTGCATTGGTTTCCCTTAAACAGTGTTGAGCATCCCTGCAGAAAAGTAACAGAAAGATCATCTGCTAATAAAAAACTGAATTTCTTGCCTCTGTCAAGCAGTCTTTGTAAGCAGGGGGGTGTTTCACAAAGACTAAGATCGACTTTAGGTTGGACTGAACTATGGCAGGCCGTTCATGCCACTGTTTGCTCTCACCATTTTAAATACTTGCATTGGTCTATCAAGGGACGTACAATCATGGTCACAAATCTACAGAATGTACATTTTTTGATAATTCATCATTGAAGGAAAAAAAATATTATCTAAAGATCATAATGGGGAGAGCAAACAGTTGCATGAACAGCTTGCCATAGTTAAGTCCAACTTGAAGTCGATCTTAGTTTTTGTGTCTTACTGTAAAACAGTTGAACCTGTATATAAAGCCTCTTCAATGGGGACAAGAAAAGCGGTCCCTATGGGCAGGTGATCTTCCTATACAGGTTCCTTTAATACAGGTTTCAATGGGGAAACACTACTGAAGGGAAACAGAAAGTGCGGTCTTTCTAAACAGGTGGTCACTAAAACAGTTTTTCCTGCACCTTAAAGAGAAAGTTGAGTTCTGGGGAGAGGTGAAAGTAATTTGTGAGCGTTTTCATTGTTATTATCCAAGTGTGGAAGAACATCAGAGAAAAAATGTTCCCTGAAAAGCATGGCTCTTCAAATGCCTTCATATTCTAAATAAGACATGTAACAGCTTAAAAATTTTGGCCTCATTTTTATGCCACATGTTTGTGTAGTCCCACATACATCTTTATGTGTACAGTGCTTGTTACATTTACCAAGGCTGGGCCTAATTTCTTATCATTTTGATGATTCCAGAACCTTGCAGTACCGGTACCCACTAATACTTACATGTATATGCTACATGACCAATTTTTTTCTGATCGATTCCACACCGTTTCTTTCACAATGAAATCGCACGACCAGAACTCAACTTTATCTTTAAGTATAAGTTATGCAAGCCTTACCTGATGATGATCCTTGCTGATCTGTCAGAGAGGAGTGAGAGATATCGACCCAGCTACCAAAAATCTCTTCAGTGAAGATGCCCCCCTTATCTAGTAACGGGGTCATAGGGTCTGCACACAAGAATAGCTCCTCTATGCTCTCATCTACCTCGTAGTACAGTGATCTGTGCAGAGAGAGAGAGAGGAAGGGAGAGAGAGGAAGGGGAGAGAGAGAGAGGGAGAGAGATGGAAAGAGAGAAGACGGGAGAGAGGGGAAAGAGAGAGAGGGGGAGAAAATAGAGAGGGAACGAGGAGAAATGGAGATAAAAAGGAAGAGAGAGAGATGGAGGGGGAGAGGTGGAGGGATGGAGGGAGGGAGGGAGAAAAATGGTGGAAAAAAGAGAGTGCATAAGAGAGGGAGAGAGAGATGGAGGGAGGGGAGAGAAAAAAGATAGAAAGATAGGGCATGAGAGAGAGAGAGAACAATGTAACCAAACCAACAAATATTGGTGGTGATGGGGGTAATATCCATTATATATAAATAAAAATGGCTGCCACTTGATATCAATATGCCTATCATGAAATCACTCACATTTTCATGTAAGTCTTTTTTTTTTAATCATAAAGATATGAATTTCAAGACAACACGTTTATGGGAAAAAATATAAGCGAATCAAAATTGATGTTTAGGTCCATGCACTTGAAACCACCTACAGCACTGAATGGGTTGATGACAAACATTACAAGGGAGGTTAAAACTCACAAAAGGTACTTACTCTAGTGAGGCGTACGTCGATCCCATGACAAAGCGGGCTTCGTAGCTGGGCGGCAGCGAGTCAAAGACGGACGGATCTTCCTGGCAGGAAGAGAAACTCTCCATGGAAACGGATGCAGACTAGATGATGCGATCCATGGGGGTTAGAGCATGCAGAGCAGCAGGGATGGTTAGATGATGGAAAAGGGAGTAGGGGAGAGAGAGCAAGGGAGATTCAGAGACAGACGGAGACAATCAGGAAGCCATGGGGGATGAGGGGGTACAGAGGAGAAAAAGGGCGAAGAAAAAAAGGGCGAGGAAAAGGGATGAGTTACATGTAGTAAGAGATTAAAGGTGGTACAATAGGATTAGAGACCATGACAGACATAGTGGGAAAGAAAAAAAGAAAAAGAAATAAAAAAGAAAAGAAAGAGAGAAGAGGACAGAGGCAAAGAAAAATTAAACAGAGTAAGAGAGAGAGGGATGTAGATAGAGGCAGTTATAAAGAGAAAGAGAGGATGGGGGGGGGAGTAGAGAGCAAACACAATACAAAGAAATAAATAAGGAAAAAAAGATGAGAATTTATACGTTTAGGTAGGGGGAGAAGAAAACATGTTTTTCGGAATAAGAGCACGAAACAGAACAAGACAGAATAAAGATTGGGAGTGAGAGATTAAACAAGGGAGAAAGCGAGGGAGAGCTGTTATCACCGTCATCCGAGCAGTTTTCACAAACGTATTGTAAAACTTATTAATTGCATAATTCTCAAGCCAAGTTATCAACATTATAAGCTCCATGCAATAACAAACAAAGGGCCAGGGAGATCTTTAGTGTTTCACTGCTCAAGGCAATATAATAAAATGCCAGCAAAGTGCTTCTTCAATTTACTGAATAACAATTAATCTACTCAAATTCATTTTCTGCCTTCAAAGATTTGTATACAGTTGCATACATGATCCAAAATAAGGGGTTAAAGCCATTATTGTCACTCTTAAGCCTTTTGAAAATGTTAATCTCATTTCATGCAATAAACATATTAAAGAAAAACTTAACCAGCTCTCTTTATATAAAACAATATATTAACAAACAATAAAAACAATAAAATGCCAGCACAAAGTGTTATCACCAATCGGAAACAATATTCTGGGGATGATTCATAATCTTATCTGAAAATGGTAGCAGATAACAAATAACTTCAGCATAACATTCCGACATTGTTTTGACTAGAGCAGAATAACGTACACAGTATGCTCTCTTTGACAACTGAAAGAGCAGGACTGCACATAAGGTTTTATGTAGGGAAGGTCACTTTAAAGATATTTTCAGAAACATGGTAGTCCTGTTCTTTCTCACCCTGTAAAAGAAATATTATTTTTTGGTGGCCACTTTTATGTACTTTACACTACTTTGGTGTGTAACATTAAAGACCCTATTCAAAGAAAATAAAAATGTATATCAATGGAAAGCTGAATGAATGTAGAATACAAATATAAAGGAATTTAAAAAACCCATTTTTAAGCACCCCTCCAAATTACAGGTCAACAGGGGTCAAATTTGCCCCAGTTACAGTGACGACATAACATGTGGACTCGAACGGCTTTCCTTTATAGCTGACGTGATGAGCCATGTTTAATTAATGCAAAGTCATTGCGAAGTCATATGCGTACTCCACATATAAGATGATGTCATCAAGTCGATAGCTAGTTTTTAAGTAGACACCTTCAGATTTTCAAAGCTTTGGATTTCAAGTTTTCAGAGAGCTTTTACTCCTCTGACAGGCACTCAAAAATATGATTGATGTTATTGTAATCTATGGCTTATAAGCTTTCTGTTGATATAGTTCTATCTATTTCAATTTTTCACTTCCGACAGGGTCTTTAAGGTTTATTGGACAGAGCTCCCATTGCACTCTCATCTGATTACCACATTTTCTTTCTCTATTCCTGTTCCTAACCCTAACCATAACAACCATTTCTCTAACCAAAACCCGTTGAACTATAACAATTAAACGTTTTTGTATAGCGCATAACACATAGGCATAATTGCATGTCTCCATGCGCTTTACAGAACAGAATACAGAAGGAGTGGAAATGGTGCACTGGGTCCAAAAGCGTGAGATCTTACAAAGAGCTAAATAGATATGTTTCCAAATTATTTCTGAATTTTTTGTATGTTTCTACATTTCTAAGGTATTCCCACAAGTTAACCATTTTAAATAGAAGCCTGTAGAACTTTCTTCAGTTTTAGTGGAGGGCAAAAAAGGAAGTTAAGCTAGGCTGTTTGCTCTACTCACCATGCCTTGGGATCTCCTGCAGAGGCCATGGAGTTCCCATTGACAGTTTGCTATACATTGCCTGCATAGCAAGGTAGGAAAGAAAAAGGAAAAAATCTTATTAAAGCATTTAGTACTCCAAAGGGAGCGGATCTTATGCGGATTAGCAATTGAATCCAATGACTGAGGTAATAATAATTACAATGTAAAAACTTAGAAACATAGTACTAAGCGCTATACAAATGTGACTATTATTATTTAGTATAAGAGGAAGACGTGAAAATGCCCTCTCACATTGCCTGGCGAAAATCATCCACCGACGATGGAAAATGCCATAAAAACTAACAACAGCAACAACAACAAGCATTCAGTAAAATCAATCTGAAATTCATGTACAAGCTATTTACGTTACCTACATAGTGAAGAAATTTGAGGGAACAACAATGAAAACATCTTTATTATTCATTGATGAAAAACAGGAAATTGCATTCAGTAAAATCATTCACAGATCATGCAGTTCTCGTTGCCTGCAAGGTGATGAGATTAGAGGAAACGTTAAAGATAAAGACCAGTTCTGGTCATGAGATTGCATTGTGGAAGAAACGTTGTGGAATCAATCAGAAAAGGTTGATCATCTAGCATATACTGTAAGTATTGGTGTGTACTGCAAGGTTCTTTTGGCCCAGTCTTGGTAAAGTTACAAGCACTGTACACAGAAAGATGTACATATATATGGGACTACGTGACACATGCGCGATATCTATCCGGTCCAAATAGATATAATAATTTACCAAATATATCAATTAGTAGGCGGTTTCCCGGCAAAATTTGTATCATCACGTATTAGTCAAAACATATTCTTTCACATGATTGGTAATAAAGAGCTTCCATTTCATTTTTTGAGAGGGGGGCGTTTCCAAAACTGGTCTTTACCTTTAATGAAACATTTTCAATCATTTATGGAAGGGAACATTGATAATGGCTTTCAGTGTGAAACAGGCGATTAACACACCGAATGAAAGTATACATGTATATCCCTTCCAGAGCATAAAATTGAAATATACGGGCCAAGTTTATTGTTTCTCCCTGAAACATGTTTTGAAGTAACCAGAGAATATAGAGACTACACAATTATAGAGACCATTGTGTGTGTCTCCCTTGAGCGGTCTTTATATACACATATCACTGTATCACTGGAAACACAACAATTTTCTCTAACCATATCGTGCAAACTATGTTTTCCTAAACAACTGTATAGAAACTTTTACATCAGGGCCATGTCTTATAAACAGTTGCGATTAATCGCAACTATGTACATAAGAGATAGGAGACTGTAAACGTGCAACTGATTTGGATCAATCGCAACTCTTTATAAGACGGTCATGGTGCGCAGACGTGAATAGATACTCACAAGTTGATGGCGTTGAGGAAATTAAGAGTGACGGTTCTCCCTATAGTGAGGAGGGAGACGGACGGCTCCACCAGGGGGGACTCCTGCTTCTCCAGGAAGAGGATGTTTGCATCTCGGCAGTAAAACTATAGAAAAATAGAAAGAAAATGAAAGAAAAATAGAAAGAAAATGAAAGAAATCATGACTCCACACTCCAACTCATACATAATTGCTTCAGGTATTAAAGCAGACTTTTACCTACATGCTAAGAAAATGGGAGTAATGGAGGTATGAATACAGCTCTACAAGAGATTGGAGATTGCAAAGTATGAGCAGTAACACAATACAAAAAAAAATACAAATAAAAGAACAGGTTGATCGTTTTGCATAGATGTACATGTGGCGATTCAACATCTACTCTGGCAAGTATTTTGTCAAGGACTTCAGTTTAGGGTTACGGTTGCAACTGGACCATAGGTTAGGCTTAGACGTACACATGGTGATCTGACATTCGCTCTGGGATGTATTTTGTCAAAGATAACGGTTTAGGGTAAGGGATGTGATCGGGCTTTAGATTAGGTTCAGGATTAGGGTTAAGAAATAGTGGCGGGACCTTGGTTGGGGTTACAAATTCAGTAATGGCCTGTGCCGTAGGACCAGATGAATGCAATCAATCAATTAATCAACCATATATGACCTACCTTCAGCAATTTTCTTAACCTGTTGAGCCCCTCCTTAGCTCCGTAGCTGCATAGTTCGTGCAGGGTTCGTAGACTGCGATCGAACCTGCGAGGATTGATGGCTTGGACTATCTGGGGCTGGTAGGGGGCATTGGGATCGTTGTTCGAGTCGGTTTCTTCTACCATCTCGGAGTGACTAGAACTCCCTGAATACAAACAAATAAAATGGATGATAGCCTAAGTATAGGTGACGTTTGCTCCACCAATAATTGCTCTGGCAAAATTTGCTATGTGCTTTCTTTTATTAAAGTGACTCGGTAAAATTGCCTCAGATTCTGAAACAAAATCCTGGATTTAGCTCATGCTGCGGTTTTTATAACACTACAGTCTATTGGGGAAAATTAGTATGGTAAAACCAGTCACTCAAAGATTTTTACTTTTTTGAGGCACTTCATGATCATTTTGAAGTGCAATTTTTTTAGGGCTTCAACATTACACCATATCACAGACACTGATAACACGTAGGACCATGCATCTCAGATTTAACATTGTTAAACAATGCCTTTAAAGCTACAAGTTTACTATAACAATTGCATTTGGTTTTGGGGTTAGGTTCAGGATTAGCGTTAGTGTTAGATATAGTGTTTCTCCCGAGGCTAAAGTTAGGAATTTGTTTAGAGTAGGGATTTGACAGCAGAGCAATTGATGCTGGTGTATATGTAATAGAACAGAAATGTATTAGGTTTACAAAAGGGATCGTGTAACAAGAAGAATTCAAACGTAAGTTAGTGCAGTCAGGCACTCTGGTATGACACAGAATGACTGAAGATGCAAAGGTAGCAGGTTCAAGTCCAGGGAAGGCATCTATGTCATTATCTACATGCTCATAAGAGAACTACCGGTATGTAAATTTGAAGATTTGAAATTTTTCTTCAATAACCATATAAGTATAATGTCTTGAAATGTAAACAAAATCAGAAAAGATATATATGATCTTACTTTTCCTGAGCCTTGATTTATGAGGCTGCCTACACTTATCCTCATCACTGCAGTAACCGTCTTGATGGATGTTCTGTGCAGAGACAGGCTTGGGTTTATTGGTCTGAGGATCGGAGTATCGCTCCTTTAGACGACGGTACCTCATCTCCATCTTCTTGTTCTTTTTCTGAATGTTGAAGAGGTTAAGATGTTTGATTAGGCATTGGATGTGAAGCATTCTAATTATGTTACAGAGCACCATATCGTGTTACAAAACATCAATGTCGTCAGCACAATCACCTTTATCTTTATGACTTGTTAATATCCAGTTTGAAAGAATGCTTTAGAAAAACTGGATATAAGGCAATTAAAAAATGTATCTTATTAATACCATCATTATAATTATCATCACCACCATCATCATCATCATCATCATCATCATCATCATCATCATCACTACCACCACCACCACCACCACCACCATCATCATCATAGATTCATTATCATTATTGTTGTCATCATCAACAACACCACCACTGCCATCACCGTTGCCACCACCACAACCATCATAATCACTATCATAAACACCACCATCATCATCGTCACCATCAGAACCATCACCATCAGAACCACTATCACTTCCACCATCATCATCATCATTATCAGCATTACATTTTATGAAAACATGATATGTCATCAAATGTCAGCATCTTATTGACTGGTACACTTGAGTTTTGAAGTATGCTTTTCATCACTTTAAAAATACACATAATTTTTAGAAAAGGAGTCAACTTGTTCACAAGTCAGACTTACCAAAGCAGGTGTAACGGCCTCTAGGATAACCTCAATCTCTCTGATTGCCTTCTCCACCGCCTCCAGCTCCTCCCGCTTCCGGGCGTACTCCTTCAGCTCTGCCACGATCTCCTGTTCCTGCTCCTCAGCATCTCCTACCGACGACTCCTCCTTCTCCCCTCCTTCCTTCCCTTCGTCATCCTCTCCTTCGCTGCCACTCTTCCCGTTGGTAGTGGTGTTGCTGGTGGTTGTAATCGCAGTGGTGGTGGAGTTGTTGGTGGTGGAGGAGGTGGTGAAGTTGGAGTTGGGATGTAAGATGTGGTTGTTCTTGTGGATGTGTCTCCTGGCTCGCTCCACCCTTGCCTCCTGCTTAACCTCCATCTCCTCCAGTTGCGTCTTGATGCTCTCTGTGGAAGACAAGCAGGGACAATGCAAGAATGAACTTCAAGTGGACCAATGAGCTACAAAACCTTTTTCTTAATTACTCTTGCAGGTTTCTCTTCTTCCTAATGATAATATCATAATGCAATGATCCCTTCCTCCTTTACTCTTTCACCTCACTACTCATCTCTCTCTGTCTCCCTCTCTCTCTCTCTCTCTCTCTCTCTTTCTCTCTCGCTCTCTCTGTCTCTCTCTCCCTATCACTCTAATAATCTTTCAATTACTATCTGTAATCATTTCCTAGTCTTCCTTAAAATTCTACCATCTTTTGTCTATCTTCAATACCCATATCTGTTTTTGCACAAAATTCTTTCATCATCTATTGTTCTCCTTTTTTGTTTGTTTATTAATAATTTTTCAATAATTTTCTCGATACATACCTCTAATTAGAGTTATTTTTCTCTTGTTCTCTTTTTATTTTTGTTTATTTGATTTTTTGTTTGTTAACTAATCATTTTTTGCTTTTTAGTTGTCTGTTAATCGTTATTTCAATAACTATCTCCTCCGCACTCCCATTGCTTATGCCGATTTCTCTCTCATCAGCTTCTCCCTTGGGAGCTGGCATACAGTACATGTACCTTTTGTGAAGATAAGATCGCCAATCGTCTGATCATCTCCTCCCGAAAGATGACGTAGTTGCCGTAGCGATAGTACTGACTGACTTGATGAAAGGAGGCTGTGATGTGTTGCAGATTGGAGCGGAGTTTGCTGCAGGAAAAAAATAAAATCAAGGTCAGATTGAATAACATATATAGTAGGAGGACAAACAGAAAGAGAACCTGCTTACAAAATGTGCATAACAGACTTTAAAATAAATAACAAGACAACAGTTTCAATATTTTATCATTACCATAGGCCTACAGTGAATAGGCCTACAGTATAATGAACCAATTGTTTTCTTCTGGATAGTGTCAGATTATTATTTTTCTTTTCTTCATAAAAGTATTTTGTTTGGTAACCTTCAAAAGAGCCCTTAACACATATTTATTCTACAGTACATGAAATTTAATGTTATCTATTTCATTTGAAATTTTGTATCTTGTCTTCTTCCCCAAACTTACAACCACTATGGGATGTTAGTGGTCCCCATTAATATCAAATCATAATTTGCACCCATCTCCCCAAAAAAAAAAAAAAAAAAAAAAATTAAATTAAAAAATTTTAAAAAAATTAAAAAAATAATAATCAAGGGACAAAAATATCTTTAACCCCTTTTCTTCAAGCCCCCAACATTTTTTTATCATAAATATTGTATTATTGTTCTTCTTGTCTCGAGATAGATTTATGCCCACAGTGACTTCAAGTGTTACACCAGGGCCCCGTTTCATCAAACTTGTAATCAATAGCAAGTTACAATAACTGTTATAAGCTACTGAAATCGTGGCATCTGATTGGCTTGCAGCAATTTGTCACAGAATTTGAGCATTTGTTATCGATAACAAGTTTTATGAAACGGGGCCCAGGTATTTGTAACGATTTTTCTTCACGCCTCCCAACATATTCATCATATTCTTTTTTTTCAAGATAGATTTATGCACACAGTGACTTCAAATGTTACACCAGGGGGTATTTCACAAAGATCCCAAGTCGAACTTAACTCTAAGTTAGACTTAAAAATTATGGAGAGCCATT
Source organism: Mesocentrotus franciscanus (assembly GCA_037976565.1). Taxonomy (NCBI): domain Eukaryota; kingdom Metazoa; phylum Echinodermata; class Echinoidea; order Camarodonta; family Strongylocentrotidae; genus Mesocentrotus; species Mesocentrotus franciscanus. The sequence goes on along the minus strand of CP137671.1, from coordinate 14,552,129 downwards.
TGTAGCCTTAAAATAAAATATATTCAAAAGCGAAAATTCAAGTATTTTAGACTTTTTATAAATTCCACATCAAGAACATGAAATCTCCTTGATAATAGAAAATATATGAATGATTTGAATCAACATTTTTTGCCTTTTAAAATAACTTTTACAAAATATTTTCATACATGCTAACAGATTTCCATAATTGTTAAGTCCAACTTAGAGATAAGTTCAACTTAGGATCTTTGTGAAACACCCCCCAGATATCATTATTACTTTTCCAATACTCACTTTTTATCAGGAGTGATGTAAGCCATACAGAAAGGTCTGACAAAGCCCCTGGCATGGATATCATACAGGGTAAAATGGTGGATCTGTGCACACGTAAGATCGGTAAAAAGTACAAAAAATATACATTACATCCTCAATAATTTAAATGTCCTTGGAAATTGAAAGGAAACTAGCATTTTCTCTACACTTATATTGTTACAAATTCTAATTAAGATGGTGGTGTATATATAAATTCATAAGTTTGTGGTTTCACCATGTGAATAGTCCTCTGAAGGATGGTTGGGTTGAAAGGGGATAGACAGAAAGTGAGAGAGATGTATGCATCCTTTCAGTTTCCTCCTATGTAATTTGATATATTATATTGTGCCTTCTCAAGTTTATCTCCTTAACGCGCATCTCTCTTTCCTCATTTTCCTCTCAACCCCACATGCACCTCATCATTTTTTAATTATTTTCTGTACCCCTGATCTCTCTCCTTTTTGGGAGGCATTATCTACTCTTTGTATTGTAACCGTATCCTCCCATGTTTGTCATGTAAAGTACTGTCTTGTCCCGTTCTCGTCTCTGTTGGCATCCCCCCATTTTTCTCTATTTTGTAGTTCCTTTTGTAGTTAAGAACTTGTTAATTTAATTAATCATTATTCTTAAGTATCATTTAGGGTGTCCACACTTGTACAAGCATTGCTTTTTAGTGGACCCCTCTGTTTCCAATATGTATTCTTAAATTGTTGTAAATGTTTAAAACTGATTTTGTATTGTTTTGTTGGAAACAAATAAATTGAACTGAACTGAACTGAATTGTATGGATAGAGGTAGAGTGAAAATTAACAGAGGTATTTTTTCGTGAGAAACTGAGAACAGTCCTGAAAAGGACTGGTGATCCAGGTTATGAATGCAAAGAGAATCTAAAGGGAGATGGTTGTCCGTTTCCATGTCTAGAAGGTCACAATTCGCTGACACCAGACTTGGTGGAAATACCATTAATGGATGTACAAGTTTCACACACAGCAAACCCGTGGTCCCATCTAGAAATATTCCCTAGTCTCTCAGTAAGCCCATTTTCACTTGCATCCAAACACGCCAAAAAAAATGCCAAACCGGAGCCTGATCGCGATGTTTCAGTGATATTTCCAAGGCAACTACAGAGATGCCAACCTTCATCAACAAAAAAAAGTATTCTTAAACAGAAAAAACAGTATTTTTTGACCAAAAAAAGTATTTTTGAAAAAACCCTAAAATGTCGCCCAATCAAGCAGCTTCAAAGAAATAGGCAACGGCGGTACCACTTATACGCACGGATCGGAGCGCGACGTGCATACAGTACACGTGGGTTGTTCGCAACGAGCGCAGTTTTGGCCCCGTATCACCGTACTGCATGCATCGTTTGAAGACATAGATGCATAATACACACACAACACAAAGCCCATGATCGGAAATGAAGAAAAACGTCAATAAAAAAAATTTAAAAAAAAGTAACAAAACATACAAAAAACGTACTGCCCTATTCATAGCCAAAAAACGGGACAAATACAACAAAAACGGAACAGTTGGCATCTCTGCAACTACGTTTTACCGGCAAAAATGCCAAGCCCGAAACATTCCAAACTGAAATGTAATTTTTTAGCATGTTTTGGCGTGTTTGGTGAGTATAAACGCTTTGCAGCTGAAACATCGCGAGGTTTGTCACGTGACTTTAGGAGCGGGCTTGCTTTCGTCCTTGAAGACTTTAATTGCATAAAGTAGCCACAGAGTAAAAAAAGCTGATCGAAAACGCATTTTGCATCGGGAAGGCCGCGCATGCGCATTACCAACCAAAACACGCTTAAACATCACTGAGCTTTTCAGTCGGTGATGTTTCGGCACAAGTGTAAACGGGAGCGCAAAACATCGCGACTTTTTGAAATGACTTTTTGAAATGAGGTATTTGACAGTATAAATGCGCCTACTGAGTCTTTGGGCAAGGGAAATGTAAGATAATTAGCTTACCATATGGGGATGAGTGGAAAATGCAGAGCATTACATAAGGCATGTTGGTCATAAAACTGAAGGCTAATCCTGGTGAATGACAAAACCTGTTATTGGGTAAACTCCCGAATGGTGTCGAATTCCCAATGAGAACCCACTACCCTGCCAAATTCTCAATGATACAGTACATGTGCCTGCATGACAGGCTGCCCGATAAATTTGAATTCCCAATTTCCTATATGTATGTATGTACCTCTCGATATTCATGAACATGAACAACTTTCTACTCCATCCTATAGTCGGGGCTCCAAACCGATCTTTTTTCCCCTCTCTCTCTCAGGGAATTAAAGGGAAATCCAACCCAAATAGACAACTATATACTCTAAAAGAAAGCAGCAAAATCGGAGGAGCAAACTGATGAAAGTTTCAATTAAATCTGACTAAATATAAGAAAGTTATGCATTTTTGACAGTTTTAATCACTATACGTATGGGCACTTCAAATTGGCTGAAGCGGTAATGTCAATGTGATGTAGTGCCGGTGCCGGACTACTTTCCCATCTGTTCCAACATATAAAATGACTAAAATTTCAAATTTTTCCAAAAATCATGGCTCAGGAGGGTCTATTCTTTTTAGAGGACCTATATTAATACCCTATCTATAATATATTTTGGGTAGTGCCCCAATGGAGAAGGAACTTACCAGAAAAACAGAAATTAATTATATGTTTGTACATGTACATGGCAAATGGGAGAGTCGTCCCCGTCCTACATCACAATCCACTGACCAAACTACCAAATTGATATTCGCATAAACTTAGTGATCTCATATTTGAAAAGATGATTGGTACTACAAAATCAGGGAATGGAGTTGAAAAGAACCAAAGAGCCATACTTAAGCTTTTCGTCTTGCACTCATCAGAGTAAAACGCAAGAATGAACAGAAAGCCGAAATCGAACAATATAAACAGAAACTAAAAGGAACAAGGCGCGAAATATAATGAGCTCTGATCTCATATTTCAAATATTCTTAACTTCCTTACTATCGGTCCAATTCATTTCAAACTTTTGCCATCCTGTCTCTGTTATGTTTCTGCTTTCATAAAAATCAACTTATTACAAGGGTTGGATTGCCCTTTAAGACCGACATTCTGTGCACTCTGCCTGTCTAAATCTTGACATTTTGAGGGTCCGGCCAGAGACACAATTTGAAGGCCCGTAGACTTCACAGACCCCTGCAAATGTCAAGCCCTAGCCTGCAACATCGTTTTGCATGAACAATTCAGATAATGGTCTGTAATTAAACCTGTTAGTGTTGGACAATATTTTGTTTTGATAGACCCTAGCCCGAGTTTCCTATTAGTTATTAATAGCTTCCTATATCAAAAAAGGGTTTAAAGGACATTTTACTTCCAAAGCAAAAAGAAAGTAATAGAATTAATGTTCCTGCAAAAGTATGATTTATCTTCTCTTCATTCTAAACAATTATACAATTTAAACTACTGCATGCCTACAGCACATCATGAATGTTAATGGCTCATACAATATTTTCAAAGTGCAAATGATTTATATGCTGTTTGAAGATAAAGTTGAGTTCCATTTGATTGCTAAGTGTGAAAGAAACTGGGTGGAAGCGATGAAAAGGTTGATCATGTAGCACATACATTGTACATGTATCATTTCGGTGTATACTGTGAGGTTGTGGAATCATCATCAAAGTAGTAAGAAATTGGCCCAGTCTTGCTAAAGGTCACCTGCATGGTACACAGAAATGTGTACATGGGACTACACAAACATCTAGCATGACAGTATGGTCCACAACCCTTGGCTGTTACTTGTCATATATTCAAATATTAGGGCATTTGAAGAGCCGCCCTTTTCAGGGAACACCTTTTCTTTAAAGAATGATAAAGCTATGACAAACTATTTTTCACCTTTCCCAGTACTCAACTGCCTCTTTAATAACTTTTTTGGGGCACAGAAGTGCTACAGGGTTTCTGTATACATGGAAATATATTCCATTACCAGCTCAAATAACGATCCCTTTCCACAAACCCATCGGCCCGAATTCATGAAGAGGGTTTAAATCTAACCCATATAGACTGCAGAATATCTTATCATCAATTCATGCCGTAATCTCGTCACCGTGGTAACATGATCCTGCTGCCGGCAATTAAACACATGATCATTAGAGACATGTACATGTAACTACATGTACTTCCCAAAACAAATCGAGAGACAATAGGGAAGACTATGTGTGTACATTCTTTTCTGGCTCTGTGCCACTGTGTACTTTGTATTATAATTGGGAAACAATACCGGTACTTGAGGAAACACAACCTAGGAGGCTTGAAACATTCTCAATTTAGTTTAGAGATGAGGTTGAGTTCTAGTTGTGCCATTATATCGTGAAAGAAACAGTTTCTAAGCGGTAGACTGGTTTACGAACATATTCAAATTTTAAGCATACTGTTTAAACAAAGGTTGTTCTTGACAACCTGAAAGCTTGCCTGAGGCTTGCCCAACATGGCAACAAGAAATATATGCAGACTGGATTCCAAGTATTGTAGTTCATTCATTAATAACAGGTTAATGGAATACCTCTTCACTAGGTCCTCAGGAAAGAAACATCCATTAATTTGAAAATGTTAGTAAACCGATCTTTTGGGAGAGGTTGATTATACAGTCAATAAACACAGACTTGTCTCTACTGTAAGGTTTTGAAATCATAAAAAGGATGAGGACAAAATTTGACTCAATCTCACTGCTAAACACATGCTCTGTACATAGAAATGGGTATATGGGACTTCACACACATCATTTTTTTATGTGACATGAATGGTTGGCCCAAATACTTCAGCCATTTTTTTTTTTTTTTTTTTTGGGGGGGGGGTCATATTTTGAATATATGAGGGCATTTGAAGAACACTCATTTTCAAGGGACATTGCCACTTAAAGATATATTCTTCCAAACTGACATAAAAAGAATGAGAGAGAGCTCACAATTTTGTTCCCCTTAACCCGACATCAGCCTTCTCTTTAAGCATGACGTGAAAGGAAGTACAGAGCACACTTCCAAGATAATCTCTTGGATTTTGACCCTAATTATGGTTTGATCAAACAATAGTGGGTCCACATGAAATGTTGAAAAGAATCTTGGCAATGTCCTGTTTGTACAAAGTCATATCATAATTCAACAAAATGGAGGTATCAGTTTATAAATTTCTCTCAGGGTTTTACTTATCTTCACTACAGGTATGTATAAAATGTTCAAACCTAATTTTTTTTTTTTTTTAAATCTAGTTTTGCTGAATTGCACCTTTGTCTGTGGCTGAATCATTTATTGCTGGCTGCAAACTTTTAACATCGCTTGTCAAATGTCCCCCAAACACACTCGTCTATAAGTCAACTTTTCAGGTTTCTCCACATTATATCTATCATCTAAACCTACATGTATTTAGTCACAGAATTATGTCAGCCCTTTCATGATATGTCTTACATATGAATAGGTGCCATCTTGCTTGTCCTCGAGCATCACTGAAGTGTCTTCTGAAAGCTTGAAGGTGTTCCTGTAAAGCACACAAAAAGACAAAGAAACATTATGGGACACTGAGTAGTTCCAGGTTGGGTGCTAGTGTCAGTGTCGGTACAAATCAGTGTTAGCTTACACCTTACGGTTATGGCAATCCTGCCTTTATAGTAACATACTTGAAAGGCAAGTAGAAAATAAGTGAAACAGATTGCAGAAAGGAAGCTTGAACAACAACAAAGATCCAGACAACTTTCCCAACGTTTTAGCAACACAAAAAACACAATTTTCCCCAAAATGTTTGACTGAGTGAGTAGGTGCTAAGGGGAGAAAGTTCTGAAAATTCATGACATGAACAAATAGGAGATTTGTCCCTACTTACATTGGGTATTTCTCATTTAAGTGGCTAAAACACAAATGTATTTCTCTTTCAATTCACATTGTTCTTGACTACCTCATTTCAATCCCTATTGTTCATATTTGGTTCTTACATGAATTACAACTTCCTTCAAAAGTCACAAGAGATTTGTTTACTTCCATTGTTTCCTCCAGTTTGCTTTTCTAACATTAATTTCTTTCCCTACATTGTATGTCTGAACTTAATATGCTATTGTTCTAGGTAGCTGCACAGCTGATTGTAACATAATTATAAACATGTACATGTATACTAATACTTGCACTATACATACATACATACATGTACATGGATAGAGTCCTTGTCAAAGTCTATGCAGGCGATAGAGTAGTGATAGCAGATTTTGATTCTACTGACATTTCCCCAACAATTGCTCCAGATTTCCAATTTCTAACAGTAACCAAATTCATAAAAGAAATGAAGAAGCAATAAAAGTTTTAAATATTAAAAAAAATATATTTAAAAATATTAAAAAATCAAAAAAAAATCATAACTTCTACCTTATAGATCAGGCCTTCTCAACTAGTTTATTAGAAGTGCCAAAATGAAAAGAATTTGTAGTTGAAGTGCCAACCTGTATGTTTGACTATGCTGCAAGGGAGCGTAGCGACCGAGCCGAGAACGGGTGGGGTCCAGGGCTCAAGCCCCAACGGGGGTGCAGGGGGTGGTGCCCCTGAAGCTGGTGGATTTTAGGGCTTTCTAAAGGCCCAGATGTGGCATTTTTAACACCATTTTATTCCAAAATATATCAATCATAATTTCATATTGATGTGAACAAATTAGTATAATTCCTGGGTAGAATTACACTGGAGGTAAATTTATATGTAGTTATTTTGGTGCAATAAACACGGGAAATGTCAAAATTAAGTGAAAATCAAACAAACAAAAACAAGATGTTTCCAGAGATCGGCAATGCTAAAATTGGTAGCACATCTTAAGCTCATTGTTGTTTAGAGCTCAGGTTTAGAGTCTTATAAAATGGTAAAAAACGATAAATTCCCCTTTCTTCCTGTTCGTTAAGCAGACACTTTGGGCTCAACTTCGACTGCGACTTCTTGATTTTGCTGAGTTTTTAATTCTAAAATATATAATTTCTTTCTTTCTCTTTATGGTTCAACAGACAGGCGCCTGGGACACATGAGGGCCAAAATCTCTCCCCTCCCCCCCCCCAAAAAAAGAAGTTTTTTACATAGGGATAGTATAGACTGAAAAAAAATAAGTAATTGTGAAGCCCTGCCTAGCCCTTAACCCTATATTTTTGTAGACGAAAGGTCAGTTACATGTAGCTCATCCAGATATGAAATGAAACATAAGTCATTGTTGTAACGATTGCAAAAGACGCACCCCTGATGTGACACAAGTGCTGCATTTTTAGACTTTTCAATGTCAACAAAATTCATAATTTCCTGCATTACTAGTGAACACAAACATTTAGCAAGGGCCCAAAACAATTCAGCTAAGGGGAAATTTAAGAGGATTGCAAAGTAGCCCAAGTCTGGCTGATGTAACATGAGCTGATGTGAATAAATTGATGAATTTTATAACCCTTGCCAGAACTCCTCATTAACTTTAATCCAATAGATTTTGTTGAGTCAACAAGGAAATCATTGTAATGGATATAATTGCAACTCTCAAGTTGAATAGCTGCCAAAGCGGATTAGTTTTGAACTGGCATATCAAACCTTTCAAAGATTAAAATGAATATGTGACATACACATACATGTACATGTTCATGTGTATTGCTAAACATGTGTAGCCATGTTTCTTCTGGTACACGAGCTGTATAGTATTCGCAAGTTTACAATTTTGGGTGAATATATTTTTATTCTAGACAGCTACTTGTCAGTGTGTTTAGAGATTATTATTAAAACTTTAAACCTACTGGAAAAAAATCATACATGGCTATCTTTAATTAATGCCGCTCTTTTCAAAGAATATTACTAGTTTGCAGGCATTTTTCAGTTGGCCGCAAATGAATTTGTCAATAAACCATTAACTACTACCACCCAACGAAAAAAATACACGGTGGCGACGGGCGATTCGCCCTCTAAACCTCTAAAACCGCCACGGTAAACATCAAGACGAGGGCGAAAAAAAATCCATATATGTTGAAAAATCGCCCCCCCATAAAATGATATTCCCTAGAATTAATAAATTAATTTATTGATGTGTCTAAGTGAAATCTCCGTTCAAACTAAAAACTCTAAAACTAGAAACTTCCATCAACATTTAAACAAGTTTTGTGATTGCAGCGAATCGGTGGTCGTACCTACTGTAGGTAGATCTATACACCGCGGTATCCCCTAAGCTCCGGCCCGGCCTCCGATGGAAATACGGAGTACATAGTAGTTTCCTGCACATTATGCATACGATAGTACACTACTGTATCCACAATACACAGAAATAGAAGCGCGCAGCTCCAGCGCACGTGCTGCTAGTGGTAGTATGAAGCAAATAAGTATTTACCGTCCGTCAGTGCTGAACTGCTAGCGACCAAATTGGTACGTAATATGTTTATTTAGTCTGTTTTCTGACCCGAATTGTTATCATGGACAATGCAATCCCATTTTTAAAAATGTGATTCCGTTTAAAATTGTGTTATTTATAACTTAAAACCATTAAATGTTAGTGAATATTTTTACTGTTGTCCCACATACCGATATATTTGTTATAACGAAACATGTAAAATCAATGCCAGATTTCTTCCCGTATTAATCGGTATAAAGCTAGTTTCGTAGACACAAATTGAATTTTGTTATAAAAACCCGTAAATAAATATATAAATGATGGTCATATACCTCAGATTTTGTCTTACAACTGTTTAATTAAATTATATTATTTATATACGATGCCATCAATTTCTGTCTACGAAATGAAACTAGATCTAGCTTTGGCCTTTGCCTTGGCTTTAGAATTAGAATCTAGACCCTATACGGGAAAAAAAATCCGGCAATGATTTTGCATGTTTCGTTATAACAAATAGATCTACATCGGTATGTGGGACAACAGTAAAATTATTCACTGACATTTAATGGTTTAAGTTATAAATAACACAATTTTAAACGGAACTACATTTCTTTTTTAATGGGATTGCATTGTCCATGAATCATGATAAAAATTTTGGACAGAAAATAAAGACTAAATAACATATTACGTATCAATTTGGTCGCTAGCAGTATGATGGCTAAGGAAAAACACAACAGATTGTTACAGTTTACAATATGGCTTTAAGAAAGTAGCCCCTTTTTCAAGAGTAGCCCCCACTTTTTGAGACAATGGGAAAAGTAGCCCCCAATAAATAAATCAATTAATGCCTGCGTGTCAGTGATAATATTTTGTTATGATATGAAAACCGAACAGTTGAACAAAACGCTCCTTTTAAAGGTACTATGTCCCATTTGCAGGCCAAAAAAAATGAAAAGGTTAAATTCCAACAGCATTTGAAAGACAATACTAATTTAGAACTTCCCTAAAAAAAAGTGGGCTTGAAAATGTCTTTAAGTGGGAAAATAACGACTATTAGTTGTCGAATCGACTTAGGAGCTATAGAGCCAGTAAGTAATAGTCTGATTTTTCAGACCATTGTACCGAATGGTCGTACGTTTTATGCTGCGCAAAGATTCAATCAGTTTAATTTTGGCCATTACAAGAAGTGGGTTATTGATGTAGACAAATGCTCATGTACCCTTTACAGCTCATTTTATGTATGTTATTACCAAAGATGAAAAAGCCAGTCAGTCACTCAATAGTGTCTGACAGTGAAGTCTAGCAAGTAAACGGGTTTCCTTGCATAATTTGAATATTAGGACACTGCTAACGTTTAAATTTCACAGATAGGACATACATGACATATTCATAATTCCTGCAAAGTTCTACAGAATTTTATGTTGGCTGCAAAAGGGACATAGTATCTTTAACAAGTTTTATTTACATGTATATGTAAATCACACAGTAAACCTCGTGTTTAACACAAAGTGAATAAATCGTGGGTATGGGTATCTGAATGTCTGCAATACTCTACATAACATAATCTATGTACGTTACATTTGTATGTTTGCCTCTGCTTGGAAGTTGTAATAGGGTAATTTCATGTTTTAAAAAAAAAATACCTTTAAAAAAAATGCCCCCCTTAGCTCCAAAATAGCCACCGCAAAATTATTAAGGGGGGCTATTTTTTTAAGGGAAAATCTGAAAAGAGCCCCCGTAAAAAAAAAAGTAATTTTTTGGTTGCTACCACCACATAAACCTGTACACATGAACATGTACATACATGTACATTGTACACGTATGTGTTGCCTCTGATAAATTTTGGAACTGAAAGAGTGCTGAAGGCGAAGAGAGAAAAGGGGAGAAAGGAGGAAGGGAGATAATGTTGCTAGCAACCTCCGCACCATGAGGTGATAGATAAAACACTTCTCATTTTAGTCATGTGACCATTTTTAGTTTACCATGATTCCTTTCCAGAGTTTCAGCACCCACATTTCAAATCAAGTCTGACATCACAATGTAAAGCCTGGAAATGGAAATGTGACTATTGCAACAGGGCTGAAACTAAAACTAAATCATTTCAATCATAGCTCAATATATACATTGTAGATGTACATGTAGGGGAGTATAAGGCGAATTGTGGGGGCAATTGAGCCCCTATAGCTCTCCCAAGTAGCCCCTGTATTTCCTCTCTTTAAGACGATTTATTTTCTTCTTTTTTGTGAAAAGAGCCCCTGAAGAAAAAGTATTATTTTGAGAGACAGTACTGTATAGTATGGAAGTGGTGTAGACTGTTCAGAGTGTCAACTCAATCCTGATTTGTTTGGTTAGTCTATGTTAAAATGTACACATACTCGTACATGTTGCATGAAGGTGCAGTTTTTTGATTAACTGAATGATAGTTTCCCCTTAAACGTTACCCATTTATAAAACATGTTCAAAATAAATATTTGGAAGGCTCATGTGCTAAAGCTGTACTTGCAATTGTGCAAAAATCACTTTCACAATAACAGAGAATTATTAAAAGGTGCATACATGACTTGTGTAAAGGGCACTTTGCCTAATTAGGATTCTGCTGTTGACAGGAGCTTTTACATGTACATGTGATTATCATTATGATTGTTAATGGTCTCACCAGACCAATTGAGTGGCTATGAGACTATCATAATTACGATACCATGCATGTCAATAAAAAGCCTATTAACATTTTTCCTACATTTAAAAACTCACACAATACACCCCTGCCTCAATGTTAACATAATTTACAGGACTTAACTTGTAACACAATCTACAGGACTTAACTTATAAACAATCTACACATGTACAGGAATTGAAGCTAATCTTGAGCTCTGGTATGGGCATGGTTTGTATGTCGAGAGAACATGGCTATAATTAATTCTGGATTGTTTATCCTGCAGTAGATTGATTGTTTGAACCAGTAAAATAAAAACAACCTCACAAAAACTTGCTGGAAATCATCTTCAATAAAAACCACTTAACTCTCATTTGCACATAGTGACATGTGTTAAGCACATGGTGTCGACCTACTTACCTTGACTTCCTTACCTTTCTATGCTCATTAGTCACTACTCAGCCCCTATACATTTTCTATCAAAAGCGTTTGGCGCATGTCATTTATTTATAACCTTGAACATTCAGTGTAAGTTTTGTTGGATTCTGTGAGAGTTTATTTTCTATCATTACCAGAACTCAAGCTTATCTTTAACTTGTGCAAAAAGAGCTTTCTCAAACATGATAGCCGTTCATACTGCATGGACATCTATATTGTCTAAGACTCTAAGCCCTTTGTATCGATTGGTGTAACACATACAGGCTAAAACCCTGCTCTAATATTCACTGTATTGTAATCTAAATAACTAATCATATTTATGCTGAATTTCTGCATCCAGTATGGCTAGCTCTAAAAGACAGTAGTCTGCGAGCACAGACTCTAGTTTGAAACTTTACCACAATTCCTAAAGCACTGAGCAGAGTCTAGATCTGCCAGTTTCTTGCAACTTACATGTAAGTACAGAACCCTTTGTAGTCTCATAGTGCAGACACTGTTTAATACCCACTTGGTACTTGGTAGTTGTTCCTCCAAAAGATTCCTAGTGGAATTTAAACTGGAGGTTGTGGTGGCAGAGGGTGGACTTAAGGAGATTTCAGAAGAAGTGCTACCTTAAACTTTGCTGATTCAGTCAGGGATACTAATGTTGAGTTAAGGTTGTTCCATGCTCTGGTTGTGCGTGGAAAAACGACTGACGAGGGTTTTGTGCCCGCAGACTAAATAGGGTGCGCATCAAGAAGAATTCCATGAGACATTATACCAGTCTTTCAAGACCTGTACCGGTAATTTCCTTTTGAGCTTCTCTCCCCATGTTTGACTCGTTAACCATCTGCTGAGTTCCAGAAGGGCATTAACTTTAACATGTACATGTATACACTTCAATATACATGTACCTTCACTGTCATTCATTTGCATGTAAAAGAAAAACTATTTAAAAAACACAGTTTACTGTGTCATTGTAGAAGAGCCTTAAACTACCCATTCTAAATAAAAACTGATGAAATCTACACAAATGGACAGATGCTTACGTTGTGCGAGCGTAATTGGTCGCATTGTAATCCACGGCCATGATCTTGACTGCATACATGTTCTTGTCAAAGCTGCTACCCCCATCTTTGGGAATCGTTATCTGCAATGACGAATATAAAAAAGGAGAAAAGAATGTATAAATTGGAACATGTTTATTTATCTAATGATTAGTAGATAGAATGACCAAAGAGGACATAAAATGTGTTTACAATACTACACTGTAGTAGTTCCAAAATACAAAAATAGTAATAGTAAAGTGACTCAAATATAACTAAATATATAATTTATGAATTCATTCAGAATGCCTTTTTTTCTCTTCTTTTTTTTTGGGGGGGGGGGGGTTGAGGAGGTTATAACAATTAGCTCTCAATGATACATTCAGAGTTCTGCTCTCTGAGAATGGTATTACATGTAGGAGAGCACTGGAATTTGAGTGAATAACAAATGAGAGATTTGTCACTAATTGCAAGTGAACAGTGTATCACAGCCATATGACTAATTCACCACTTTGAGATTCACATCTTTTCAGTGATTGCAACTTACAAACAGTCATAACTTCCTTATCAATCATTTTCTGATCATAAATGTAGTTCAAAAGTTCACTTGTAATTTTTTCTTCCATTTTCCATTACTCGTTTGAAAAGTTTTTATTTTATTTTAATGCTACAGTTTCACAATTTAGCACAAGAGGGAATGCTATCTCTGTTTGATTCATGTTTACGCAAGCAGATTCTATTTTGACACTTGTAATAAATTGAATTGACTTGCATTAAGCCCCCAAAAAAAAAAAAAAAAATACAAGTTTTCAATATGTTCTTAGGACTACTTACATGTAGTTACAATGGGCGCCGCACATACAAAAGAAGCATCTTATCTACATTTAAATACAGTATACAGCCCGATATTCTTTCAAATCTTGCATTAGAGTTTGCACTAGCAGTAGCAGACTACACATGTACAATGTATGATGTACAGTGTAGCTCACTTACAAGATCTTTTCCTCTCTCTTAACTACCTATTAACCTCATGGTAATATGTTATTCATGATTAATTATAAATTGATGGACACTTTCTCAATTATTCATCATGCTTAATGAATTCTATTACAATTACTGTCATGTACATGTATATATACACACAAGCACAACAGCTACAAAACATGTACAATGTACATACTGTAATGTACATGTACAAGCATATTCATGAGGTATCACAGCTTCATATGTGTGGCGATTGTAAAAAGGTGTACAAACACATATTTCTCATTTGTATGTCATGCTTGTTACCCAAAACCCATTAATTCGATACTGCTGGGATGTTTGATAGTAAATGCCTCTTCAGCCTGTTCAGACTAGTAAATTTATACGAAACTCGTAAACAGAAACGTTATAAAGAATCATCGTACAACGAAAGGAGCGTACAGAAAAGATAACAACATCGTAAAAAAGAAACGTTGTACAAAGAAACTGGTTTTGACGAAGTCAGTTGACATGACAGCCAGTCAAGCACGAGTGTGCTGTCAAACCAAGCCCCACCGAGTTAAACAACGTTCCTACTTTCCAACGTTCGTACGATCCTAGTCTGAATGATACGACGTCAAGTCATTCAGACTAGAGCAGGAATGCAGGATGCTGATTCTCTATTGAGTTTTCTTTTGTTCGATACGATGCCCAAACAGACACTTCATTATACTATAGGCCTTTGTATGGGGTCATTCAGACTTCAAAATTTGAATTATTTATGTTATACATAGCTGTACAAGGAATTTCAGTTGTCTGAATGCAGTGTTACTGAATTTAGATCGTACCTTGATCCACATGGAACCAAGGACTTTGAAATCAATATAAAATTACCAGGCTTACTATTTACCTATGATATCAAATATTGTAATTTCGTAGGGGATAACAATCGGTAGAAAATTGATTTGAACTTCCTTGTTACATGAAAGTACAAGGCACTTTATCTTTTTATCTGCTTGAAGAGAATTCCTGTCATAATGATGTGAAACTTTTGTTTATTGATACTTAAACCACTTAAATCACTTAAACAGATACATCCCTTAAAATACAACTACTACAATATTGAATCAGTCATGGGTTGAAACTGTAGGTAGCATGACATTTTGCAAACTTTATGACCAACTTTCCACAGACACACACCAAGTCACCAATAATTGAAATTATTTTCAATGGCGGGCAGAAGGAAGACACATTAAGTCATAAAACTACAAAATACAGGGTTGTTTTGGTAGCCCCTCCCCCAACATACCTACAAACAATTCGCTCCCTATAACACAATCATTCATTGCAGAATCTTTTTTAATTATCATTATTTTTGTTTGGGGGGGGGGGGAGTGTGTATGCCGATGGTCATTGCATAAACTTATAGATACATGTAATTTGTAAGTCATTTTGAGCAGCTTAGGGAGTACTACATGTACATGTAGGGAAGCTGCTTAACATCGAGATGCTACATGCAGGCTGAGGGGCTGTGGTTTCAAACAGCCTACACTTTCAATAGGACAGAGAATACTTGAATATTTGAAAAATAAATGTTAATAACTAATACGGGGAGTAGCCTTGACAGGTCAATGGCCTTTGCTATTCCCTCACATCCGCTTCATCACAGTGTATTGTTCTTTTCTCATATGCACCATTTGTCTACTTTCTGTACAATGTTGTTCTTAAATTGTTCATTTCTGCATACATTGTATTCTTTTAAGAGATGTGAAATAAATGAATTTGAAGAAGAAGAAAAAAAAGAAAAAAGAACCAGATGTACTTGTAGTCAAGGGATTTTTCTTACCAGGGGCTTGGGTCCTTCCAGCTCTGAGAATTCACAGACCAGAACAAAATCCTTCTGGCAGGTCGGGCTGACGGGCCAAGGGGTAGGAGGCCTGTAGCTCTGGGCCAGTTCACTGGGTAGGGGTGGCCTGGACCGGACAAACGCTGCCTCGTCTTTGGCGGCGTCAAAGTAGTTCATCTCCGGCGACTGGCTGTAGAACTGGGCCACCTGGGGGATCCCGCCCAACATGGTGCTGGTGTAGGGTGTTTAGCACCGGAAGATTAAGTATGGGATCTGTGTATGGAATCAAATGAACACCAAACATACATGTAAATCAGAATCTTAGTAACAAATAAAGTGTGTTTAGCACCAGATATAAGGTATCCATATGGAAGCTGTGTTTGGAATAAAGTAGTGTTTTGTACCAACAAGAAAGAATATAAAGATATATAGTTTGGAGTGTAAGCAGTAAAACAATGTTTAGCATTAAAAAAGAATGGGTCTGTCAATTGTGTTTGGCATATATATTTAATCTAATATATATAATCTAGCTATTTATAAAAAAAGTGTTTAGCACTTGCCACTTAAAGGCATTGTTTAACTATGCAAAATCTGAAATGCATGGCCCTACGTGTTATCAGCGTCTGTGATATGGTGTAATATTGAAGCCCTAAAAAAATTGCGCTTCAAAATTATCATGAAGTGCCTCAAAAAAGTAAAAATCTTTGAGTGACCGGTTTTACCATACTCATTTCCCCAATAGACTAGCGTTATAAAAACCATTGGGAAAACGGTTTTTGAAATTCCGAATTCCAAATCATAAATATCTTGAGAACCATACGAGCGATCGGCTTGTAAACGTCATGGGATTTCCGAATGACTTAAAGGTTTATAATTATGATTGCAGAATCTGAGACAAAGATACCCAATCCCTTAATAAAGGAATGAATGAGTACTTGGAATAGCATTATAAGTATAAAGTAAATTTTTAATATCTTCAATGTGTATGAGGGATCATGTCACGGCTCACTGGTTCATCATTAATCCTTTTGGAATCAAATATGTTTTTGTGATGTCTTTGGTCCTGATAGGATCGCTTCAGATTGGCATTGTGTATCTGACAATGAATTGTTCAAGTTCAAGTTTATTTGTCTTTCTTCCAACATGAATGCAATACAATTTAACAGATTTATAACATGTAGAGTATATAAAAGGAACACTTATAAGGATCAAGTTCATGTAATGCATTTAAGTGAGTAAAAAAAAAAAGGAAGAAAAGACAAGGAGACCTAATTAAAGCTAAGCTTGTAGAGGTCAGGTCCCTCAAAACAATAACATTAGACACCAACAACAACAAAAAACAGCCTGTTATATAATAGATTAATACAAGAAATGTTCGTCAAAGGCGCTAAAGTACTAAAACAAATAACTATAAACTATAGCCATATGATTATAAACATGGTTTAACGGAGTAATAAAAAAGGGTGGGGAGAAGAGACTATGTACAAAAGGAGGCGATAAGAGTGATAATAACGTGGGATATACATGTAGACATGGAAAGGGGGGGCGGGAGAGAGAGAGAGCTCGAGGGGGGGGGGAAAGAAAATTGACATACTTTCACTGTAAGCTGAAAACTAGCTACAGGGGAGAAAAGGAAAGAAAAAGGAAAAGGTAAGTTGGCAGTTGCTATACAGTAGTAAATTAAGGAATGGATTAAGTTCAAATATGTAAATCACGACAGCATAGATTAAGAATCAACTAAGTAATTATTCAATAAGTACAACTTCAGTTTACGTTTGAAGACAGATATACTGACAGAATGGCTAATGCTTGAGTCAAGAGTGTTCCAAAAGACCAAAACCTTGGTCCAGTGCAATTTAAGTGTTGAGAGTAAACGTTGTCCTTGCATGGGGTAAGTGGAATGCAGACTTGGAAAAAAACAGTTGTTTTTTTTTCATAGAAAGAGCAAGTAAATTTCAAGAAAAAGGACCATGCATATTTTAAAAATCCCACAAGCGTGTGAATGTGTATTTAGCATTTTAGCTGGGCTTTTTTTTCTTCTTTTCTTTCCAAACAGGGTGCTTTTGATGATGTGTATACTGTAGGCTACAATTATCTAAAAATAAGGCTTTCTTATGAGTTCATTTTGTACAGGTCTATTTCACACAATGAAGTCATATTTTGTGGAAAATGTTCCTGAAAGTATGCAATATAGGGGGTCAGTATCGACCCGCTCACAATTAGGCAAACAATACAAAATAACTGAACATAGTCAAAAACTTAAATGTTCATGTAGACTAGGTTGCTTCATAATTCATGCTTGCTTGGCTGTTATTGCAAGATTCAAACTTTGTTCGGGGTGATTCACTACAGTCTTACAGAGTATTTTTTTACACATTGAATTATTGACTATTGTTATATCGAGTCTTCCTGATGATATCCTTTCATTGTCTTGTTCATGACTGTATTTAAAAATTAATAAAATCCCTTTTATCTTCAAAATCTGACATCAACAGCTTTCACAATGAGGATTCAGCAGTAACATAAGATTAAGAATAACATAAGTCTGAACATAATTTGAACAAAAAAGTGATGTCAGAAAATGAAGACAGACTGAAAAAGTGAATGAACTTCTGAAGTGAAGCTAGGACTCAGGAGTAGGATCAAACTTCCAGTTCCAGCAGCTAGCTAGCAGCACCTAAATAATAATAAAATAACATTTTAAAAGGGGGAAATGAGACTGAGTCATAGAGATAAGGAAGGGGGAAAAGGAGAATGCAGACCCCTAAAAATAGAAGACGAAAAAAAAAAGTAGCCTCGGATCCCAAGGCCAAAACCATAACAATCAAGTCTCACACTCGCACACATAATCTGAATGCAAACAGAACTACGCCACGGACAGTCAGTGGTCCACCACTGATGCATGCCGCAGGCCGCTAGACCAGCGGCATATTGTAACAGCGTGCGCTGGCCTTACCCATCCCCACAACCATACGAGCACAAGGAAAACACCCACACACGACACAAAATAATCTAAAATTCTCATCATTCTCACATGTTCGAATTCAGATTCGTACCTTTTCAGCACCCAATTCAGGGTTTACGTTCAAAAAGTTGAATTCCAAGGTCTTACTATCAGTTGTTTGTACTTTTTGCGCTTTTACTTCACATTATGCGTGAATTGTTCTACTCACGAGTCACGTACAGCTGCGAATCGAATCACATTGAAAATGTTATTGACCTCTCCAAATTTATATCGGATACTTGTTTGAGGGTTCTTATGGCGCGACAAGGTCATTAATTAGTGCATAAAATTATAATATAAATGATGGAATTAAAGGATCAAAAATCGTATACCAAATTATTGGCCACGATTTATTATCTAAGTAGGCATTACAAATTAATGAGTATTATCAGATTTAGTTTAGTTAAACGTAAAAGAGTTGTCTGAATTAGGGGAATTAGTAATCCATTCTATGTCGCCGGGTCCTCCAGCCTAGAAATAATGGCCTGATGCCCCCTCAACAAATCTACCCAAGTATGAAAAGAAGGGGGTGTCCCTTCTTTACGGGGTTATTTATCCTGCAATCTTCAGAGCCCCTCTAAAACTGCATTTTTCGTCTGTGCCCCAATCTTTTAGCCCCCCTCCCCCAAGTCAAGAGTGTTCCAAAAGACCAAAACCTTGGTCCAGTGCAATTTAAGTGTTGAGAGTAAACGTTGTCCTTGCATGGGGTAAGTGGAATGCAGACTTGGAAAAAAACAGTTGTTTTTTTTTCATAGAAAGAGCAAGTATATTTCAAGAAAAAGGACCATGCATATTTTTAAAAATCCCACAAGCATGTGAATGTGTATTTAGCATTTTAGCTGGGCTTTTTTTTTCTTCTTTTCTTTCCAAACAGGGTGCTTTTGATAATGTGTATACTGTAGGCTACAATTATCTAAAAATAAGGCTTTCTTATGAGTTCATTTTGTACAGGTCTATTTCACACAATGAAGTCATATTTTGTGGAAAATGTTCCTGAAAGTATGCAATATAGGGGGTCATTATCGACCCGCTCACAATTAGGCAAACAATACAAAATAACTGAACATAGTCAAAAACTTATGTTCATATAGACTAGGTTGCTTCATAATTCATGCTTGCTTGGCTGTTATTGCAAGATTCAAACTTTGTTGGGGGGGGGGGAGGGGGTGATTCACTACAGTCTTACAGAGTATTTTTTTACACATTGAATTATTGACTATTGATATCCTTTCATTGTCTTGTTCATGACTGTATTTAAAAATTAATAAAATCCATTTTATCTTCAAAATCTGACATCAACAGCTTTCACAATAAGGATTCAGCAGTAACATAAGATTAAGAATAACATAAGTCTGAACATGATTTTAACAAAAAAGTGATGTCAGAAAATGAAGACAGACTGAAAAAGTGAATGAACTTCTGAAGTGAAGCTAGGACTCAGGAGTAGGAATTAGGATCAAACTTCCAGTTCCAGCAGCTAGCTAGCAGCACCTAAATAATAATAAAATAAGACTGAGACTGAGTCATAGAGATAAGGAAGGGGGAAAAGGAGAATGCAGACCCCTAAAAATAGAAGACGAAAAAAAAAAGTAGCCTCGGATCCCAAGGCCAAAACCATAACAATCAAGTCTCACACTCGCATACATAATCTGAATGCAAATAGAACTACGCCACGGACAGTCAGTGGTCCACCACTGATGCATGCCGCAGGCCGCTAGACCAGCGGCATATTGTAACAGCGTGCGCTGGCCTTACCCATCCCCACAACCATACGAGCACAAGGAAAACGCCCACACACGACACAAAATAATCTAAAATTCTCATCATTCTCACATGTTCGAATTCAGATTCGTACCTTTTCAGCACCCAATTCAGGGTTTACGTTCAAAAAGTTGAATTCCAAGGTCTTACTATCAGTTGTTTGTACTTTTTCGAGCGCTTTTACTTCACATTATGCGTGAATTGTTCTACTCACGAGTCACGTACAGCTGCGAATCGAATCACATTGAAAATGTTATTGACCTCTCCAAATTTATATCGGATACTTGTTTGAGGGTTCTTATGGCGCGACAAGGTCATTAATTAGTGCATAAAATTATAATATAAATGATCGAATTAAAGGAACAAAAATCGTATACCAAATTATTGGCCACGATTTATTATCTAAGTAGGCCTTACAAATTAATGAGTATTATCAGATTTAGTTTAGTTAAACGTAAAAGAGTTGTCTGAATTAGGGGAATTAGTATGTCGCCGGGTCCTCCAGCCTCCTCAACAAATCTACCCAAGTATGAGAAGAAGGGGGTGTCCCTTCTTTACGGGGTTATTTATCCTGCAATCTTCAGAGCCCCATTAAAACTGCATTTTTCGTCTGTGCCCCAATCTTTTAGCCCCCCCCCCCGATTTGAGTCCGGCGGCGGAGTCGCTGATTAACATACTGTACGACGATGGAAGATGTACAGTAAACTCTGTATTTCGATTGATGAATTTCAGCATTCACTGAAAGAGTGATGGCGCATTGAGAGATCAGTGATCAGTGAGTCGAGAGGGTACCGAGAGTGCCCCCCCCCCGTCAAAACAAAAAAGAGGGAGAAAAAGGAGGGGAAACAAATCAAGGGGTGGTGGATCCATCACTGATATGTGAGGTTCTGGGTTCAAAATCCCAAACCGAGTAGGCTTACCTTATAATAACCCTTAATTTCCCAGTCCCTCCCTTACAGCCAATTCCCCTGGTTGCTTACCTATAATATTTATTGCCTTGTTTAGCAATCAATCAATCATTAATACATCGTCATCCGGCGCCATCATTATTTTGATAAGATGACCAAAAACACATTCACTGAAAAACAAAGGAAATTTTATAGTATAGGGCAGGACTTAGCAGGAAAAGGTGACCTGTCACCATCAGAGGCGGCGGAGCGACTTCCAAAGTGGGGGGCACCAACAAAAAAGGGCACTTTCTGGAAAAAAAGGCACCTCCAAAGGGAAATCTCAAAGCGAAAATATACAAGTTTTTAGACATTGGTATATACCCCTATATTGTGATTACATTATCAGGGATGATTTTAATATTTGTTTCTTTTTATACATCATATAAGATATTGATTAAGCATCATACTTTGCAGTTGGGTGCGATAGTCTCAAAATTCATTTGCGAGCTATCAAAGCGAGCGAGGAAAATTTTTAAAGATTTGTGAGGTCGCAGCGCGAAAAATTACATCTTATAAAGAGGAAAAACCCAATCCTGATGGGATTATAAGCACATTCTCATAACGGAAGACTGAAAAGACCTTTGATAAGTAACATAATTATAACATCTATAAATGCGAGCGAGCGTAGCGAGCGAGCTTTGGGGAAATTGCTCTTAGTCGCTTGAAATTAGGGGCACGTTTAATGATGAGAGGAAAAGGGGACACTTACCAAAAGGGATAAGACACTTATTAGAAAAGAAAAGCAGCACGTGTCAAAGTACAAAGGCTAATTACCAGAGGTGAAAATGGAGCACTTCTTACACCTAAACAAAGAGGCACTAATGAGAATGGGAAATGGGCATTAATTTTTTGTTGACGGAAAAGAGGCACCCATCAGATTTTGATAGGGGCTTTTATAAGAAGTGAAAAGGTGCATTTATGAAAAAGGGATAGGTCATTTACAAGAGATGAAAAGGGGCACTTATGGGAATGAAAAGGAACTATTTTCATAGGTAAAAAGGGGCATTTATGAGAAGGGGCTCTTTTTTAATGGGGGTACTTATTAGAAAGGAAAGGGGGCACATGTGCAAATATAAGGTGCGTTTATCCGAGTTAAAAAGGGGTAGTTATTAAAAGGGAAGGGGCACTTCTTACAAAGGAAAGGGGCACTTGTCAAAGCAAAGGGCACCTCTCAGATTTGAATAGGACAGTTATCAGAGGTGAAGGGGGCGCTTATCAAAAGTGAAAAAGGGCGCTTCTCGTACCTGAAAAGGGGCACTTACTATAAATTAAAAAGGGCACTTATGAGAATGGAAAGGGGAAGGGGCACTTTTAAAAATTAATAGGGGCACTTGTCAAAGTAAAAGGGGCACTTTTTTGTCCATCATGTCAGTTTCCCTCCATAAACAAAGCCAAAAACAGAGTTTTTACAAAGATGTTGTTTAGAATGCAAATTAAATCGAAAATGATTATCTTCCATTCTTTGCCTAGCAACGCATTGTTAACGGGCGTTTGATCTGTGTATAGCAAGAAACTTGCCCCTATAGCCATAAGAGCCGCAAAAGCAGCCCCCGTCATCATCAATTTTCACCTCGATCAGGAATGTATCTAGGGATCCGGGGGATTCGAGAAAGAAGCCCGGTTAGGCCCTTCTTTTCATGCTTGCCGACTTTGAGCAGGCGAAATATCGTTATTTCCTCAGAAATCGTTATGCGACCGAGGATAGTATTATAATGAGCTTTTAAAAAGCATATTGGGCCTATACAAACCCTATAAAGATCAAAGTAAAATCAACATTGGGGAACTTCAGAGTGCCGGGGTTCAATGTTTGCATTTAAGATATCTCTGAATTACGCCCATTTATATTGCAGTGATGAATGTGATTAACAAATTTGCCTAAACTTTGAACGTAATGATACAAACGGGTTTCTGAAAGTGAGAGAAAGAAAGAAAATACGCTTTCAATAAATACATCTACATAATTATTAGTGCACTATATAGTGCCATTGGCAGTGGCGGATCCAGAGGGGGGGGGCCCGGGCCCCCTCCCATAACCAAAAAAAAACAGGTAAAAACACCCTTTAAAAAAATTAAGAAGATGGGCCCCCTCCCCTGGCGCCCAAGGGGTGGCGATGGAAAAAAAATCACCCTTTCCGTAGGGAAAAAATTTTTTCGGGTGCCAAAAAAAAATAATTGTGCTCACTACCCCTGGCGGCCAGGGGGGGGGGGGAGGTGGCGGTAGAAAAAAAAAATAACCCTGAGTCCCGGAGGCAAAAAAAAAAATCGACCGGCACGATTTTCAAATTTCAAAAATGGGCCCCTTTTTAGGCCCCCTCCCTTGCCGCCGGCTGGATCCGCCCCTGGCCATTGGAGTCAGCATTGAATTTTTTGCGGCCCATGCATGCTTTGCTCGCTCGCAAAGGCTTGGCTTGTGAAAGACTGAAAAAAATATTGGAGTCTTGTATATAGCGTTCATGTCTGGCACATTTCTACTACAGTGACGCTCCAATTTTATTATACTGGCACGGCTTTAGCACGGCGGTGAAAGACTGAAAAAAATATTGGAGTCTTGTATATAGCGTTCATGTCTGGCACATTTCTACTACAGTGACGCTCCAATTTTATTATACTGGCACGGCTTTAGCACGGCGGTCACCCCCTCCCCCACTCAGTATTATTTAGGGTACGCGTATGCTCGTTCCCTATATATTTTTGAAAGCACCCCCTATCTCCGGTGTTAAAGTCAATACGGACCGGACTTTGTCGCGTGAAAAAGTACCCCTTTACCGGAGATTTTGGGAACGGGGCCCGGGGCTCTCGAGTATTTACCTCACCTCACATGCGTGTGGCAAAGGACATATTTAGTGATGTGACAGGAATTCGAACCCCGTACCTTATGGTTCACAGTCCCGGAGCCGGACTTAATCACTAGACTGAAACATGGCATGTTTACATAAAACAATCATGAAAACATTTCTAATAAATTATAACGCATTCAATAAGAAAGGAGTTGGGTCTAAAATATGAATTTATTATCCATATGGTTCGACTAATTGATTTGATTTGACTTATTTTATTCTGCATTCAATCACATAAACATTTTTTGGTAACATAACAAACATAAAATACAACAAAAAAAAACACTTTCTGACAATGAATCATAAATAAGCAAATGTACATAATTTATTAACCATTATTAGAAAGAAGAAAAGAAAAGATGCATTTACAAGGTATTATATTTCATTAAATATAATACCATGGGTGTCGATCCTGGGCCGGGGGTGGGGGATATATCCCCCAATATTTCAGGTGGGGGTGGCCTGTACAATCACCCCCAATAATTCACCATCAAAAAAAAAAAAATGAAGAGAAAAATTAATGATGAGAGCCGGATGAGAGTAGTTAATGGTTATTACTCGCAAGATGACCATCAATATACACATTTTGCTATCTCATTTTCATAATATACATACATACATATACATACATAATTTTATATAAATAGAAAACGAAGTAAATGAGACAATCGTATATGAGACAAGAATAAATTGAATTCTCGCTCATACGGCTTCATCAGGTATTGATGAATTTATTCAATTAATTCAATCAACAGCATCATAGAAATGCAGTGCGCCAAAATAATGCAAAGCCGCAGCGTTAAAAAGCAACGAGCTAAATGTTAAGCGCGAAGCGCAATAGTGCAAAAAAGAAGTAGAGAGTGGGAGAGAGAGAGATAATGAGAGACAGAGAGGATAATAACCCAGGTAGCAAGCCCACGTGGGACCCACATGGGTCCCATATTCTCTGAAACATGGGCCCCATATGGAATCTGATTTGATTTTTAAAGCTATGACTATGTGGGGTTGATGATGCGTTTTTTCATAATCGAAGTAAAGTAATAAAATATTGTATCATTGAAGAGAAAGACGGTTTTGTCCAAATGGCAGCATGTAGGAGACGAAACTTTCAGTTTGTTCCCTGATTCATACTCAGTATCTATTTTGTTTTATTGATTTCATCCATTTCTTTGTTTATTTATATCTCTACATGTAAAACATTTGAAGAGCTATTTTCCGAAAGGAGCAAAATCTTTTGATAGCAAATGGAGATAATGATATACATTTTCCTCTATTTACCTTGAACATAATTATTAACGTAAATTACGAGAGAAATTATGAAAACATGCATCTTGTAATAACTATTTTCCATATAGACACCTGAACAAAATCAGGTAAACAAAGAGTTCTTCCTTAAGTTACACACATGAATCTAGTGCCTCTTGAAAATAAGCTCTTGGTATGTACATAAACAAGCAATACAACAGAAAACTCCAGTTCGATATTTTGGAGAAAGATTATTATGTCACAACTTATTTTTGTTTTATCGAAAAGCTGATGTAGGCCTGTTTTTGAAGGTTAGAATGTTATTAAGTTTGAAGTTTTGTTTGTAACACTCTTCTAATAATAATGCAACTTCTAAGACTGGTTATAGTTTTGAGAAAAAATAGTGCTCTGGTCAGGGCCTTAGGGAATATTATGCTTATATTTTAGAGCGTATCTGGTATGATAAGTATATCTGGGTGAAGAAGGAGATAATGGAAGTTTGTTGTTTGGTAGTTGGAACGTAAGTTTTATATTATGTTTTTAAGAAACAGACAGTTTGTATGAGATCAGGAGTGGAAATTTTCTGTCATTTTGAGAACCAAATTTTGCATCAGTGATATTCTGTTTCATTGAATTGAGTTTCCCGCAGAGAGGATTCAGTTGGTTTAATTAAAGAAGGAAGAGAGTCAAATGAAGAACCAAAAGCAATATGTTTTTCATTTACTAATGAGAACTATGTTTTTTAGATCTCCTTACACAGAATATTGGAATGGGTTTTTCACGATGAATGTTGTTTGGAGACATCAATATTCATAAAATGTATGTTTCTATCACCAGGAAATAAAGAATTTTCTGTCTACATGAACCTTTCCTGGTTGCTTATTAATGCATTTGCCCACTGGTAACATAATACTTTCACAAGTTGATATCCCTCACCATTGGATTTTTTTGGTAATGTCTAAATTTCGTTTAAAAATAGATGATATCAGTCTGGTAGGCCTACACTGCAGGCAAGAGTCAGGACTAACATTTAGCATGTTATTAATTTTATTACCACTCTTATATTCTCTGAAATGTTATCTTTATTGAGGGTGACTTGAAAAAGTTAATAACTTGGAAGGGAGGGTGCAACCTGCCACACGCTTCTACCTCTTGGTTGCTTTGATCCATTGCCGAAAATATTTTGGCACCTATCATCACCCCCAACCACGGATACAAATCGACACCAATTATTATAACATTATTTGCGGAAGAAGGACTGCCATTGTAAGCAAAGTGCTTGGGAATACATGTATGACAGCCTAAAACAAATCTTACGAAATAGATGAACAATTTTTTGGGGGTATAATTTCAAACCAGATTTTGGTAGGTGGCCTTTCAGTTTCCAGCAAAGTAGGCCTACCCTTTTTATTAGACAGAAAATATGTCTGGTTGGAGGAGTTTTTAACGTCATTTCTTAATTTGAGACTCTCCTCGGAGAAGGCTTTGGTGGAGCCAGATCGACGATAGTCTCAGCGGAACATATTCCCGAAAGAATGTTTTATGTCTATACCTTTTTTGGTGATGCCCCTACTTAAAAATTAAAACAAAATATTTAAAAAAATCCTTGGCCTTGAAATACCTCAAACCTGAGTATTCCAAGGTTCAGAGCGGCTACCGTTCCGTTATTTATATTTTGGTTTTTAATTTCATCTTCTTCTTCGTTTAAATCTTCGTTTATCCAGGGAGGTGAGACATGTCTCACCTCCCTGGTTTATTATATAAAAAAACTAATTTCATGCATGAAGAATTACCACCTGAGCAAGCGCTCATAAAATCATGTGCAAATACATGGACCTATATTTTCGTATCCGAATTATATCTTAAGCTTCATATTTCGCATCTGAACGAGAGGACCACGCTTAATTTTGGTGGCGAATAATTCCAGAACGATGGCCGACGACGAAGATAATGAGAAGTGAGTTCAGTATATTTTGTGTAATTCTATTAATCGATATGATTTTTAAAAGATATATTACTACTTTATATGTCGTATTTAAAAACTTGTAGCATTTTCTGCCACACATGCTGCTGTTGATTTCGTTATTTCGTGATTGTGTGGTCCCGCGTGTTCGATTCTGTTGACTGTTGTTGTGGTGACATGAATGAGAATTGATTTTGTACAAACTTCGAATTCGAAGTCTTGCAATTTCGGAAGTTACAGTCTTTGTAATACTGTCAAATGCCGAATTGGGAGGTTTGATAATTCTTTCAAGGTTTTATATCCATACATAAATTTATCTTTTTTGAGCAATTGAGGCATGTTTCCTGAAATTTAAATGCACTAGACCTCGCTTGAATTTTGAAGAAAAAAAATCAATAATGAATAAATACATAATTACTAATTTAATTAGTCATACAAAATAAAGCATTAAATGATGAGTAGGATACCGAGTCTAGGGACAAAGAAGAACACTTATTCAGAATCATATCCCTACTTTGAGTTTGACTCCGGCTCCGGCGTAGAGATACCCTAAAAAATCTACTAAAAGTAAAACATACCCAAAATCCACACAGACATAGCTGCATTACTATTCTATCCTGGCTGTGCATGTGTATTAATAAAAGCTGTGCTATTGATTCTCAACATTTCAAACACCACTGTACAAAACTCAACTGATTTCACTAAAAATCGGTACTTTAGACTTATTGACATGACAATTGATGTCGCCTAAATAGCAGTAAATTACAATTTTTTCAACTTAGATCTACCGATGTTAGAAAGAATAATTGTGAATCTACTGTCAAACTTGCCGATCAGCCACATCGGCATGATTGTGTGCATTTGTGTATTATAAGTGTATTGACTATTCATGTGTGCAAATGCTGCCTATTAACACGTAGTGCAGCGCTAGAGGTCAATACGCATAATTAACATTGACTCTCTATGCTTTGCTGGAGTGCCAAAATCAAGTAAATATTCATCATTTGTTCAAAAAAATGGCCATGATTTAAAATTCGTTATGTTTCTCACCTGTTTCGTGTCAATTTTCTTATCTTTTTAGGAGTATGATTTTGGGTATGTTTTAGTAGGGTATCTCTACACCGGAGTTACAGGGTCAAAGTAGGGACATGATTCTGAATTAGCGCCACCTCGATACAATGTAGGTCTGCTTCCAAAATCTGAATTTGCGATTTGCTCGAATGAATTGAACTGAAGAAAATTTGAAATCAAATCAACGTGTAAATTGTAACAAAGTATTTTATTGACTTAATTTTTACATAACTCTTTGCAGCTTTGACGAGGACTTTGATGATGGAGATGAACAACTTGATGAACAAAATGAAGAGGTACAACTACAAGTCTACAACACATTATTTGTTTTTTTTAATAAAATGCAAGAAATTAATGTATCATATAATCTGCCCCCCCCCCTCCCTCTTGAACTTATCTGTCAACACATTTTTATTTATTTATGAAATAGAAAAAGCCCATAAAAAAGTTAAAAACAGATTTTAGTAGGGACAATAACCACTATAGAAATTCAAAAACCCAAACATTATTGCAAAATTGTGATGGATAATGGAATGAGAAGAGCCTAAAATGTTGAATGACTAGCTTGAAGTTACCAATTTTACCAAACAAAGCCATTATGCAATGAATGTGCAAACACTTAATAGATGTATTTCCACCTTTTCCATTCATGTACATTGAGTCAGTTATGTTTATCTTAGTGTTTTTTTTCTCCAACTTTTTCTTTGATTTCCTAGGAAGCGGATGATGGAGACCACATTGATGTGTTACCAGCTGGAGAAGGCGTTCAGCAAACGGAGAGAATTACCACACCTTATATGACGAAATACGAGCGGGCGAGAGTGTTAGGGACGAGAGCATTACAGATAGCGTAAGCCCATTCTTCTTCCCGTTATACTAGTATTTTCTGGGGTTATATTTGAGAGTATATGGATGTTGTATTTAGAAATATTGTAGACATGTTATTTGGCCATTTTTAGATATGTATGGGACAGAAAATTAGCAAATTCATATTTGAAGAAGAAGAAGAAGAAGAAGAAGAAGAAGAAGAAGAAGAAGAAGAAGAAGAAGAAGAAGAAGAAGAAGAAGAAGAAGAAGAAGAAGAAGAAGAAGAAGAAGAAGAAGAAGAAGAAGAAGAAGAAGAAGAAGAAGAAGGAGGAGGAGGAGGAGGAGGAGGAGGAGGAGGAGGAGGAGGAGGAGGAGGAGGAGGAGGAGGAGGAGGAGGAGGAGGAGGAGGAGAAGGAGAAGGAGAAGGAGAAGAAGAGGAGGAGGAGGAGGAGGTGAGGAAGGAGGGAAGAGTTGGAGGAGGAGAAGGAGGAAGGAGGGAAGAGGAGGAGGTTAGGAGATTTTCAGGTGCCCTTTTGGTTTAAAATTTAGAGGGAGAGGGAGCATATTTGTCTTTCAAAATTTTAAAAGCTAAGAATATTTCTTTGAATTACCACTTTTTGATCCAGGATGAATGCACCTGTTATGGTTGAGCTGGAAGGAGAGACCGATCCTTTACAGATTGCTATGAAAGAACTCAAGTAAGTTACTAAGATCAATCTCTTTTTGTCTATTCATTCCTTATTTTCTCTTGCCTCACCCTTTCTCACCTCTCTCTCACCACTCTCTCACCACTCTCTCACCCCTTCCTTTAATGTAAAAAATGTAATTGAAAAAAAAAAAAAAATATATATATATATATAAATAAATACATTTACTGTAGCTCTTTGGATATCCTTAGTTTTAAAAGCTAAATTACCTTTTATTGATTTCATGTATTTATATAGTCTTTCTGTGGGGTTCATTTGAAACATTCTAGAGTTAAATCACTCTCAGTCTCACTCTGCTGTCACGTATTTTGTTGTTTCTCTTGTTGCTTCCAATTCTCACATTCCTTGACTTTATGTACCGTTTTTTGTATTCATTTACGCTCCTTTACGCTCATTTACGCTCAATGCTTTTTGTTTTATTTTACTCCTTTTTTTTCTTCCCCGTTTACCCTGTATACACAGTTCCCTTGCATCAGTTTTATTTACGCTCCTTGCTTTCTTTCATTGTAATTGAAAAAAAAATATATATATATATATATATATATAAATAAATACATTTACTGTAGCTCTTTGGATATCCTTAGTTTTAAAAGCTAAATTACCTTTTATTGATTTCATGTATTTATATAGTCTTTCTGTGGGGTTCATTTGAAACATTCTAGAGTTAAATCACTCTCAGTCTCACTCTGCTGTCACGTATTTTGTTGTTTCTCTTGTTGCTTCCAATTCTCACATTCCTTGACTTTATGTACCGTTTTTTGTATTCATTTATTTTGTTTCTTCGCCTCAATTCATTTTAAATCTCTCTTTGTCCTTGTTTCAGAGCCAGAAAGATTCCTATTATCATCCGACGATACCTCCCCGATGGAAGCTACGAGGATTGGGGATGCGACGAGCTGGTCATCGACTGAAACTTCATCGTGGACATAAGATGCAGAAAGACAGAGACTATAGAATTGACAGCAGTGTTTGAAATGTTGAGACTTGCCCATGTCAGGCATCATGTGATCCCTAAATTGCTGGATTATAAAAGGAAACGTGGATGCAAATGGAGATGCAGAAAGTTCAAACCTCTTCAGTTTACCCTTGTTGGAATGATGATATCGGAAGACTGTACCCATGTCATCCAAGTTCCAATGTAAGATGATCAACTTCAACTTTCTTAGAATGCATTTTCTTCAGGGGCTTTCAAGTGAAATTCAACATTTTTGTAGGCTGCTGGCAAACCATAACAATTGATGACCCTCTACCCCCTTTTATTTGTTGGGGGGAAAATGACGATCTTCTGTGAGCAAATTTGGAAATCTGACTTCCCATTAATAATACAATGTAGTACAAGTAAAGTGGTTGCGTCTTTTCCGAAAAAAACAATTTTCTCTCTTACGTATTCATTTCAGAGATACGCTCCAGCCGATTTCATGAACCATCATACTCTATACAGTGGTATACTTTCCCTCTTTCTACAAAAAGTATTCACTTTGTTTTCTGTCATAGCGTAGTGTTAGACAGTGTAAGCATTAGCTTTTCAATCCATGTCCATAGTATGTTTTTACATATAGACTGACAATAGTGTCTGTAAATACACTTCATTTTGTCACTCTGTGAAATTTACTATTTTTTTCCTCAGGCAATAGACATTTTGATTAGATGATATGTATGACCTATGCTCCAGCCACAATTGCACTGTAGCCAATGTCGTATTATACTCTTTATCCAAATTCTTCATGTCAACCCTGAAGGGCCTGAACCAAATTCTACCGAAAACCCACTTGCAACCCTTTCCCTATATCTGTGACTAAATAAAAGCCTCAAGCCATTGTTGCTAAAGCAAATGTTGAAGCACTGACTGGAATGACTTGTTACAGTGGGTACTTGATATGAAGAACAAGACAACTTATAGAAATGAACTCCAAAAATATAAAACGAATAATTCTTGAGGTCCCTGATACAGACAAACCTGTCTATAGCAACCACCCAAAGAAAACACAAAAAGTGGTCTTTTTAGACGGGTGGTCTTTGTAGACAGGTTCCTTTAGTACATGTTTCAATGAGAAACCGTTTTCAAGGGAAACAAAAAATGGGGTCTTTGTAGACAGGTGGTCTTTGTAGACAGGTGGTTACTAAAGCAGGTCTGACTGTATAATTATGTTATATTGTTATTGAGTCCTTAATCCTGATATAACAACATTTCAATGTAACCAGGTAATTGCATCGGTCCCGTAGAGTTTAATTTACTAAGGTTCCACTGTACAGCTATCTAGAATGATAAATAAATTTAGCCTTGTTCGGATATGACGCATCAAAACTGCTGCGTTTTTTTATGATGATGTACTGTGTAATACGCTTCACATTTCTGTATCTCAACACAGAGCTCACTGAACATGCGCAGGACCTTTGTTGCGCGCTGTTGCCATTCATTTACGTTTTTAAAACGTGGCGGTTTTCTTACGAAGGTTCAGTGAAACTGCATTGTACAAGCCTCCGGGACCTACGAAATTTCCTTGTGATATCAAAACCTTGTTGTATTAGGGCTAAAATAGCTAGAGAATACAGAGGAACCTCTCATAATTTAACACTGTTTTAACAAACTCTTGTTATTAATTATAACAAGGTAATGTTGCCAGTTTCACTTCCTTGTATTTTATTGTTGTTTAATCCCTGATATAATACGGTTTCATTAAATAACAAGGGAATTCCTTTGTCCGAATGAGTACGTGTAATGAGGTTCCACTGTACAAACAAATACGACCTACAGAATTACCTTGTTAACATTAAAATTTGTTACAATGTTCATTGTAATAAGGTTTCACTGTAGTAAGGTTCCACTGTACAGCTATTTGGATAAAAGATAAAATGCCATTGATACATGCATTGCATATTAGCAGGATGCTATTCCCATTTTGTATTTATATGTTTTTAGTAATAAAAAAAGGAAGATATTTTAACTTTGTTACTGTTATGGATTTTTGTATTTTTGAATTGTAAGATATAGATGGAAACATTTTTACTTTATTACTAAACAAGTCTTCCCTGAAGGCAATACAGTTTAGGCATATTCTGCAGCCTGCGCAGACTCTACTTCATTGGCTGTCTGCAAGAAGGCCTTAAAGGTACTACATGTATGTCCCATTTGCAGGCCCAAAAAATGAAAAGGTTAAATTCCAACGGCATTTGAAAGAAAATACTAATTTAGAACTTCCCTCAAAACGAATGGGCTTGAAAATGGCTTTTAGTGGGAAAATAACGACCATTGGTTGTCGAAACGACTTAAGTTATTGCAATCACCTAAGTAATAGTCTGATTTTCAGACCCTTTTACCGAAGACTTGTATGTTTTGTGCTGCACAAAGATTCAATCAGTTTAATTTTGGCCATTACAAGAAGTGGGTTATTGATGTTGACAAATGCTCATGTACCTGTTACAGCTCATTTTATGTATGTTATTGCCGAAGAAAAAAAAGATGTCAGTCAGTCACTCGATAGTGTCTGACAGTGAAGTCTAGAAGGTAAACGGGTTTCCTTGCATAATTTGAATATTAGGACACTGCTAATGTTTAAATTTCACAGATAGTACATAACATATTCATAATTCCTGCAAAGTTCTACAGAATTTGATGTTGGCTGCAAAAGGGACATAGTACCTTTAAGAGCTATGTATTTTCAATGGCAGTAAGGCCCTTCTTGCTTGCAGCCGATGATTTATACTCCTTAAAACCTTGGACTGTATTTGAACCAAGAGAAACTTGGTCAGTCTCTGGCGAAGGTAGGAGAGGGGCACGTCATGGACTGGAAAGATGACAGATGTCATCGTAAAAAGGTGTTAGCGTGTAAAGTCCCCGTGTGAGGATGGGGTGGTATTCGTAGTTCTTGCATGAATAGAATAATAAGAATGTTCTTTGTTCAGGTTTTTTTCTTCTGTTTTTTTAATTCTTTTTATAACGTTACAATGAAAAGTTGTTTAAAAAACAGTCAATCTCAACTGGTTGCCAGAAAAAAGTAAATAACAACAACAATGGCTGTTTCAGCTATAATACAGGGCCAATGGATATCAAGTAGGCCATGCACCCACTATAGTTTCACATTTCAGACCACTTTCACACACTGTTATGAACTAGTTTGCAGGCCTGCACAAACCCTTATCAGTCATAGTTCATAACTTCATAACATAGTGTCTGATTTATGAGACTATGCAGATGGCTCAGTTGTTGTTTTAGTTTTAATAGGGCGCGTGCCATTCAGTTGTGAATATTTGGTCTGTGACTATGACCAGTTTGTCTACTATCCAATTGGTCTATTGCTCATTTAGTCTTAATTACCAGTTGGTCTAATTCCCAGTTTGTGTACTGCCCATTTTGTCTACTATCCATATGGTCAAATAATCATTTAATCATAAATAATAATCATCAAATAATTATTAGACCTAATGGATGGTAGACGAAATAGGCATTAGACAAACTGGGAATTAGATTAAATGAGGAATATAGACCAAATGGGTAGTAGACTTATTGGAGATTAGACCGAATGTCTATTAGCCTAAATGGTCATTAGACCAAACGATAAGTAGACTGAATGATTATTAGACCATGTGCATAGTAGACGGGCTGTAGACCATATTAGAAAAGACTAATTGGTTGTAGACCAAACGGCAATTTACCAATATCTATGCCATATATTTACGGTACACCGTAGGCTCTGCTCCAGACACAGCCAGAGACCGACAGAGCTACTGTAGGCCCAGCTCTAGGCTTTATCAAATTAAAGTCTGTTCCTACAGACCAGCTATAGACTACGACTGACCGACGAGGGTTTGTGTGTATGTAAGCTAGCGTTGGCGTGTCCGTATATTCTCTTTTTTCAAGAGGACAGAATATTCAGTACATGAATTTTGCAGTGGCTGCATGCCCAATTATGAATACATATAATGTGCAAATACATTCTATTCAATTTTTTTTCTTGTCAAAAAGCGGAACACTACTATTCAGTTTACAAATCAACATCTGTTGTTTAATTAATATAACAATGCAATTGAGGGCATTGTTTCTCTTGTCTTCAAAGCCAAAAAATATACTGTGTATTTTGTAAAGTGAACAAAATTCTAATTTGAGTTCTTTCATAAATCCAGTTTGAGGTTTCATTCCAAATCTTTCTACTTTATGCCACATTCAAAATTCAAAATTCTATTCAAATTTTGATTGTGACGTGGCAGATCGTTGAACCCTACCCAACCCAAGGGTCCCTACCATGCACCCTCTTGTTCAGCCATTGGGTGGAGCTGATACAATGTGGATCTAGGGTAGCCATACAATAGGCCATTTTCGTAATGTAATCATATTTCATGCACAAATCTTTGTTAGGTTCCTGGTACTTGGTTCGTAATCCTCCTAAGTACTCCAAAGTACTCCAAAATTAAGTTTTAACTGGAGGTGGTGGAGAGTGGACGATTAGTTAGAAGATTTCAGATAACATTCAGAATAGGCCATTTTCGCAATGTAACCAAATTTATGCAAATGCCTTTGTGAAGCGCCTCGATACGAATCGTTTCATTCACCTGTTACGAATAAATGTATCTCAAAAGTCAGAATTCTAATTGCATACATTAGTTGTTGCTAGGTAGGACAAACATTATGGTTTGCCCTGCCTAACAACATGTAATATATGCAAATATATGCATTTAGTTACATTACGAAAATGGCCAACACAAGAATATAACACACATTCAGTTGACTTTGAATATTCGTTTATTTCAAGGCTACATATACATTTCTCCCATACTTGCACGACTCAAGAGAATGATTGTCATATATTAGACTGAAAACATATATATAAGAGAAAGACTTTGATATCGTTTCCAACAAATGCACAACATTTGCACAAACATCTACCTATTTCAAGTACATGTAGTACATACATGTATATATATATCAACTAAGACGTAGGCTATTATAAAATTCATATTTCCTAAAATTACAAGGTGTTGACAAATGCACAAAATTTACACAAACATCTACATGTATATATCAACTAATATGTAGGCTATTATAAAATTCATATATATATATATTATAAAATTACAAGGTGTTGATAGATTCACGAGGGCCATAGTCCTTATCTCTTGCGGCCATCAAACCATATATGGAATTATTAACAATGGGAACAGAGTGCTGCTTCGTTGGACACAAAACTAAGTGATATTGAGATGCTGTATACAACAACTGACGTAACACAATCTGACAACCGATAAAACCTGAACATTGTTGTATGTTGATTGGGGGCACCGGTCGTACTAGGAAAATGCATTCGACTTCACGAGGTTACTGATTATGGGGGGAGGGGGGGGGGGTGGTCCAGGCGTCTCCATTCCCCGTCCTTCTCCCCTTCTCGCTTTCCTTCTATCTTTTTCTCGCTTTTTTTGTTAGGGGGGGGGTGGGTGGGGACACATGCCCCCGTGCCCCCTGTAGCTACGCCACTGGTCACATGTATTCACATATTGAGACAACAAGCAACGAGCATAAAGAAATCATACATCTCCCATCACAGACTTTCGATTATATAGAAGACAAATGAATGAAATGAATAAATAAGGCAATTGCATTATGCTTTGATTCAATATTATGCCCTTCAGCACACTCGTGAAATTCAATTTCAAATCATATTTGCTCTTTTAAGGCACCATCTATACATTGGCACAAGAAATCATAACATAAGTTTGACATAACGCACTATTTCAAGGTAGAGAGTCTTGAATTAAATATGAACTAAAATTCATTAAATATTAAGAAATGAATTTGAAACGAAAAGAGAAAATAGAAAAGAAGTATGCTAAATTAATATTCCTATTATATCAATACTCTGTTTTCAAGATAAATGACCATTTTACCTCCAGTTTGTCCGGGTACAATACAATCTTTGAAACAAACTTATTAGATATAGGCGCGCCTCCAATAAAAAAATGTAATAACATTAATATGCCAGTAAACAAAAATGAATAAAAGAAACAAAAATAGGAGAAAGGAATAAAGCGGAATAATGGTTTAGAAAAATAAAACATCATCATAACATCCACACCCTTACATACACACACAAACAAAAATTATCTTCGTTTAACTGTTTGCTAATACAAAAGCATACAAAAATTATTTATGAAGGAAGGAAATTATCCGTATATATACTAGCTATCAAGATTATTGCGGTTGGAAACAAGGTCAGACTTGAGTTGTATTTGAGGTTAAAGTGTATCAATCACCCCAAAAATATTTTGTTCTGTATGTTAGAAGTACCATGCCCTAATACCATGTTCAAAATATGAGCTCCAGAATTACTCCAGTAAAGAGATTTTTAAAGTCTAAATACACTCCCTATACTAGCATAATAGCGACTTGTGTTTAGACTACTTGATGCACACGTTGGTTGTTGTTGTTATTGAGTTCAACGTAATAATAATGGCAATCAGTCAATTTTGACAATTATCACCAACCATTTTTTTTCTCTCGCATAATAATTTATAGGGCCCGCACGGGCGCACGGAACCCAAATCCGACTTGGGTTCCGTCACTTCCGTGTGAGCGGCTTTATGTTATGCTTTGTTTTCTTCATATACCCCGGTGGGGTCACTCAATGTGGCTTAGGGACGTACGCATATGACCGTTACCAAAATCGCGGAAAAAGGGGTCAATTTCAAGCAATGTCCGCGGACAAAATATTCCTCGAAATATAGAAAATAGGGGTGCACAGTTGTCCTCGAAATTGATAAATAGGGGTCAGGAAAGGGGAAAAGAGAAAACCGGGAAGAAAAATTCTCGGAGCCGAGTCGAGTCAAAAAGGTATAAATGTCTTGTCCTTGAAATATGGTAAATAGGGGTAAATTTGCGAAAGTGTCCTTACAATCTTATAAATAGGGGTATTCCAATTTCCAAAGTATGATATGTTCCTTGTTTTGACGTAAAAAGGGGGTTAAATTTCACAAAATGTCCTTGCAATCGACCGCAAAAGGGGGTTATTTGCATTTGTGGTAACGGTCATACGTGTCACCCTCTGCGGGGGAGTGACCCCACCGGGCTTCATACATCTTATCCGTTTGCCCTTATAGACTGCCGGATGAAGATATTGAGGTTGTTTTATTAATTCTAGTTGTACACGAATTATTGGTGATTGGTAAACTTTAACCTTGAGGTTGACCTTGAGGTTGCTCCGGTGGTTTTGGTTTTTGTTGGACCTGCGGTTCCTGCTGCTGTTGTGGTTGTTGCTGTTGTTGCTGTTCTTTAGCTGCAGCTTGTCCACCTTGTTGCTCTTGTGGTTGTTGCCCCTGTTGCTGCTCCGGGGCTTGAGGCTGTTGCGGTTGTTGTTTTTGTGCTTGTGCTAGATCTGCGTTTAACTGCATGGGGTCAAGGGTTAAATCGTGTGGGAGAGAGAGAGAGAGAGAGAGAAGAGAGAGAGAGAGAGAGAGAGAGAGAGAGAGAGAGAGAAGTATCATAATGAAAAAGCCGACAATTTTTTTTTTTTAATGAGTAAATAAAATAAAGGGAGAGATAATCGTGCCAAAGAAATTCCTTACCAAATAGAGAGGGGAATCCTCTCCCATACCCCTCCAGTCAAATCCACATCACGTACCTCTACCTCCCCACTCCCAGGCCCCCATCCGTATAAACCCAAGCTATGCCATCGAGTTTAAGCAGTAATTATTTACAGTATAGTCAGTAGTAATTAGGGTACCAAGATTTATATATTTTGAAAGAATATGTAATTTTATTTGAGCAGTGAATTGATTATCATGGTAGGACTATTTATCCAGATGTCAGATTTAACACCGTTTGATCGATGGCGAATCAATGAAACCAGATGATGTTCAGTTTGAGTAAACAACTACACAATCATGGATCCAATTCTCCTCCCTCTCTCTCTCTCTCTCTCTACCCCCCTCTCTCTCTCTCTCTCTCTGCACCTCATCTCTCTGTTTCTCTATATCAACCTCATTCACTCATTCAACCTGTCCTAACTCTTTCCTCCTATGCTCCTCTCTCTATTAGATTAACCGAATTATAAGTGATAATATTAAACTTCTGTTTGTATATCGGTGATAATATGTCCAACGCATGAAGGGCATTTGATATTTAGCTTTAAAGAGATGCCTCAAAAAGATGCCTCGGGGTCATGGCAGGATGTAACCACCCCTTGAGCCTATAGAAACAGCTATGCCTCTCATAGCAGACAATATATCTATACAATTACACTTCGAATAAATAAGTTGCGTTTAAATCAAAATACCATCACAAATATTTGCTCCTCGCCGTGTTTAACAACTGTCTATTTCTTTTCACATACATAATCGGCTGCCAGATCATGTGCAATGAACTGTTACTCACAATAATATTCAAATTTATCATTTTTTCACAAAGTTTATCCATATGGCAATCTGACAACCATATTGCAACGACCAGTGGCGTATCCAGACCTTGGCCTCTGGATGGACAAAACATTTCAACTTATGAAGGAGGGCCCTGGCTTGCGTCATGGGGAGGTGGGGGGAGGGCATCGCTTAAAATAACTCCTCTCTCTGTTTCTCTATATCAATCTCATTCATTCCAGTCGGTAAGGCGTCTGCCTGTTGAACCAAAGGTCGTGGGTTCGAATCCAACCCTGGCGGATGACTGAACTGAAGCATGCGTTGTGTGTTAACGTGCCCCTCCCCTGTTTCATAGACACAGGCTATGTTAAGTGGAAAACACTCCGTCCCTCGGAAAGGACGTTAAATGGAGGCCCCGTGTAGAGGAGAGTCACCACCTTTGCACGTTAAGAACCCACTGCGCTATTCGTATAAGAGTAGGGGGAACCCGGTGTAGTGGTCCACCTGCACACCCCCAATCAGTTATACCGGGAGGAGAGACCCGAGGGTTACAGTGATTTTGTTCGCTTTTCGCCTCCCAGGCACAGGTGACGCCAAATACTTAATAATAATAATAATTTGAGCAAGAACATGTAAGCCTTTTGAGAACAATATGTCTTCACTTCGTGCGCTTCCAACCTGCTTATGACATAATACCAGACCTGCATATATTATAGTGTGGCTGCATTTCTTTTTCTTGGTCGGATCTGTCAGAAGGGCATACCCCCCATTGCCCCTCCTTCAAATAGGCTAGTGTTAGGCCAAATAACAAAAATAATGAGTTTCTCGCCCGGACTTTTTCAAAAAAGGAGGAGCTAGGCAGGGCATTACAATTTACTATTTTTCCATTTTTTGCTATTTTTTTCCAAGATGGCGTCATGCTAAATATAGCTGGCCAAGGTATATTTTATTCACAGATATTGTGATATTTGAGTATACTGATGCAATGTATGACAAAACAAATGATTTGTATAATTTAGTCCAATTGCTAAGCCAGCTTCAAAATTCAGAAACAGTGAAAAATGTACATGTGTTCAGCTTGAATTAGCTATAGAAGCTATTTATACAAAATGTACATCACAGCCTTTTCTTTTTTTTTCTTCTTTTTTTCTCCTTTTTTTTTCTTTCTTTTTCTGAATAGTAAATAGTAATGAAAAAAAAGGAGGCGGCGGCCAAAAAGGAGGCGGACGGGGACGAGAAACTTGTTATTTTTGTTATTTGGCCTTATCTTAAAACAACGTTTAAATGGGGAAAAAAAAAATCGTTATCAGATTTACCTTTTCAACTTGATTCCTCAAATTGACATTTTGCTCTTCTAATTCATGTACTCTAGTTTCTGCTTTTTGCTGGTTATCTTTAGCTTTCCCTGCTTCATCGAGTGAGTTTTGTAATTCACCTTTAACGCCTTCAATCTCAGTCTGAATGAAGATAAAAAACGAAATTCAACCAAGAAATGATGTGAAATTACGAGAAAAAAAAAACCGAAAAAACTCCCGATACCGAAAATTAAAAGATTTCTTCCTACCCGAATTTTTAAAGGCAAAGACAATCATCTTTTAAAAAAATATTGACTTTCAATTCTAGCTCCCAAATCCCCTACTGTACATATAAAAGAACGAATTTTACTAAAATAAAAAAAAATCCTGCAGGCCTGCTTGCAGTTGTTCATTTTTAAACTTAAGTTTCATCAAGCTCAAACCCAGCGTCGGGTTATTAATTTTAAGCCTTGTTTCGTAATTTACTAATTCAGTTAGACCCGACCTTGGGTCTAAAATCACTTTAAAAAAAGGAAATTCAGACCTCAGACTTATTTCCTTTGTTAAACCTGATGTTTAACCCATGCAGCGACATGTTTATATTTTAATTAAATACGGTCTTTAGAGTTTTTGGAATAAATCCTAGAAATCACGTAAGAAATATACCTGACACAAAGTGAGATACAGCATACAGATTCTGAATTGTTTTTACCACTCTCTTTTCGAGGTCTGTCGTTATTTCCTGAAGCTTTTCTTCCTTTTCAGCCAAAGCCCGATCGGCGCCCTGTTTCTCCTCTTCACAGTCCTTTCTCACTTGCGCCACTTCTTCATCTTTCTTCCTTAGCAACGCATCGCTGTTGCTCTTCGCCTCGGATGTGACTTTGAACCTCTCGGCCAGCTTCTGCAGCTCCTCGCCAATGAGCTCCCTGTCGGTGGCCACGGCGTCGAGCTTTTCCTGGAGTTCGACATTGAACTCGACGAGGGCGTTGGCCTTGCGCTGTGTTTCGATTGTGACCATGACCGAGATGAAAATGAGCACGAAAGAGAGGAGGATAATACACTTGGTTTGGATAGGGTCTTTCATGTTTGTTTTCCAGTGAGCGAGGTCAGATGCTGATGGTGACGGTCTGATTTAGAAATGCCTGCAATGCGTGACAGGGCGATAGAAGACAAAGAAGATTAATCATAAAACTATATATACTGCGTATACATAATATAGTAATAACATTTCCCCAAAGATATTTCATGGGTTTAAAAATAAAAGTTAGAGAAGTGTCATAATTCGTAACTTACTGAGATTTAATATAAAGCAACAACAACAACAACAATAATGACGATGGTAATGATAGTAACAATAATATTGATGATGATGACGATGATAACAATAATAACGACAACATCAATAATAATAATAATAATAATAATAATAATAATAATAATAATAATAATAATAATAATAATAATAATAATAATGATAATAACAATAACAACAGTAATAATAATGATAATACTAATTATGATATAATAATTATGACAAATATAGCAGAAATGTAGATTTTTACATTCCTACTTCTTTAATTGTCAATCTCGTTAAATTGTTGTCATAATCATTTGACAAAGCCGTAAATTGCGTTGAAAAATGACCTAATGCAAATTGTTGGATATAAAGAATGAAACTTCTCTTCTTCATCATTACATTTATATATAATTTTTGTTTTGACATATTATTCTATTATCGAATCTAAAGTACACCTTACATCGCGAAAACATTTAATGAATTAAAAAAAAAAGCTTGAAAGAAGTAGTGGATATCGTCACATTCATGATAAAAAATATCTATTTATTAAGGACAGACATTGAATTGAATTTAATTTGAATTGAACTGAATTGAATTGAATTGACATTTATTTCCGTCATCATGACAAAATAATGTACAAAGGTAAAAGATGGAATATCATAACATATTTTTAAAAAAGTATATCAAAATTACATATAAACTGACATAATGACATTCAAAATATAAAGAAAATATGAAAGTATAAACCATATAGTATGAATGGAAATGGTGCAATAAGTCATATTTCTAAACAAAATGGCTT
Organism: Mesocentrotus franciscanus; assembly: GCA_037976565.1. Lineage (NCBI taxonomy): Eukaryota > Metazoa > Echinodermata > Echinoidea > Camarodonta > Strongylocentrotidae > Mesocentrotus > Mesocentrotus franciscanus. The sequence continues at coordinate 14,509,479 of CP137671.1, read as the reverse complement.
TTGAGAAAAACGATTGCTCATTATATTGGATTTAGCGGTGGGAGGTAAGGGCTTGGAGTAAACTAGTGAAATGAATATGGGTGCATGCGAACAGCTAATAAAACATAAACTGAATTTCTTATGTTTGAAAATGTTGACAAGTGACCGACTGTATTCTGCAGGAAACTATAATTTTCGATGACAAGTTATAATCAACAAGTATGTTCATATACAGACTTACCTCGATCGCACATCAGCCCAGAGATATTCCTCAATTATAATAGTAAAATTCTGGCTGTAATGGTCTCTGTAGGGCACATGCTTATGCCGAATCAACGCAAGAGAACTAATAAGCCCCTGTTAATACTATACTCTTGGTCTATTCTGGAGGGCTTGGCAATTACATGATGCTAGCTACTCAAGAATAATGCTTCGCTGCATGCCACGTATGTCAATATAACATCAGCGATGATAACGGTCCACACCCACCGAAAGTAATGGCTATATTATTGGATGTTGACTTTTAATTCTAGTGGAGTCGGACGAGTATAAAGGGTACCCGGATAAATACCCCAAAGAGAAGAAAGGGGTTGGGAAAAGTGTTGCATATAGAGAGAGAAAATGGAGTGATATATATAGAGAAAGTAAGAGAAGGGAAGCGGTGCTATATAGAGAGTGGGGCGAGGCTGCAAACTCGGAAAGATTTAGACAGGAGTGAAATATAGAAAGAGAAACAGTACGGGGGAGAGAGTTGTTATATATATATATATTATGAGGGAGAGACAGAGAGAGAGAGAGGGGGAGAGAGAGACAGAGAGGGAGAGAGAGAAAGAGAGGGAGAGAGAGAGAGAGAGCGTGACGAGAGAGAGAGATAAAGATTATTCACCGTTAAGGCGAAAAAGCAAACAAAACAGTCGTTGATCTATTCTTATGCAAATCGCTCTTTTCCATTCACTTGCCAATACAATCATGTATATACAGACAAAAACAAACAATGTCGGCAGCACCGAAAAACCAATCCAACCATGCACATAATTATAGTAACAGAGAGAAGAATGAGTCTTGGTAAAGGTGAAAAATAATTTGTAACGTAAATCTACAATATGCAGCATTACTAGAGAGAAGATTAAAGGGTAATCCAACCCTTGTAATAAGTTCATTTAAAGTGGAAACTGTATTATACTTCAAGAACTTGATGAAAAAGGTTATGCTCCAGTGCACAGGACCGAAGGCATCTTGAAGATCAAAGAACGTCACATATTGATCGTCCTATTACGGCTTTTGGCATCGTGGAGCAGTTCGTGGAGCACTGATTTAAGAGTCAAAGAGTGTATGAATAGAGGCAATTAAGCTTGTATTTCGATTGGCTTGTTTCGTGCATGGAATCCAAGTCATAATAATAGCTAATCAGTGATTATCTGTGATCCAATTATTATAGAAAAAGTATTAATTAAAAAAAAATCCACATGGCAGCCAAAGGCTGAATTTGATGGCGTTTACAAATATCTTACAAATCTATACATATATCATAGTCATTATAATTATTATTATATCCCTCATGTATAGTTTTTTGCATTGCCATTGTACAGAGCACGAAAAAGGGATAGTTTCTCTATTAAATTTGAGAGAGTGAGATCATTTACTATTCGGCGTTGTATAGTAAATTCCGGAATCCACTTTTTCCACCGATCACCGATATTTCTGCGATCGATATCGAAATTGATGTTCTTGAGCTTGAGTACGAGTGCGATTAGTTTTCGAGAATTAGTCATTGTATATTTGTTTTATTATTATATCCCTTTCACCTCAATCATTCCTTGGACACTTCTGTAATAACATGTACCTTACTCACATTCATATCACATTAAAATAAGAAATACAAGAAAATTGCACGAAATGAAACATAGAAGGATGCAACGGTTTAGCTGGCGCTGTACGGTACTGCAGTAGTGTTGTGCTAGTGCGGTTACTGCATGCATGTTTGCACGACCTGAGAGCCGTGAGTGCACCGCGGGAGTTTTAGCGCTATGAGGCATTTTAAATCCCGTACGCTTACTGAATTTTGCCATTTTTAGGGGGGGGGGACCTGGAAACTAATTAAGGAGAAGGAATTTTAATCTGGTAAGTCATTTACCTTTTCTTTTTATTTAATTTAGGCATATGCTGCTGAATGCTCAGAGTTCATATTTCTTTGTAATAGTGAGATGCTCGTATCTCATGAGGGATATAAAACAGATATGCAATGTCTTTCTTGGCTCTAGCAAACTATGAGTTAATTCAGAGGCATAATAACACGTAACTTTCCCTCGAGGCAAATTTATATCAAATTTACTATCCCCTCGGCAAGCCTCGGGGATAGTAAATTTGATATAAATTTGCCCTCGGGAAAGTTACTATCTATGCCTCTTCATTAACTCATAGTTTTTGCTAGACCCTCGAAAGGTATTGTATATTTGTATAATATGAAAAAGAGAACCAGAGCAATTGAGCGGCTTGGGCCCGCGAGTTAATAATTTAGTTCTATGGGTTTAGTTCCATATATGCATCCATTAAGTGGAAATCCTACCTGGCTACTCTGAAAGAAAGCCAGTAAAACCCGCAGAGAAGACTGAAGGCTACATGCTAAAAGTTAGAACGAATTCGGACAAAAAATGATTGAATATGGTTGAATTTTTGAAAGTTGTAATCACTATACGTATGGGCACTTCAAATTGGCTGAATAGGCGGTGACACGTACTGTGACGATCAGTGCCGGACAACTTTCCAATTTGTTCCAGCTAGCACAAACAAATAATATTTGTTTAAATATATATGACTCAGGGGCCGGGTCCTTTCTTTTTAGGGAACTTTAATAATTATGCTACCCATATTATATTTTGAGACGTGCCTCAAGAGAGAAGACGCTTACTAATATAGGAGAAAAAACAGATATTAAAGGGCAATCCAACCCTTGTAATAAGTTGATTTGTATGAAAGCAGAAAAATAACAGAAGCAGAATGGCAAAAGTTTGAAATGAATCGGACCGATAGTAGTTATGAATACACACTCATACACGCCCACACGCGCACATACACACACACTGAATGTGCCATGTCTTGTGCCGCTCTTGTGCCGCTCTTTTATCCTGGGACGGGGGTGCAATTCAAACTAGATACAATTTTGTCTCTTTTCGTGGCATTTTGCGTCCCTTAATTTAAAAGCCGTCCGGAGCATATATAATATACGCCCCCTTGCCCCGACGGCCGCATCAGGCCCAGAAAAGCGCTATTACAAAATAGTGAAAATTACCTCGACCTGGGATTTCGGGTAGTGAATTCGAAGTTACAGTCAGTACTTTAATTCCGGAGAGGCATATCGTGCATTGACAAAATAATGCCCCCACCTCAAAACATGTCACCCTGCGTTTTCCCATCACAGTACTATGTATAAAAATATAACATCGCTTTGAGCATGCAACTGAGGTACATTTTTCTTTTCACAGGATGTTCTGTAACAAGCGCTGAAAAACTGTGGCATGGCGTGCGCCAGGGTTTTCAGAGGACCAGTTCTCATATTTCGAGCACAGCAGTGTATAGATCTACGAAATCCATGTAATCTTCGTAGAATAAGTGGTAAGATTTGATTGTTTCGTCCATTTATTTCCTGCTGGCTGAAAATCGTGAAGTAATCGTGCAGACAAATCTGGAAAATGTCGTGTATTGTCCCACATGTAGGTTTTTATGTAGTACACATATGATGCCTTGCATAGTTCAAAATACACACATAGCTGCATCGCTATCCTGGCTGTGTATTAAAACCTGTTTTATTGATCTCAACATTTCAAACACCACTGTACAAAACTAAACTGATTTCACTCAAAATCGGTACTTTAGTGACAATTGATGACACCTAAATAGCAGTAAAATACAATTTTTTCAACTCACCGATGTTAGAAAGAATAATTTAAAAATTAAAATCGTGAGTCCACTGTCAAACTTGCTTACAGTTTTATCGGCATGATTGTGTGCATTTGTGTGTTATAAGTGTATTGACTAATCACGTGTGAAATTGCTGCCTATTAGCACATGGTACAGCGCTAGAGGTCCATACGCAGTATAGGGTGTCTGAACGCATTTTCAATTTTCCCCTTTGGATCGTTTTTTCACCATTATGGTTGGATAATTGAAAAAATCATTCACTCAGAATAATACATTTCAAATTTCAAGACTAACCGATGTTTCTATCAAAAGATACAGCCCCTTCAAATCAAAGAAATATTCATGGTATTTTTCTCAGAATCAATGAAAAAGACGTGAAAAATAACATATTACGTACCAATTTGGTCGCTAGCAGTATTGCTAAGGAAAAAACAAGTTATTGTTTCAGCTTACAATATGGCTTTAAAAAAGTAGCCCCCTCTTTTCAAAAGTAGCCCCCACTTTTCTTAAAGTAGCCCCTTGGTTTTTTGAAAAGTAGCCCCCTTAAAAAAAAAGTAATTCCTAGCCTGGAAGTGAGTTGGAGAAAATAAAGAGAAGAAACATAAGAAAAAAATGATGATCAAAGATATTTATGAGCAAGAGCCAAGATAGACCGAAGATTTCTGTCTCTTTCGTTCGTTAGCCTCTGATTTGGGTAGGGTCGGCTCCTCTCTTTAGAGACAGAACCCGACCATAGCGATTGCATTGCAAACTACCACCTCCGTCCGGGTGATAAACTTATGCCCAAAATACTACATTTTACCCGATGCATATCCGATGCATTTATTTTAAACTGTTACTGTCAATGGATGACGTCATCTTCCTTCATGCGCAGTAACAGTTTAAAATACGGTTGCAAGAATTTCAACACGGAGCTCATTTTCTGCGATGAAAATCCGGAAAAAAGACCCTTAAACCATGGAGCTAGAAAACAAGGAGTGGGCACTCTGCCCCTAGGGCTTTTCCTATCACTCAGAGCGGGATTATGCGGGATTAGGGGTCCAACGAAAAACAAAACGACCTCTTACGCAACGAGGTCACCCTGGTCGCTATCTCCGGACTTTGATGTCCCATGCGCGATGCCGCTCTGAACTGGCCCTCTCTATGTGGGAACATCGACAGTCCAGTCATAAGGAATCGCGTGTTCATATAGCTAGCTCTATACACATGTCCCTGCATGTCGTTAGCGTCATCACATGCGACATACACTCTGATGTTGTGATAGTCTAGGATTCAGCTCTCAATGGGTGTAAAAATCTCGAAAATCGGCCAACGACAAGGCGAGTTTTGACATGATTATTGTTGAAAATTGTCCATATTTCGTTCCATTTATATTCATATTTCAACGTAATATTAGTTGTAGACCCTGTCTAGCCCGGGTGAAAATCATTTTTTAGGCAGACAAATTAGATTTTCTTCTTTATTTTGATGTATGACTCCACCGTTCGCTCCCGTTCGTTCTATGGTGATGACCCATTGAAAACAGTACATTTTGGTCCATTACGAAATGAGATCATGCAACCGTTGAAAGAAGACTACATTATGCATAGAATAGAATTTATTGACTCTTGCGACCCCCTTCTGGGGTATAAGGGTACAACAAATTTACATGTCATGATAATGATACATAATAAAGAATACAAACGTAGCATAATAATACAAAGAATACAGAATACAAAAAAAACAATACAAATGTATAACGATAAATAGGAATGATCTAAACCTAGGCTATATATATGCTACACAAAAATACAATATTAAACAAATATGGCAAGTATACATGAAAAGTGGAGAATTCCAAATGAGCAATATAAATACAAACAACAAAACACTACATAATTGTGCTAACTATCTAGAAAAATTATCAGTTAAATTTTGTACATGTAAGTGAGATATGTGATTGGATTGCATGTTATTGTGATTGGGTGCATGCATGCAGACTAAAAAAATACGGCATAATATTGTCCCTAGAAAGATAAACCTAAATCACTCTTTGCTTTCCAAAGGACAAACAAAAAACATAATGGAATATAATGCAATAAGATAAAACAAACAAACAATCAAACAAAACTATACTTGACGTTTTTATGGGTGACATGATTATGATTGGATTGTTCAGATTTATTTAGACCAGCAAAATATGACATTATTATCCTTAAGAAGAGTACTAATTTCTTCAGCTGTCCTGTACCGGAATATAAAAATTAATTCAACATGTGTAATGTGCAAGGGCGTTAACTATTACTTTACGACCTAAATATAACTCTCTTTCCTTTCTGAAAAAAGGGCAAACAAAAACATAATGGTATTCATCACCAGACTAATGCATATCACAACATGGGCATTATATACTAATTTCATTAAAAGCTTCTTTGAATCTGTTATTATTAATTGGTAAACGGTGTGACCTACATTTAAAACGGCTGAGCAATGTTATTCTATCTTTTTTACCCAGCAAAACTAAATACCTTTCAAAGAGAATCATTTTTAAAGATCCTATAATTTTGGCATGCACTGTTTGACCAAATTGTTGCCATCACAGTCATCTTGTTTTGAAAATGATCGTTTAATCTCAACTTCAGAGTGCTCATGCAGTATCCAACTATTGCTAAATCCTTCCCCTTGCTTTAGCCAAACAAGAGGAACAGCATGGTTCAATATTTTTTCAATACAAGATAACCACTTGAAATAATTAGACATATCTACATTCTGACTAATTAACCTTTGCAAAAAATAAAATTTGACTGAATATTTATAGGGGGAACCTTTTACTCTTCTTAACCAGAAACTATAACCATTCGATGTTTGATACCGTTAGCTAAACATGCCCTCCCAGTTTCTCCATATACCATACAATCTGGTGTAAATTTATTTACACATAACGCTGACCTGAGAAATGTTCTGTGAAATATTTCAATTTGACTCAAATCTTCATATCTCCACACTTCACATCCAAGTTGGTCTAACAATTCACATCGAATATCCAATGGCAGTTTAATTGAGTCTTTGAACCTTTAATGACATAGAGAAGAGGGCTTTCATGGCCTGTGATACCTGAAAAAATGGGTAGGGGCAGGGAGATAAAACCTGGTAGGGGTTTCGAGGCTTGAGCGGCACACCCCGTCCAAACCTATTCTGAGTACCCCGGGTTTAAAAGCTGCCATGTTACGGGATGTAAACGTATCCTACAATGCACCGCACATGCAAGCGGGCGGTTGATCAACCGAGCTTGCGCATGCGCTATGTGATCTTATTTACCACCGGTGCGACCAGGCGGCATTAATCCAGCTTAGTGGAATGATCGCTTGGGGACCGCGGCACCAGGGATAGTTCAAAAGACCCTAATCCAGTTTTCTCTCCTAGTCTTCTAGCTCCATGCTTAAACGCATCATACAGTCAATCTGGTAAGTGGAACCGATGTAGTTTAGCCTAGCTAATCGGGTAAAATGTAGTATTTTGGGCATAAGTTTATCACCTGGACGGAGGTGGTAGTTTGCAATGCAATCGCTATGGTCGGGTTCTGTCTCTAAAGAGAGGAGCCGACCCTACCCAAATCAGAGGCTAACGAACGAAAGAGACAGAAATCTTCGGTCTAGAGCCAAGAGTGAGGTAAAAGAGAGGGACAGAGGGAGAAAAGAGGAGTAGACTGGGAGGATTTATTTAGCAGAAGTATTTTGGGTCCAGGACAAGGTAAGATAATGCTGTAGCCATGAGGAAGCCAAGATGAACAGAGCTAGTATTTCTTCTTTTTTTCACTGGCAACAATAGTCAAGTATGACAAATTGCCATCAAATTATAAGAAAATTAAAAGAAAGAAGAAAAATAGAAAATTTACTTGTTCTAATCCTAGCTTAGCACTCACATCTTTTGCTGCTCTCCACCCAGGTGTTAACCTGGTACCTGGCAGGATACATTCCTTGAAATGCACTGTGCGCTGATTACGGCAGCTAGAGCGAAAGCCAGGGTAATAATATCTCAATTTCTTTGGAAGCGCATAGAGAAGTTATATCATGTGATATGTGCGATACTACATTATTATTATCGTTAAATTATTATTATTATTTATATTATTATTGTTATTATTAGTTATTATGACGTATGGGACACGTTGCATGGAATCGCCCAATTATATTTTAATCTTAGAAGTTAGTAACATATGGGAAAAAGTAGCTTGGATGTGCCCCAAATACACCCTACTTCTGTCATTCACATTCCTCTCAATGCCTTTCTACAGGGTCAAAGGTTGCTTATGCCAACACAGATGACACAAGCAACGGTAGTCCATCACCGGCTGATGCCAAGCAGCCTGAAGATTCCACCCAAACTACGACCAAACTGCCCTCTTCCCATCATGCACCTGCTACCACCCGAGGACCGAGGCGGAAGAAGGTTGGAGAGGCTGTGCAGGAGCGGAAGTATTTCAGCCCGGAGTTCATGCCTCCCATGGGGCAGAGGAGTATGTTGAAGGACTATCTGGAGAGGGAGGATTGTTACAAGAGACGAGAGGTCTTAGATGTACCAGAGTTTTATCTAGGTAAAGTGAAGATTCTTATTAATTTGAAGAAAAAAAAGTTTTTATTGAGAAACTAAACACATTAGAAAAAGCTAAACAAATGAAGGCAACAGATGTGTAACTATAATTACAATGACTGAGCTACAACTACTTAATATTAATTTTACCAATATTTTAATGACAAATAGGACTTAATATACCCACAAAACACATCACAACACACATAGACACAAAAGGCACTGCACAGCACTGTTAATATTTGGAAGCCTAGATTGCAGGGAAATTTTACCCTGACAGCAAAACTTCTGAGCAAAATATCAGCAAAAATTCCATAATTTGGGTCATGGAAGCTTCTAGTTTTACAAAATTGTAATTTCTCTATGTTAAGATCTATACATATGTGCAATTCCAAATGTTGAGTGAGCTGTTTCCTTCTCAATCCACCCTTTTTTCCACCCTGCTCTCTATACAGGATCAATCCTAGCTGTAACAGTTTCTGACCCTTATGCTCCGGGGAAAGAAAATCGCTTTGTCGGCATTTGCATCGAGAGGAAAAACTATGGACTTGGTGCCAGTTTTAAGCTACGGAATTGTATCGATGAACAAGGTCAGTATGATGCGAGAAATGTTTAGGAATATGTGGGTGAATACTAGAGAAAAGTGAAAAGAAAAAGAAACATATGGGGACATGTTGATCGCTTTTGTTGAAGCTGTAAATTTTGAAAACTTCCTTAAATAAGAAGTCCACCATGATATTGTGTTGGTTTTAATAGAATAGATAAAGATGCAGGTCAGTGAAAGTTTGAGCAAAAACCGATTATAAATAAGAAAGATATGAATTTTTGAAAGTGCAATCAATCAAGCACAAATTGGTAACTCTGTGACATATCTTGCCAAGTCCCCTCCCACTTGCCCTGTACTAAAACCTTATATTAAGAAAATTTTCAATCTTTTTCTAAATATAATTATTGCAAATATGTCTATATACAGCCCCGTATGTATGTAACAAATCTATTCCTATCAATAACTAAGAAAATGAAAATTTTCTGTACAGAGCAAATTGGAGAGGAGCTTGCAAGTTACATCACACTGTTGCCAATTTGTGTTTCACTGATGACCACTTTAATAATTCCCAACTTTCCTATCTTTAATCAGATTTTGCGCAATCTTTCACTGACCTGTTCCTCTCATTTTATTAAAACCAACTTAATGTCAGGGTAGACTTTCCCTTCAGAGAGGGTAGATTCTGTTTAAATTAGTGCTGTAAGTCAGGCGCCATGTTCAGGTTCGGTTCGGTTCGGCAGAGTTCTGCAATTTTTTTACCCGAAGTTGGTTCGGTTTGGGGTTCGGTAATATAATAGCAAGCAGCCTAATAGCTACGGTGGTCGGCGCTGGGCGGGCCGGCCGGGCAGGCCCGACCAGCACGGAGGACTTCTGCCCCACTCCTGATGAAAAACACTGCTTCCGACCGGCATGTATTTCGCATAAAAAAACTGCTTTAAACTAAACTATTTTAGTACTTACATTCATATTTCCGTTTTTAATCGTGTTTTATTTGCAGTTTTACAAGAATCATGTTTTCAATTTGAAAATAAATAAGACGGTTGTTGTCTAATGTTACGAGTCATGAAAGCTGCCATCTTGAATTTACCGATGTATATGTTATAATACACAGAGATAGCAGCCCAGGCTCGTTCGATTGCCGTTATTATAAATGTTTATTTTTAATGGGGTAAATAATAAAATTCCTAATTTTCCTGAATAAATAAATTAGAATACTATAATATGTATTTATTTCGTTATTTAAATGGTAAAATTTGTCCGATATTATTACAATTAATTTTTTTTAATTTTTGTATTGTTTGGGTTTGAGCCGAACTTGTTTTGATCAGTGCCTAATAGGCACGTGTATTCAAGCTTGTTTATAGCTTGCGATCGCGACGTTGCAGAGGTCAGGATTTGGGATTTAAATTGGGTCGGTGAAGTCGCGCCCACGACTGGAGAGGCATGAATCACAAAGGAGGAAAATGGGAAAAAAGTAAATATAGAATGAGCAATCATGACATGAAAATTAGGTATAAAATGACAAGTTAATTAGCCTGCAAAAACGTTTAAAATTTTTCTGCCGAACATCCGAACCAGGCCTTTGTGTTCGGTTCGGCTCGGTTCGGCGAACTTGCGTTCGGTTCGGTGGTTCGGCTACAGCACTAGTTTAAATGCATTTTTTTTTTACAGCACCGTAACTACTGGTAAAGATTTCCTTCCATGATGTTGCTCAGTTCTACGTCAAGTACTCCTGACCAGTGGTGTAGTGTGGATCTAGCCATTGAGGAGTAGTGGGGGGCACTGGTCTTATTTTGTGGTTTAGAAGGGTGGAGGGGAGGGGGTCCTTTTATCTTCTTTGCTTTTCCTTTCTCCCTCTTCATTTCCTCTCTTTCTTCTCACATTTTATGTTGGAGATTCAAGGGGGCTAGGGAGGGGGCAGGGGCTATGTCCCCTAGAAGATTTGCCACTGCTAATTTCTACTCTCTACACCTATCAACCACAGGTATTGAGATCAACTATGAACTATACAACCCCCTCATCAAAAAGATTGAGGTGATCAGACTTGAGAAGAGGCTAGACCGCCACCTCCTCTACCTGCGAGACGCCTTGCCCGAGTATAGCACCATAGATCCTGACATGACGACAATCAAACATCCCCCTGGTAAACCTGTGCCTGTCAATGATGTGAAGGTAAATCAAGGGATTATAAAGCAATGATTCCCAAAAAGTATCGGAAGTGCGTTGCTAGAGAAAATAGCATGAGAGTACAATCTAATTCCGGTGTGGTTTTCACCCAGTAGTATGGCATTTTAGACCAGTGTTTACACATTTGTATATTGGTGTTTGAGAGAATATACATCATGATCGTTTCAAGGAAAACTAGCTGGAAATCACTTTCCCTGTAAAGCGTGACTCACATTTGCATGCATTTTCACGTTTTTTGTGTGAGCGCTTTTGTGAGGTGGGACCCTTTTTGTAAATTCTCAAATATCAAAACACTGCGAATTTTACTGCAAATTTTAAATGCAAATTTTAAATGCAATTATACAGTACAGATGAAGAGTATGTAGAAAATAAACACAGGTCCTGTGCGGGCCTTATTTTATGCAAGCACAATTAGCGCATAACGGTACAGGTACTCTTGACTGCAGTCTTATACCTAATCCTAAGCCTAACACTAAATTACTAACCTTGGACCCGTTTCGCAAAGCCTTTTTCAGTGACAAATGACAACAATCTGGGACAAATCTGCTGATAACCAATCAGAAGCAAGGATTTCACTAGCTTATAAGAAAAACTGTCATTCGTCACTGATGACAAGTCTTGTGAAATGGGGCCCTGGAAGCCGAATAGAAACACAACTAGTAACCCTACATCTTTGATGAAATTAAACCTTGAACAATAAGCCACTTTGGAGATAGTATATGGGCATTGGGAGATACAGGTCAGTTGCTCAAAACTGTAAAACCCATTGAGATGACTGCTGGATATGTGTTCATGAAAGTTATGTAATCCTTCATTTATGCACCAGCGGTGCATTCTATGATACATAGGTGGAAGTATTCTTTTCAAGAGGGCAAAGAAAAGATATTTATGAAGCACCTCCATCACACTGGAGTGGTTTAAGCACTTGACTTGAAATGTAAAGGTCATGGGTTCGATCCCTTACACTTCACTAATGTCCTTTGGCAAGGCATTAATCTATATTTGTTACTCCATAGTCCATACCCAGGAGAGAAATGGGGACCTGGTAAGATGACATCAGCCTTTGTGTTAGTAATTGCTATATGCCCTCACGTTGACCAGGGAGTGGAGATGGTGCACATTGTGCGTGAATGAATCCGATGGCCTGGGTAATAATATCTGTAAAGCGCTTAGGGATGGTATTTCGTATTAAGCGCTATATAAATCCAGATTAGTAGTAGTAGTAGTATTTGTTCAAGTGCTATCTCCAAGCTTATTGTCCTGGGAGAAGATGTTTGGTCACCGTCTATTCACCTATATCTTGACATTTCTCCTCGCACAGGTAAAGATGAAGCCAAAGCCTTGGCACATGCGATGGGAGCGGTTTGGTTTCCAGGGCATCGACATGACAGAGGTGCTATCGGAGGAGAAGATCGAGGAGGGCAAGAAGTGGGAGACGCCAGAATACAAGAAGATGGACCTCATCAACCTCTACAAATCCAGCTCCCATGGCAACGAGGAGAGGGCAAGGATCAAGGAGGAGTTTGAGAGACATGTGCAAAGTCTGAGGAGGGTGAAGAAGAAGTCCAGTGCTGGCTCATAGTAGATTGCCAGGAGGACTGGACTGATAAAGACTTTTTAAAGCTCAAGTGAAGATCTGGAGTGGACGCTAAGGTCCCTCAAAGACATTGTCAACCTACATGTATGTGCCAGGTTGGACCATGGTTATGAACGAATAAATCGACAGATGGAAGCAGGCACGATGAGGAATATAAGAGAAATGAGGGCTATGTTGTCAGCATATGGCATTATTATGGGGTTATGTACCCCCCCTACCCCCCTCCATTATTACACCCCCTTTTGAATGGTGAAAAACAAGAAATTAGGGAGAAAAGGTTGGACAAAAAACAAAAAAAAGAGTGGAAATACGAATGTGAAAAGGAGACAATATGACCCTCATACACCCATCCCCTTATAGGTGGCTTTGTTATATCACATCCCACCCATCTAGTAAGACTGGTGCCTACCTCCGTCCACTTTGACTCATGTTTTGCCACTGCTCCCACCCTGTCATTGCTAACCTTGTGTTTTCTTCTGAAAATAAGGAGATATAATACATGTTTAACGTTTATTATGTACCTTTTGGAAGGTCTCGAGGTGAAATGTGATCAAGCACAAGATTTGAAAGTACATGTTTGATGCTAAAGCAAATAATGATATTAACAGAATGTGCCGCATTCTACCTCGAAAAGGTCTCATTGTATTTACAAGGTGAAAGAGAACAATGATAAAGTATTAGCAAAAGTGCAATGCTGCAGGAAATCCCAGGAAAGCAGGATTTTGTATTCATATCAATCATTTCAATCAGAAGCAAAAGTCGGAATGTGTATATTCAGCAAGCAGAGGGACTTTGTTTCCACTCTTGTCCATTCATAGAAACATGCCTTTGGGGGAATTTTAGGTATAACATTTGCATACAATAATAATAATAAGAATTATATTTGCTTATATAGCGCCTAACACTTACTTTATCAGAAGTCTCTAAGCGCTCTACAATAATGCAGCATAATTACCCTGGCTTTAGCAGTGCAGCTGTCACGCGCTCTGCATTTCAAGGAATAAATTCCTACCAGGTCCCCATTTACTTCACCTGGGTGGAGTGTGGCAAATGTAGATCAATGTCTTGCCAAAGGACATTAGTGCCGCGGCGGGACTCGAACCGCGGACAATGCATGTTGAATGGTTTTCTTGACATGGAGTTTGGATTTACGGTTTGGGGGCTTTTTTAATCTGTGATGGATTAAGAGACTTGGGGCATTCATGGAAATAAATGACAGTGCAGTATTTCATTTAATTCATGGTATTTCTTTAGGGGGAATTTAACACTATTTATATTTATGTACACCCCCAATAGCAAATATAATAGAATATTACGAAAGGCAGGCTTGACTTTTTAAAGTTGAGAGATCTTACATAATTCTATTCACAAATTTTAGATGAACAACCCCCGCCCCGAAGGAGGTGCTTCAAAAAATCTCAATTAGGCTGGTGGCCTAGTTGCCAGTTGAATGCTTCTGTTAAAAGAGATTAGAACACTATAAACACTCATAAAAATGGAAATTCTACAAGTTGCGAATGAGCAAACCACGATTCACTGTGTAGAGAAACTGATGCTAGACAAACTTGAAAAATGAAAACTGTATACTGTGCTACGTGTATCCTATTTGTATCATGACCCCATGTTTTTGTAATGAACATCAAATCAGATTCATGGTCTGAATAAAAATTACTTTGTATTGTACATCACTGATATACATGTCTCTTGTCTGTTTATGTGCATTTATTTAGTGTTCATGAATTGTGCTTAAAGCCCCACTGCACTATTTGTAGCTACTTGCTCCCTCTATATAGAAAACAACGCCTAAGCGGTGCCCGTTGGTCCCCCATGATCCTCTTTTTCTTATGTTAATTGAGAGCTGAGTTGATGAGATAACCACCTGTCGGTGACCACGCTGGGTGGTCTAATCCCTTCTGGCCAAACTAGTGCAGACGGGCTTTAAAGGGGAAGTCAACCCAGATATTAAGATTGTTTTAACACTCTTGATGCTTTCTTTGACTCATTTGCCACACATGCATTTTTCGCACAAAACAATAGGCACCGACTGAGGAAAGCATTGCTTTGTGCAACACAATGGCCTTGTAAACTGACCCATTCCGGTATTGATTAGCTCAATGACATCCCTTTAAACACGTATAGATTAATCTTGCATTGGAAACAGTTAATCTTGAAGCCTTTGGTATATCTATCTATCCCATGATGCATACAGTGTGGCACAGGGAATTTATGTGTGCAGCATATAAAGAGTTGATAAAATAAAACAAATTAGAGAAACAGGTCAATAAAACTTTGAGGAAAATTTTATATAGGACAAGAAAGTTATGAAGTATAATGTATACGTGATCATTCAGATTTAAATTGGCAACTCTGCGAAGTACCTCGTGAGCACTGAGCGCCTCTCTGATTTCCTCTCTATGCAAAACCTTTATAAAGTCTTCATTCAGTCCGATGATATTTTGATGAAACCTGTTCCCTAGATTTTTGTTATGTTTTACAAACCCCCTTGATGAAATATACCTTTTTGACAACCAAGAAAATGGAACTTTATGACATTCTGAGGCATATATTGGAGAGGTGCTTGAAGGCTATATCAAGAATTTGCCAATAAAGGGCTGTATTCTGAAAGTGATTTTATCATTCATGGGAAAATGCTGTTAATTGTAACAAATTCAAAATGCATGGAACTTACACTCCCCATTGCTTCTTGCACAGATGTATCTTTATACCTCGCGCGAAACAGTCGGCTTTTGTCCTATTAAATTTTATTGTTTTACTAACATGAAAGATACCATCCTTTTCAGAATACCATCCCTCCATTTTATGATTACATATTTAAACATTCCTAAAACTTTAATCGATCTGCTTCTCTCATTTTTATGGACTTCTACTTTAATCCTAGACTATAAATAGAAGGGGGCAAAGATGGTGGGGTCTCTCTCTCTCTCTCTCTCCTGAGGCATCTACATGATTTGTAAAATCATAAATTTGAAAATTAAGCTGTATTTTCCTTAACTCCTTTACCCAGATAACATATGCATGAAACTATGGTTAGCTTTCAATAATAATATTCTTTCTTGCATTTCAATAAAATTCATGTAGCAACACAAGCAAGAAACTTCATTTAAAGAAAAAAGAAACAATGCCTTGCATTCAAGTTGATATTTGTTTTATTGTATTCATATAAGAAGATTCTATACATTTAAAATTGAAAACAAATTTATTCACGGTAATAACAGAACTAAATTACAACGATTAATAAATCTGACAATTAATAATCATTCTGTTCAATTGACCAATCACATGACTAATATAATACATAGATGGTGAAAATAGTATGAAAAAGAGTAGAAAATACACAGAAATGTTGTTTATCATGCATTAATCTACATGTATTGCATATTGAATCATTCTCTACACATAAGCTTAATTACAGATTGGTACTTTTTTTTCAAACAACAGAGACAGACTAATCTGATTAAGTGTCTTTAAAAACAGTATATTACTTAATGATTCCAAACTTTATTTGAGGAGCCGTATAAATGGACGTCACGGATTGGAAACCTTCGGTTTAGATTAAACTTCATATTGTTCACATATAATATTGTTCTTGTATTGACTCAAGTTGTGTGTAGATAAGGTCATAGTATCTACACGTAGCACACTTTGCTATGATGTATTTTGAGACAGTTCAGAAACTGTTTCAGTTTCATTTCATGATAAATCTGCTTCAGCAAGTGAAAAAAAATAGGTGTCCATTGAAACTTATAGGTATACGGATGACTTCAACACATTTTCGACGGCATACACAATGCTGTGGTATGTGCCCAGCTGCCCTCCCCCCCTTCCACACACAAAAGAATAAATAAATGCATGCAAGTACCTTCCTGGATTAAAATATATATTTGAAAGTATACCAACATTTCATAAGCCTTAAGGAAATTGAATATCAAATTACGACACAGATTCCAGTTTTAAATACTATTTTTCAATTACAGATACATCATAGATGAAAGAAATATGTAATAGAAGGAAATTTTGTAATTTTGATGATATTTGAAAAAGAATCTCAATCCATAAAAGGGCAATTTTAGAGTTTGATGTTTTTCTTTTGACCAGGCTGATGATGATTCTGAATGTATTATTAAATATTGAAAATTGACAAAAATGCCAAAGGAACTTTCTCGGTCTTATCGTCCTGAATGGCTTACAGAAATGAAATATCAAAGTTATGAAATACAATTCAGATATCATATTAAATACAATTCAGATATCATATTAAATACTCATGTGGCTTTTGTCAATTTAAGTTTAAATCAGTTTACCAGAGAATTTTAGAATGAAAATTTATCATTTTGATGGTATTTTCAATAGGGTATGATTATCAATGTTTAGGCTATTTCGGGTTTTGATGTTTTTCTTTTTTTAGGTTTCAGGAATCCGAGTATTGAACAACGTATTCAGAATCTAGAAATATGTCAAATGATCAGCCTCTGCCTTGTGATCTTGGAGACTGGTGAAGGACACCTCTCCTTTGAATGGCTTGTGAAGACGAAGGAAGACGAACTTTCCATCACCGGTGGAGGCCTGGGGAGAGAAGAGAGAGAGAAGAGAGAGAGAGAGGAGAGAGAGAGAGAGAGAGGGAGGGAGGGAGGGAGAGAGAGAGGGAGAGAGAGAGAGAGAGAGAAAGAGAGAGGGGGAGGAGGAATGAAAACGGTAAATCACAGTACATGTGTAAATCATTCTAGCATAACTATTTCTACTACTACTACTACTCTGGTAATGATGATGATAAATGTTGAGTAATAATAAGGATAATCATAATAGTAACAACAACAACAGTGATGATAATTACAATAATAATAATGATGATGTAATAATAAATATTGCAACTAATCTTTTTTTCCATTTCATTATTACATGTACATTACTATTCTAGATTTATAGCACACATATATCTCTCTATCATTATTGGTACTCAATGGTATTGGGCTGAAGGAAATACCCCCAACAAACAAAAACAAAAAATGGGAGAAAGAGAACCCTAAATGGTTAGTTGCTAATTCTCCCTAAACTTCCATCACCTTTTGTTCCTAATAATTCATTGTTTTTAATAAACTGCTCATCTTTCCTCTAACCCAAAGTAATGAGTTCCATACTTGTAATATGCCATAATAGTATTGATTGCTATACTAAGCTATTGCTACTGTAGCCAAAAATCAAATCATTTAAAGTCTGGAGAATGTAGCCATTTCCGTAAGTGTGCTGCTCCTGTAAAATGTGCTGTATAACACTATACAGCACATTTTACAGGAGCAGCACTTTTACGGAAGTCCCATCAACACGAGTCAGAGGTCAACGTTATTCATATGCAAAGCGAATTTCACACGCATACACGTGAAAAGGAACCCAAGCTGTATCGCTCTGGTAAGATATTTGCCAATATTTCCTTAAATTTAAATATGATTTTTAATTTTCATAGGCAATTAGATGTAGAAGTGGCATAAAATTCATCGAGGCCACTGTCCAATATTGGTCGGGTGTGGGAAGGGGTGATTTCGGACGCATTTTCGGGCTTGTTGACATGCCTCTCCGTGCACGTCTATGGGAGCCGTTTAAGGTTTGGTGATATCAATATCAATATTTCACATTATCACCAAGCCCTTAAGGCTAGGAGAATGCATAAGCAATGTTTAATACATACTGAACAATTATTTGTTTTATCTTCTCCACCCATAGAAATTTTAAAAGAAAGAATGTTAACATTTATTGATGTGCACTTATTAAAATCTCACTACAAACCTTGATGAAGTAATTGATTCCATTGACAAGTTGAGTTGCATATTCCAAAGGCTTCAGGGATGCAAATTTCCTTCCTGCTGCCTTCTCGGCTTCTTCACGTACCTAGAGAATAAAAACGATGTTAAAAATTATATTATTTTACATGTCCATATTAAGCATATGGAGACCTTAATCACTTGATATGCACTTTACTGCAATGTGTAACCTCCCCTAACTAACCCATATGATGAACTTTAAAGAGAAGGTTCATTGATTTTAAAAACCAACTTTATTGTCATTATTGCCAAGGTGACACTTTGATTTAACAAGGTTATCAAATTCAATGCTTGGAAACATTCGAAGAAATGATTATTATGAATTACAAAATACTTAAATACAGCCCCGGCATAGCACCTGAAATGTTCTCTGATCGCTGCTGAGATGTGTGACGTCACATGTTAAACATGATTTGCACAAGCAGACGATGTCCCATGATCGACATCTCACACATTTTCAGTGCCTGTTTCGTCATCTTCTCTTCAGTTATTTCTCTTACTTCACTACCGTCAAGCTAAATGTTTAATCTATTGCCTCACTCTAAACCCCGCGCATGGTATTATTTTGATGAAAAATGCAGCGATAAAAAATAAAGGAATCCGTCGCTTGTAAACAAAATAAGACGCCATTGTATTTTCGGCTGCATACACCGCGGTATGTTCGGCGTTTCAAGAGGCAACAAATGCGTCCATGCTATCATTCCGGGGGGTTTTAAATTTGAAAGTGTGGTTACTTTGATTGTTTATTAACCCCTATCCTGTGTATTTACAAACAAAAGAATTTAGTTATCAGAATCAGTTTCATATCCCTTTTTGAATGGTGTAAAATTCCATCACATTTTTATACACTAAACTCATTATAATTTGAAAAAATAATAGCTTTGCAATTATGTTCATTCTTTATGGGATGTCGTCTGCTTGGGCAGGATTGGTTCATATTGTGACGGCATTAAAATATCGTTATTTTTCCGGCGAATCTCTCGCATTTCCCAGATGCTATATGGAGGTGGTTTTATTTGTATTTTTATAAATCACCCGATATGTAGTTGACCTAAAACTTGAACGATGGCCATCTGTTAGCTTACCAGTTTCTAGTAATACGTTATTTGCCATATTTGTGATTTTCTTTGAACCCGCACTTTAATCTCTGTACAGAGGTGGTAAGTGGAGCCAGACAGTCAGCGGATCAACTGTCAGAGACTGAAGCTTTCGCCTGTTTCGGTCTAGACTAGACACTTTAAATTTAACTTGTTCTAACTAAACTAATTATGAATATTAATATTATTATGAACACTTGCATTGGTTGTAAATTATTTCTTGGTTGCATCGTGAGAGGTTTACAAGTTAAACTATGTTCTAACTTCTAACCTCGGCCTCATACACTCACTTTCTCAAGGAAATCTTCAATCTGCGCTCGATCTTCAGCACCAACACCATCTGCATCTTGGAAAGACTTGACGTTTGTCATCCCACCCACTCGTTTTTGTTGCGCCATGGCTGTAGCTGTTCCGACGATTCCCAGCAAAAGAACACCGAACAACACCAGGTCGTTCGCTTTGACGCGATAGAAAGAAGACAGAAACAAAGACTTATTCGTTGCAGTGGTCATCGCACAAATATCCTTCACTGAAATTCGGATTGAAACTTTGACCTTGGCTGTTGAATTTTCGCTTCTCGTTGTTTCTTTTCATCGACTTCGAACACTTTATGGCAGCGGTAGATCGACTTGTTTGTTTTCAGTTAAGTTCTAAACATATGTCACCTGACCACGAGCGCATGAAGCTAGGCTTTGTCCCATTCGTGGGAGATTATCAAACGTGTGTATATGGCAAGACAATATGCTCTGATTTTCCCATAATTCAATATGTGTGAGAATTATTAAACTAATTTACTTTCGTGTTATTTTTCTCTCCATATGCTATTTTTTAGTAAACTAAAAATGACTAACAATACATTTATAGTTCCGAAACTCGGTTCACTAACAGTTACACTTGTCAACGAGGCTAGCAAAATACGGGTGAGGGCGTTCGTAAGAACCATCACCCACAGCTAACTAGTGAAGAGTGAAAATTGCCACACAGAGATGAGCTCTATGCAAATTGCTCACAGACAATAATTGTGACAGATGGGTTCAATATGTTATGTCGATTAACAATCTTCGGCTTAATTCAAAGGATGACACACTCAATTGTTTTCAGATGTGAAAACCTGAAAATATCTCAGAAAATAATATTTTTACAGGCATATTCTGAACGTTGAGTTTTCAAACTTTGAGATTAATCCAGCTAGGGTCATTAAAATTTTTTTTTTTAAAGTAGAAACAAAACAATCTATAATGGAACACAAAGAGAAGCTGTATAGGCCTAAAAAATAAAACAAACAAATAAAAACAAAAACAAGAGCAGAAACAAAATTAAAAAAATTAAAAAATGACAAAACAAACAGAAAACACGTAGGCCTAATGTTCATAATTAATTAATTGATAAGTTTATTTACATGTATTTTAATTCTTAAACAGTTTTATTTAAACAGGGTTGCCTCTTCAGATTAAAAAAGAAAAATGCTATCCCTGAGTGCCCTGCACAATAAAAGCAGTACATTGGTATATTTGCAGACTTGATAAGTTAAAGTTGAAAACCATAACATAAGAATAACAAATTGTGAATAAAAATAATAAATGCATAGAAAAAAAATATTTTGAATACAAATTTGTAAAGTTTAGTGTACTTTATTTAATTAAAAAATATCCTACCTATTGTCTGTACATGTCTATAGGGCAAATAGGCCTGAACATTTTAGTTATGTTGTCGGACGTGTAACTATAGAACATGCACAAAGAAAGAAAAATCTTGGCATCGGTGTTTGGCAATGCATGGGTGAAGCTATACCGTTTTGGTTTAATATCATATTGTACGTGTAGGCCTATTTGGTAACCACCATTGCCAGTGTGTTAGTGTGTGTTTCATTGTGTGGGATGGTGTCTATGAGAGAGAGAGAGAGAGAGAGAGAGAGAGAGAATAGAGAGGGAGAGAGAGAGATGAACTTGAAAATTAAAAGAGAGTGGAGAAGAGAGGAGAAGGGGCGGACAGACTGGGTGAAGAGATTTAGGGAGAGAGAAATAGATTTATCTCTAAAGTAGAGAGAGAGAGAGAGAGAGAGAGACAGATTGAGAGAGGAGAGAGGGAGAACGGGAGAGAGTGAGGAGGGGGGCCGGGAGGGATAACAGGGAGAGAGAGAGAGATTTATCTCTAAAGTAGAGACAGAGAGACAGAGAGAGACAGACAGACATAGGCAGAAAGAGAGATGAACTTGGGAATTAAAAGAGAGAATGGAGAAGAGAGGGAAAGGGGCGGACAGACTGGGTGAAGAGATTTGGGAGAGAGAGAGAGAGAGAGAGATAGATGAGAGAGAGAGAGAGAGAGAGAGAGAGAGAGAGAGAGAGAGAGAGAGAGAGAGATTATAGAGGATGGTTTCAGTCGAAAGTGAAAGTGTGGCCGTTAATTGTACGGAGAAGCCATATCTGACGTATTATTCATTATGGTATCATATTGCTTGACTAGTCATCTTGACTAGTCATCGATGGATGACTATGTACTTCTCTTGCTTGACATGCCTCATTACCAGTTAAAGAGAAAATCGAGCTTCTCTAAGGCAACAAAAAAACATGATAATAATGTATGAACCTCCTTTTAATTCATTAATTCCTATGTGGAAGAACATTAGAGTATGAATATCACCTGATAACAAAGAAATGCTCCCGCATTCCAAATATGAATTAAATAATAACAATACAATTTTGATAAAACGTGTGTGCCGTGGTCAGTGTATCCATATAATTCATCTACGTGATCATTCTGATGAATCTGCAATATCACAATGCTTTATTTATCCATAGGCATTGCATGGTGAAACAAGGATTCAAGTTTGAGAATTATTTTACAAACGAAGGGGGGGGGGGTGGGGAGATGGGAGATAATGTAGAAATATTTTCTTGTTAAACTCCATGTGCACTTATGGTATTATGCCATTACTAGATGCGGTTGGGGGCACGTGTCCCTGTGTCCCTGGATCCGCCACATAACTGTAATCAACCATTCACGAAGCAGTTTATTTCACAGTTTGCAATTGAATGACCATTCCCTCTAACGATTTGGCTCCCCCATGCACTGGAGTTGCGGTGGTATATAAGCTACGACCATAGCTGAACTTTTCCCATTCCTTCGCCGTCCGTCGCAGTACTTTGAAACAGCAACGGAACAGAAGCTTGATCGAGAGCAGAATCTATTAATTCCATCTGAGCACATTCTTCAATTTACTTCTATAGGAAATCTTTAAAAGACGAAGTCAATTCGAACTCCATCCAGCTCAACCGATCAGGCCTATATACAAGTCATTGCCGATTAATTGGAGATTTGTGAATTTTTTTTCTTTCCAAACAACTTTGCCTTGAATATCAGCAATAATGGTGAGTATTATACTCCCTTGTCAGAGTCACTGTCTTTCTCACCAAAAGTGTTTTAATTTGGGGGCTAACAATGGATTTTAACGACTTTTCTTTTCAAAATGTCATTAAAATATCATAAATCATCGGCAGACTTCTGAAATTGAGAGGGTGGTAACTTGTAATTAATAGATGAAATATTTTACATAAGATTTAAAGTGGAGCGTGATTTTAAAAAGTGACTATGACAGAGAGAGAGAGAGAGAGAGAGAGAGAGAGAGAGAGAGAGAGAGAGAGAGAGAGAGAGAGACTGACACTAACTTAGACTATAGGCTGAGGAGATACTAGTAAATATGTTTTTATAAAGCTATCGAGTACCGACCATATTTCATTATGAGCTCTGTTCATGTATTGATCGCTGTAATCCGACTCTTATAATCTTATGATATTAGCCTACTACACGGTATCGTGCTGAAAAGCATCTCTTATAATTATCAGCAGGAGGAAATAACAATCCGTTTGTTCAGTGGCGTAGCGTTGATAAAGCCATTCGGGGGGGGGGGCACTTGCATCATGGGAAGGGGCACCAATCTTTGAATGAAACGCGAAATTAATGAAAAGGCCACCAATTCGGATAGGATATATAGGGAAGGGATCACTTTCATCTTTACTTTTATTTTTATTTTTCACCATTCGACAGGGGGCCTGGGGCACTTCCCCCTTCTGCCACCAAGTAGCTACGCCACTGTATATATATATATATATATATATATATATATATATATATATACACCAGCAGAAGAAATTAACAACCCGTTAGCATGGTAGTACCTTGTGTTTTTGTGGCTATTCTACGAGAAAAAAAAACTGACAAGGAAAAAAGGAACATAGGGGGGACGTTTTGGTTTGTACTGTATGCTAGCTTGTAATTTTTGGGGGAAAGGGGCACATGCTCCAATGCCCCTGGATACGCGATTACCAGTGATTGAGGAAATGGGAGTGAACAGGATGTCTTTAGGAAGAAACCGTCTAACATTTTTTTAGTAAACAAAACTCGGGATGGGATGATACTAGTTTGAATACTTAGCGTGCGGGTTAACTAGCCTTATTGGCTTGTTATCCGATCTTTTTATTTTATAACGGGATTGTATCCAAACATTGACGCTCGTAATAAGTGTGTGGTCATTTTATTATGTTAGACCGTCAAAGTGACATGCATAATGACGCAGAACTCCACTCGCGAGTTCAGGGGCGGATCCAGGATTATGTAAAATTGTGGAGAAAAAAAGGGGGGCGGGGGTACTTTTCCGAGAAAAAATTATGACAAGTTAGTTACAAAAAAGTAATCCCATCTTCCGATGCCTTTATATAGGTTGAAAATTTGAAAGGTGGCATGAGAACACACTTGAAAAAGGGCACACTTTTGTTTGTGTGTTATATGGGTATGCCAAGGTGGGCTTAAACGGGAGGGTAACACGTCCCCCCACCCTGGATCCGCCCCTGAGTCGGTCGATGGGTCAGTCGTGTCACGCTAATCTGTTTATCAATAACGGGATTATATTCAAATATTGACGCCTGCAAATGTTTTGCACGGTCGTTTGGCATGAGCTTGTTGGGCAACATAGACCCACATAATGCAATGGCAGTGGTGTAGCGTGCGTCCCGTCATTATTTAAAGGGGCACTGTAAGAGTGGGGGCAGAAATATGAGATGGACAAAATATGGCAGAGCAAGCTCGTCTATAGAGTGAAGTTAGTATGGGATGGGGTTGAGTCGTATTCTTTTCACGATGCTTCTCCCATCCCCTCTTCTCTGCATGTTGCTTGCTTTTCTCTCGTTGTACCCTTTTCGCCATCGGATGGACGGGGGAAAAATATTATCTGCCCCCCCCCCCCACTAAATATTTTTTTTTATAAGTTTCCAATTATGGAATCATAACCCGTATTAATTTTCATAGATTACTTTTTTTTTTGACGTTTTCAAGAAAGCTCTACCAATTATTTACTGACGTACAAATAAATGTTACTGGATTAAAATTTGGTCATAAACTGCATGCCCATTGCCCCGACTTCAAATTCTTACCCCGTATGTTATACATCCCTTTGTTTTCGCGCTTAAAAAAAAGCCCTTTACGATATTCACTGCGGTAGAAATTAATGTAACTGTATTAGAATTTGGTCATTAACTGCCTCTTGCTCCTTTCTTGAGACACTATACAATAGACAATAGTGATTTACACAAAGATTTATCAAAATAAATCATGCCCCATTGGCGTATTTGAGTCATCATGATTTTCAGCATAACTTCTGTCTCTCGTCTGCCGAGAGCCAGAAGGGCCTTTTAACACGCGTTCACTTTTACATGGAATTAATTCCGTTCTGACTCTCACAACCCGGCGTCATCAGTGACGATTGATCAGGGCCTTGGGCACATTTCTAACGTGCATGCACGACGGAATAATGTATGTGGTCTTGGCTTTGAACGCAATGGGAACATGTTGCATCCTATAATAATGCATGAGTTGGGCACGAATGACTAATGGAGAACCCGAGACATGGGGCCAGGAAGGGGGGGGGGGGATTAAGGGCGAATGTAATAATGGTGAAAGCTTGAGATGGATATAGGATGACCCAGCCAACTTAAAACGATAACAGGATTATAGGAGCTGAATATAGAGGCTTAAGCGTGCGTTCAAAAGTTTACATAAGGAAATATAGTCTAAAAGCAAATTTCAACTATTATCAAATTAATATGACATTATTAATCAGAAGAAGAAGCCTACAGAGCACGTGTTAGAAAAAAGTGTTGCGAGCTACTGAAACTTTTTAAAGACATATGAATAGAAGGATAATTAGACGATAATGATAATAAAACAGGTAAAATAATTGAGGGGAATGAGGAATCTCTTACTCGATCGGTTAATGAATTACATGCGAATTAATAAGACCATTGGTTGGACTTGGACGTGAGGGGTGAGGGAAGAGTTCGTATAATCTTCTTAAACATTCCCGTCCTCCCTCTTCCCTTAAAAAATAAAAACATTATTTTGACCCCTCTCTTTTCGCCTTGATTTTCACGGGGAAGGCCCCACCCCCGTACCTACGCCACTGTCTATTTTCCCTCGAATTGACTTCACGAAATTCACGAATGCTATTAATAGCAACATTCCAATCTAATCATTCACAATAGGCACTGCCCAGTGACTAAGACTTAGTGATGCTTTCATGACACACAAAGCGGATGCAATCGGCATTTTCCTTTTCTTCACTCAATGCAAATTTCACCTCACCGCATCATGAATGTGCACCACTCAGCATCTCAGCGACGTCTTGTCTGAGAACATTACACCCATTCATGCAAGATTATTCCTTCAGGATCTCTCTCCTCTCCAGCACATGGTTTGCACGAGTGGCGTAAATCCGAGGAGGAGGATGAAGACCGAGGGGTGATCGAAATCAGAGGTTGAGATTTCTCGCCTGAACACATACACGACTCTGATGGCGATGGAAATGATGGATGTGCGATAATAGAGACCCCCAACAACAACAACAACAAAAAGAAAAAAAATCTACGAGAACGACAACATCGGACTCATTTCAGAACGTTCAAAACTTATTTTTAGTAGCTTAAAGGGACTTGGTAACATTGTTCAGATGAGAGGTAGTGACTTCAATGATATAATTATGTGCAATTAAAGATAATCTGAAAGTTTGAGTGAAAAGTGAAAAACAAAAATATCTTTGTGGTTTGAGAATTTTTCAGGATTTTTTTATTGTTAGAGGGTTAGTACAGTAGAAGGAATATAATAAGTGACATTTCATACAAAAATTACGCATTTTTTCATGAACCTACAACAATATTACCGGTTCACTTTAACAGCATTTAAAAGAGAAATGTTCACCACTCCAAGAGTCATTAATATTATTAATATTGCCAATTTTTCAACAACTGATACAATTTTCTTTTCTTTTTTGGCCCGTTGAAAAGTGGGGATAATTTGTACAGACCACCACACTCCCTCAAAAGTTTTTGTGGGGATGTATACCCCATTCTCCCCCTGAATTTACGCCATTGGTTTGCACGAGGCGACGAAATCAGTACGGAGTTTGCGCCGGGTACGGTCGTGGCAGGTCGAGTGACTCACTCTTTCGTCTCACCTAATTGATCTTACATGCGGAATAATTCCATGCTCTGACAGTTTTCTTTTGCCCCTCATCATGCCCCCTTTGTCCGATTTCGTTCTCCAATTGATGCATGGGATGAGCATCTGTGTTAAGACGGAGGAGGGTAACCCCAGGAGAGTTATGCCAATAATGTTTGGGACTATTATCATTCCGCTTTTTAAACTCGAATAAATTATGATCTTCTTCTTCTTTTTGAATATTATTATAGTTTTTGCTATATGAAAGTCGTTTAGAAATCAAATCATTAAACTTTCATGATTTGCACTCTGTAGATCGACGTTAACCTGTGACACACGAGAATTCAGACTGGGGTCTTGAACCCATGACCTGATTGGTCGAACCACTGGAGCTGATTAATTGTAATAATTCTTATCCTTTACTTTTTCTTTTTTCTTTTCTGTTCGATTTTTAACACGATCGCAAATATTTTCGAAAATGAACTAGTCTCTATTGCAATTTCAATACATTATTGTATGTCCGATAGAAATCATGTTCGGATTACGTAATAATTATATGTCATTGTAGTGTCCGCACACGTGACGCACAAGGCCATTGAAGTTGCCTTAGGTTTATTTTTCGACAGTAGTTGCGATCGTGTTCGTTAATTCTTCTTCATCTTTCCGATCGGTTTTTTCTTAATCTTCTGCTTCTGTTTCAATTAAAATTCTTCTGCTGCTATTCCTTCTTCTTTGTTCTTCATCTAACTATTTTCCGTTTTCAGTTCAATTCAATAATGGTTTGTTATTCCAATCAAAATCACGACTTGTACATAATTCACAATCGGAGAGCGTCAGAAGCTGAATTATACATGTTCATATAATTATACTTTGGCACAAGATTATAGCACCTCGAAAAGTGTATTTGAAAAAAAGAAAGAAAACAATTATTTTCTGAAATTTGAATCCTTATTCTTCAATATGCGTTTGTTAATTCTTATTCTATGCTCCCATCTTCTTTCCTCCATGCACCAGAGTCATAACATATCTCTGCATACATCATCATGATCATCCATTTCTATTTCCTTGATGACCTCATTATGAGGTCAACGTGTCTATAACAGACTGTGAGTCCACGTGGAGATAAAGACCAGTTCTGGTCATGCGATTGCATTGTGAAAGAAACGTTGTGGAATCGATCAGAAAAGGTTGATCATCTAGCATATAAGTATTGGTGTGTACTGCAAGGTTCTGGAATCATCAAAGTTATAAGAAATTTGGCACAGTCTTGGTAAAGTTACAAGCACTGTACACAGAAAGATGTATATGGGACTACACGACCACGTACGTGCGCGATATCTATTTGGTCCCAATAGATATAATAATTTACCAAATATATCAATTAGTACGCGGTTCCCGGCAAAATTTGTATCATCACGTATTAGTCAAAACATATTCTTAAACATGATTGGTAATATGAGAGCTTCCATTTCATTTTTTGAGAGAGGGGCGTTTCCAAAACTGGTCTTTACCTTTAAGATGCTATCATCAGACATGGTAAACAGTACCGGGTGTGTTACAGGATAAGTATATAGACAGATAACTATCAATCTCGTCATCAGCGTATCGGTAGGGGCACGGGGACACGCGCACCTCCCCTATCGCATGGTAAAGACAAAGAAAATAGAAAGAAATCAAAAGACAGTAGGAAAGAGAAGAACGTGAAATCGTTGTAGGACGCCTCCTACTTGACTGTTTTCCCAATTCAACTGCATTGCTAATCCTAATTATTCATCATCGTCTCTTAATTGCACTCTAAATTTTGTAAAACAACAATGGAAATCCACCCTTTGATAAGTCATTTTTAGGGATCCCATCTTTTTTTTGAGCGGAAATTCACTCTTAAAAAAGAAGCAGAATTCAAACCACTACTTCGGAGTGGATTCCACCGTAATTTGGAGTGGATCCAACTCCAAAATGAATTGATCCTCAATATATGACTCCTAAAAGAGTGACTTTTCACTCATCTGGATTGAGAGTGTAGGTAGAACTAAAAGGCTGGTGTCTCCATGACATCAGTGCCCTTCCGCCCCCTCTCCCATATTACTGGATCTACGCTACGCCACCGTAGACAAATTTATGATCTCTCTCGATCGTCGCTCTTGAAAGGCCATTGACGGAAACCCCCATGTACATCGGCATGCAACGGGAAGTTCAACGATCTTTGGACCATCACGTTTTAAGGTAGCGGCCCACTTCAGTAAATTGAAAGAGATTACAAGATACACGATCGCAAAGACTTTCTATAAATTAACTCAAAGGCAATTTCAATATTCTTTGTATATCCCTCATAAATCACATTTGGAGTATATATTGCGTCATGTTCGCACATTGTGTCGACTTTCCGAAAATCAATGCGACCATGCTATGACGAATATTTACCAGTTTTACATTAATAGAGGCTGTCAAACATATTAGGAAGAGAAAGAATCTTATAAAACATTATAATTATTCAAAAGAAAACATCGTCTGTGCCACGTCAAGTTCTAGAACCTGTATGCACGTACGCCCAAATTAAACATATCAAACAAGTGTGGGTCGTGTTACTTTCGCTTGGTAATTAATTATGCATAAACGTGTTTTCGCTTTCCAAAACCACCAGACTACTTTCCCACTTCATATACATTCAACATTAATAATGTGCAACTTGAGTAAGAGTAACACACAGTGGCGGATAGGGCGGGGGCAGGGGGTGGGGGTTGGGGCAAAACAAAATCCACAAACATTAAGTACACTTAATACAGAAATAAATTAACCCCTAATATTGCGTACCCGAGAGAAAACAGGACCACCAAATGACCTGAGCAGGCACCTGATTATTGTGAAAACCATGTTCTGAGAATGATTTCGTAGTAAATCTGATGACCTCCTTTTTTCTTGCTTGTCCCAGACTTTCTGGAATAGTGCCTCCCCCTCCCTCGGCCCAAAATCCTTGATCTGCCACTGGTACATAGCTTCAGACTTCAGTCTGGAAAACTGATAAATAGGCGGAGGTTAATTTGTTAGACACTATGAACGCATCAACTGTATATTCTCATGAAGTAAAATAACTGTGGTTTTAGTTTCTTAAAGCACTCGTGGAGAGGCTACTTATTATAAAACCAGACATTTGTATAACATGCGAATCATGTGGACTATTAAAAGAAATTATAATAAATTTTGCCAATTCTTCTAGTTTAATGGCCGATGGTGTATATCCATTGTCTCACGTCACCTCAGAGTTATCCATACACATATTAGTTTTGCTATGGGTTTGCCTGACAATGCAGCATGTGCCACAGTGCTAATCCATTAATACCGAGCTGGTCAAATTGTGTGTGATGTGTGTGTGATGCCCCTGGCTTATCTTATTGTGAATTTCAACGCCCCAAAATGTAAATATTGATATTTTAGTGAAATGGAATGGAAATGTAATGGGGGTATTTAAAAATGATTGTCAACAGCCCCCCTATAAAACAACCAACAAACAAACACGTCGATATATCCGGTGCTCTCTTTTGTAATGCTTGTTGCTTGTCGTAAAAAGGGAAAAGTCATGGACCAACTAGTCTGTAAATTCGATGTGTGGCCAGGAACTGTGGCTCCTCCTCCAATTCAAAATGTTATGAGGACGCCCCTACTACCCCTGGGTATCCTGATAACTCCTGTGTAGCGTGGACTGAGACTATAAGCAGGGACTGATATAAGCATAGTAGATTTAGGGGGCGGCCCGTTCCCCCTTTAACAACTCCCAGTGGTATACTTTAGTCCTAATGCCCCCGAACTAGGGTCTTGCGCTTTCCTCTTTAAAACAAAACTTAGACACCAAATGCACTTGAAAATCAAATACCCTCTTCCCTCTCTGCTTGTCTTCTTTTTTGTTAGAAATTGTTCGAACAGTGACCCCTTCCTCCTCCCTTGTTCCAGAATTCTAAATCCGCCTCTATATCATGAGTATGCCCATATCGAGTCTGATCTTTGTATGCATAACACGTACAAAGCGTGACTCATACTCGTGGAAACCATTCACACTAACCCAGTCAAACATTCCATTTCCAAGACGAATTCCAACATGAATGTATCGAACAATTATTATTGAACGTTAAGGTGACGATTAGTGTACATAGTGGTGTACCTATATATGGGCACGTCTCCACCCCCCATAATCGAGTGGTGAAAAAGAAATTAAGAAAAGAAAGAAAAGACAAGAAAAGGGAGAAAGGAAAAGGGGGAAGGGGGAAATGACGTGGAAAGAAGACGGCTGAAGGTGTCCCCAGTCGTTCCAACGCTCCCTAAATGGGCGGATTCACGCTATGCCACTGAGTGTGTACTCCAATATTTACTTATCGAATATTACTACATACACAGCTTCGAAATGCATATACTGACCGGTTAAGAGAGATTAAAATAAAGTAGGCATACTCAAACTCAGCAATCATCATGTCGATACGGTTTCATATGATTTTATAAGCAGGGAAGTGGTATCGATTTCTCTGTTAATATAAGTATTATCCTTGCTTAATTGGCGATGTTTTGTGAAAAGTGAATTTTCTGATCTATCACTTCCGTATGAATTAATAACCGACACTGCAGTCCCTCCCCCTCGATAATGTTGAAAATTTACCAATACTCCGGGCAATCGTCATCTCATATTTAGGCAACGAGGTGCCCGAGCTTGAATGTGTAATTTTAATGATATTTAGTATTATTTTGATGACGAAATAATGTTTACTCTACTTATTGCGATAATTAAAGCAAAGCGAGCAGGCACCATTAATTTTGAAGAAAAAAAATGGAAAAATGGATATTCGGACGAGAGGCGTTAGTCCCTTTAGCGAAGATGTGCCTGTGTGATTATGAACATGATTATAAAGTGCCGTCGAGTCTTGGCAACACCGTCACGTAATATTTTGTTACCGCGATAGAGTTTGTACATCTTTGAGGTCCTTTATCCGAAGGAATGAGTAATTCAAAACGTCATGAATTATGTGCACACAAACTGCGGTAACATTTGCCCACGTGGTAATGCTGGAAAGGGGTGTACGTTGTTTACGCGAACATACGGTTTAATCATTCGCAGCTCAGACGGTGAAATTCAATGTTGTTTTCATGATCGGTTTAACAGATGCGTGTATAACTTTCACGGGAAATCGATCTTGCAATTGGGCAACCAAGGGGGAAATCTTGAAAGAGATGAGATTTAATAAATGAGATTTGAGCAAAAAAGGAAAGGTGTTTCTTTGTAGGATTATGTGGTGAGAATGAGGCGAAAACGATCGATGCCCGGTGACAAACATTATATGAGAATGGTGACACTTATAAATGGCGACGAATTTCAAGAAAAATGAGGTGAAAATTAATGAGTTTGCCGAAAGGGAGATGAAATTTGATGCTGTAAAACTGATATTAAATGCAACGAAAGTGCTCAAGATATATATTAAATCAACCGCATACAAACTAGTATGTGAAGGAGCAAAGAGAAATAAAAGAAAGAAAGAGGAGTAGAAAAAAAGGAGGGTAGAAGAACGTGGGTAGAGAGAGAGAGGGGGAGAGAAAAAAAGAAGGGGTGGCATGTCTAGATGGTGTGGCTAAAATACAGAACTAATATAACCATAATAATAGATTTTAAGACAGAGAACGAGAGGTATAAGAGAGAAAAGGGGAAGAGATGGAGAGAGAGAAAGAGAGACAGACAGACAGACATACAATGAGAGAGAGAGAGAGAGAGGAAGAGAGAGAGAGAGAGGGAGGGAGAGAGAGAGAGAGAGGGAAAGGGAGAGAGAGAGAGAGAGAGAGAGAGAGAGAGGGGGGTGGCCGGCATAAAGAGCGAAAGAGATAGTGAACACGCAAGTTAGAAGAAAGGAAAATTCAATGTCCAGATGGTGTGGCTAAAATACAGAACTAATAATAACCATAGTAATAGATTTTAAGACAGAGAAAGAGAGGTATAAGAGAGAAAGGGGGAAGAGATGGAGAGAGAGAGAGAGAGAGAGAGAGAAAGAGACAGACAGACAGACAGACAATGAGAGAGAGAGAGAGAGAGGGAGAGAGAGAGAGAGGAGAGAAAGAGAGAGAGAGAGAGAGAGAGAGAGGGAGGTAAGAAGATATATTGAAAGACAGTATGTATGGTAGAGAAGAAGAGAGAAAAGGAGAGGGGAGAGGATGAGATGGCAGAAAATGTGTCGTGAAGACACAAAGACTTACAGAGCGTATATAGCAAAGATATTGCCATTACTATCTGACTGTAGCATTGCAAATGATGAGCGTTTAAAATATATTGACATAAGAGGCTTGTGAACTTAGACAAACTATGGTAGAACCAAAAACCCGAATTAACTATTTTTTTTAAATCTAAAAATAACTGAGCAGCCAGAATAACGAGAAAATCAGCTCACAGCTTATGGATAGAAACACATAAGAAGGGGGGGGGGTGTGGCGTGGCGTCAAGCTTTGTAAAACAAAGGATTTTCTTTTTGACAGCTGAAAGGATGAATGAATGATACAACGTGATGCGGGAGTAAAAAGGAATTTTATCCGCCTGATGGTGTTTATGTAGTCTCACAAAAACTATTTTCATATCGCCGTTGTAACAATTCTTCGCTGCCTCCAAATATGGGCACGGTGTACCGCTGCGCATGGCTCAGCGAACTCTCATCAATCAACGATGGAAAACGATGAAGAGGGAAAGAAGGAATTGTATTCTCTTACTTCATTCATTTGAAAAAATGCACAAATCCCTGTATGGAAACTACCCACGCATACTGTTTGTGCAGTATCTCAGGTATGTTATTTACGCTTGCCTCTCTTAAAAAAACGAGACGGGATCGAAGCGCGCCTGCCTTCGCAACACACAGTAAGTGCAAAGCATGTATTAAAATGAAAACCATAAAAGGAATACAAAATTCTTATATCTCGAGATCCCTCCCCCATCATATCCCATAGGAATAGATAATACAGAAATAGTCTGAAACAATGATCTCTTAAGTTCTTAATTCTTTGTGTTTTTATGGGGGGGGGGTGTACACCTGTCCAATTTATAATCACATCTATACGCAACTGAACGCCTTTGTAGCACAGCTGTATTTTGTTATCCCCTTTGTACATATCCTTTTTCATTTCCATTTGTGTTTTATCAATAATTTTCAAAACGGTAAAGAGACGTTATTAGCAGCGATGTGTTATATGTACATTGTTAACTTTACAGTAATAGCATTAAAATATGTTGGCCACCTCCTCTACTAGTTTTTTCAATCAAAGGGATTTTTGTTACTGCTCCATTTTGGGGGCATTATCTATCCTCTCTGCAACTCTCTGTCCTGTCTTCCAACCTACATAGTTTCTGCCAGTTTGTATGAAAAATCTATTTCTCTAACCATTTTTTCTTCTCTTTGTCTGTCTGTGTTTGTCTATTTGTCTGCCCCCTCCTCTCTTCTCTCTGTCTCTCTGTCCACTCTTTCTTATACCCATATGGCTCTCAAAATTAATACAAACTTTATGTTGGGAATCTTCTTCATTAATTCTTTAACACACTTTGTGGCTTTGTCGTAATGACCGCATGAAAATTCCGCAAGACGTCTGGCAACTGTAACCACACAAACCAAGTTCTAGCTCTAATTGCTCTCCTCCATCTTGCCTTTGTTCATCCTGTTCTCCAAACGTTGCTCCCACCCATTCCTTCGCTATGAGATGCTGAGATGCTGGTTGCACTTTTCTCGGCGGGGATGTTGCCCCTGTTCGCCATACCTGTTCTTGTTTGATTGACGTGGATAGTGGATACAAACATAAAAATGCACCCGGTCTGTTCACATCGGTGGTGCACAACCCTTATACTTGCACACATCGTAGACAGGCCCGTTCACAATGATGACGCTCA